>CM075865.1:43661861-43691380 GCA_038021265.1 Cyprinella venusta | reverse complement strand
TAAACTCTGGATTCTGACAGAGGGCCACGAGACTTCGACCAGCGCGCAAAAATGGAGGCTCTAGACCCTTCCAGAGCCGAGATATCGGATGTCAAAGTTTTGACCTGAAAAAAAAACATAAGGGGTAACACTGTCGTTTTTGGCCGAAATTTTGACCCCCTCCGATCTTCTTGAAACTCTGGATTCTGACAGAGGGCCACGAGACTTCGACCAGCGCGCAAAAATGGAGGCTCTAGACCCTTCCAGAGCCGAGATATGGGATGTCAAAGTTTTGACCAGAAAAAAAAAACATAAGGGGTAACACTGTCGTTTTGGCCGAAATTTTGACACCCTCCGATCTTCTTGAAACTCTGGATTCTGACAGAGGGCCACGAGACTTCGACCAGCGCGCAAAAATGGAGGCTCTAGACCCTTCCAGAGCCGAGATATCGGATGTCAAAGTTTTGACCTGAAAAAAAAAACATAAGGGGTAACACTGTCGTTTTTGGCCGAAATTTTGACCCCCTCCGATCTTCTTGAAACTCTGGATTCTGACAGAGGGCCACGAGACTTCGACCAGCACGCAAAAATTGAGGCTCTAGACCCTTCCAGAGCCGAGATATCGGATGTCAAAGTTTTGACCTGAAAAAAAAACATAAGGGGTAACACTGTCGTTTTTGGCCGAAATTTTGACCCCCTCCGATCTTCTTGAAACTCTGGATTCTGACAGAGGGCCACGAGACTTCGAACAGCGCGCAAAAATGGAGGCTCTAGACCCTTCCAGAGCCGAGATATGGGATGTCAAAGTTTTGACCAGAAAAAAAAACATAAGGGGTAACACTGTCGTTTTTGGCCGAAATTTTGACCCCCTCCGATCTTTTTGAAACTCTGGATTCTGACAGAGGGCCACGAGACTTCGACCAGCGCGCAAAAATGGAGGCTCTAGACCCTTCCAGAGCCGAGATATCGGATGTCAAAGTTTTGACCTGAAAAAAAAACATAAGGGGTAACACTGTCGTTTTTGGCCGAAATTTTGACCCCCTCCGATCTTCTTGAAACTCTGGATTCTGACAGAGGGCCACGAGACTTCGACCAGCGCACAAAAATGGAGGCTCTAGACCCTTCCAGAACCGAGATATCGGATGTCAAAGTTTTGACCTGAAAAAAAAACATAAGGGGTAACACTGTCGTTTTTGGCCGAAATTTTGACCCCCTCCGATCTTCTTGAAACTCTGGATCCTGACAGAGGGCCACGAGACTTTGACCAGCGCGCAAAAATGGAGGCTCTAGACCCTTCCAGAGCCGAGATATCGAATGTCAAAGTTTTGACCAGAAAAAAAAACATAAGGGGTAACACTGTCGTTTTTGGCCGAAATTTTGACCCCCTCCGATCTTCTTGAAACTCTGGATTCTGACAGAGGGCCACGAGACTTCGACCAGTGCGCAAAAATGGAGGCTCTAGACCCTTCCAGAGCCGAGATATCGGATGTCAAAGTTTTGACCTGAAAAAAAACATAAGGGGTAACACTGTCGTTTTTGGCCGAAATTTTGACCCCCTCCGATCTTCTTGAAACTCTGGATTCTGACAGAGGGCCACGAGACTTCGACCAGCGCGCAAAAATGGAGGCTCTAGACCCTTCCAGAGCCGAGATATCGGATGTCAAAGTTTTGACCTGAAAAAAAAACATAAGGGGTAACACTGTCGTTTTTGGCCGAAATTTTGACCCCCTCCGATCTTCTTGAAACTCTGGATTCTGACAGAGGGCCACGAGACTTCGACCAGCGCGCAAAAATGGAGGCTCTAGACCCTTCCAGAGCCGAGATATGGGATGTCAAAGTTTTGACCTGAAAAAAAAAAACATAAGGGGTAACACTGTCGTTTTTGGCCGAAATTTTCACCCCCTCCGATCTTCTTGAAACTCTGGATTCTGGCAGAGGGCAACGAGACTTCGACCAGCGCGCAAAAATGGAGGCTCTAGACCCTTCCAGAGCCGAGATATCGGATGTCAAAGTTTTGACCTGAAAAAAAAACATAAGGGGTAACACTGTCGTTTTTGGCCGAAATTTTGACCCCCTCCGATATTCTTGAAACTCTGGATTCTGACAGAGGGCCACGAGACTTCGACCAGCGCACAGAAATTGAGGCTCTAGACCCTTCCAGAACCGAGATATCGGATGTCAAAGTTTTGACCTGAAAAAAAAACATAAGGGGTAACACTGTCGTTTTTGGCCGAAATTTTGACCCCCTCCGATCTTCTTGAAACTCTGGATCCTGACAGAGGGCCACGAGACTTCGACCAGCGCGCAAAAATGGAGGCTCTAGACCCTTCCAGAGCCGAGATATCGGATGTCAAAGTTTTGACCCGAAAAAAAAACATAAGGGGTAACACTGTCGTTTTTGGCCGAAATTTTGACCCCCTCCGATCTTCTTGAAACTCTGGATTCTGACAGAGGGCCACGAGACTTCGACCAGTGCGCAAAAATGGAGGCTCTAGACCCTTCCAGAGCCGAGATATCGGATGTCAAAGTTTTGACCTGAAAAAAAAACATAAGGGGTAACACTGTCGTTTTTGGCCGAAATTTTGACCCCCTCCGATCTTCTTGAAACTCTGGATTCTGACAGAGGGCCACGAGACTTCGACCAGCGCACAAAAATGGAGGCTCTAGACCCTTCCAGAGCCGAGATATGGGATGTCAAAGTTTTGACCTGAAAAAAAAACATAAGGGGTAACACTGTCGTTTTTGGCCGAAATTTTGACCCCCTCCGATCTTCTTGAAACTCTAGATTCTGACAGAGGGCCACGAGACTTCGACCAGCGCGCAAAAATGGAGGCTCTAGACCCTTCCAGAGCCGAGATATCGAATGTCAAAGTTTTGACCCGAAAAAAAAACATAAGGGGTAACACTGTCGTTTTTGGCCGAAATTTTGACCCCCTCCGATCTTCTTGAAACTCTGGATTCTGACAGAGGGCCACGAGACTTCGACCAGCGCGCAAAAATGGAGGCTCTAGACCCTTCCAGAGCCGAGATATCGGATGTCAAAGTTTTGACCTGAAAAAAAAAACATAAGGGGTAACACTGTCGTTTTTGGCCAAAATTTTGACCCCCTCCGATCTTCTTGAAACTCTGGATTCTGACAGAGGGCCACGAGACTTCGACCAGCGCGCAAAAATGGAGGCTCTAGACCCTTCCAGAGCCGAGATATCGGATGTCAAAGTTTTGACCTGAAAAAAAAACATAAGGGGTAACACTGTCGTTTTTGGCCGAAATTTTGACCCCCTCCGATCTTCTTGAAACTCTGGATTCTGACAGAGGGCCACGAGACTTCGACCAGCGCGCAAAAATGGAGGCTCTAGACCCTTCCAGAGCCGAGATATCGGATGTCAAAGTTTTGACCTGAAAAAAAAAACATAAGGGGTAACACTGTCGTTTTTGGCCGAAATTTTGACCCCCTCCGATCTTCTTGAAACTCTGGATTCTGACAGAGGGCCACGAGACTTCGACCAGCGCGCAAAAATGGAGGCTCTAGACCCTTCCAGAGCCGAGATATGGGATGTCAAAGTTTTGACCTGAAAAAAAAAACATAAGGGGTAACACTGTCGTTTTTGGCCGAAATTTTGACCCCCTCCGATCTTCTTGAAACTCTGGATTCTGACAGAGGGCCACGAGACTTCGACCAGCGCGCAAAAATGGAGGCTCTAGACCCTTCCAGAGCCGAGATATGGGATGTCAAAGTTTTGACCTGAAAAAAAAACATAAGGGGTAACACTGTCGTTTTTGGCCGAAATTTTGACCCCCTCCGATCTTCTTGAAACTCTGGATTCTGACAGAGGGCCACGAGACTTCGACCAGCGCGCAAAAATGGAGGCTCTAGACCCTTCCAGAGCCGAGATATCGGATGTCAAAGTTTTGACCTGAAAAAAAAAACATAAGGGGTAACACTGTCGTTTTTGGCCGAAATTTTGACCCCCTCCGATCTTCTTGAAACTCTGGATTCTGACAGAGGGCCACGAGACTTCGACCAGTGCGCAAAAATGGAGGCTCTAGACCCTTCCAGAGCCGAGATATGGGATGTCAAAGTTTTGACCTGAAAAAAAAACATAAGGGGTAACACTGTCGTTTTTGGCCGAAATTTTGACCCCCTCCGATCTTCTTGAAACTCTGGATTCTGACAGAGGGCCACGAGACTTCGACCAGCGCGCAAAAATGGAGGCTCTAGACCCTTCCAGAGCCGAGATATCGGATGTCAAAGTTTTGACCTGAAAAAAAAAATAAGGGGTAACACTGTCGTTTTTGGCCGAAATTTTGACCCCCTCCGATATTCTTGAAACTCTGGATTCTGACAGAGGGCCACGAGACTTCGACCAGCGCACAAAAATGGAGGCTCTAGACCCTTCCAGAACCGAGATATCGGATGTCAAAGTTTTGACCTGAAAAAAAAACATAAGGGGTAACACTGTCGTTTTTGGCCGAAATTTTGACCCCCTCCGATCTTCTTGAAACTCTAGATTCTGACAGAGGGCCACGAGACTTCGACCAGCGCGCAAAAATGGAGGCTCTAGACCCTTCCAGAGCCGAGATATCGAATGTCAAAGTTTTGACCTGAAAAAAAAACATAAGGGGTAACACTGTCGTTTTTGGCCGAAATTTTGACCCCCTCCGATCTTCTTGAAACTCTGGATTCTGACAGAGGGCCACGAGACTTCGACCAGCGCGCAAAAATGGAGGCTCTAGACCCTTCCAGAGCCGAGATATCGGATGTCAAAGTTTTGACCTGAAAAAAAAACATAAGGGGTAACACTGTCGTTTTTGGCCGAAATTTTGACCCCCTCCGATCTTCTTGAAACTCTGGATTCTGACAGAGGGCCACGAGACTTCGACCAGCGCGCAAAAATGGAGGCTCTAGACCCTTCCAGAGCCGAGATATCGGATGTCAAAGTTTTGACCTGAAAAAAAAACATAAGGGGTAACACTGTCGTTTTTGGCCGAAATTTTGACCCCCTCCGATCTTCTTGAAACTCTGGATTCTGACAGAGGGCCACGAGACTTCGACCAGCGCGCAAAAATGGAGGCTCTAGACCCTTCCAGAGCCGAGATATCGAATGTCAAAGTTTTGACCTGAAAAAAAAACATAAGGGGTAACACTGTCGTTTTTGGCCGAAATTTTGACCCCCTCCGATCTTCTTGAAACTCTGGATTCTGACAGAGGGCCACGAGACTTCGACCAGCGCGCAAAAATGGAGGCTCTAGACCCTTCCAGAGCCGAGATATCGGATGTCAAAGTTTTGACCTGAAAAAAAAAACATAAGGGGTAACACTGTCGTTTTTGGCCGAAATTTTGACCCCCTCCGATCTTCTTGAAACTCTGGATTCTGACAGAGGGCCACGAGACTTCGACCAGCGCGCAAAAATGGAGGCTCTAGACCCTTCCAGAGCCGAGATATCGGATGTCAAAGTTTTGACCTGAAAAAAAAACATAAGGGGTAACACTGTCGTTTTTGGCCGAAATTTTGACCCCCTCCGATCTTCTTGAAACTCTGGATTCTGACAGAGGGCCACGAGACTTCGACCAGCACGCAAAAATGGAGGCTCTAGACCCTTCCAGAGCCGAGATATCGGATGTCAAAGTTTTGACCTGAAAAAAAAACATAAGGGGTAACACTGTCGTTTTTGGCCGAAATTTTGACCCCCTCCGATCTTCTTGAAACTCTAGATTCTGACAGAGGGCCACGAGACTTCGACCAGCGCGCAAAAATGGAGGCTCTAGACCCTTCCAGAGCCGAGATATCGGATGTCAAAGTTTTGACCAGAAAAAAAAACATAAGGGGTAACACTGTCGTTTTTGGCCGAAATTTTGACCCCCTCCGATCTTCTTGAAACTCTGGATTCTGACAGAGGGCCACGAGACTTCGACCAGCGCGCAAAAATGGAGGCTCTAGACCCTCCCAGAGCCGAGATATCGGATGTCAAAGTTTTGACCTGAAAAAAAAACATAAGGGGTAACACTGTCGTTTTTGGCCGAAATTTTGACCCCCTCCGATCTTCTTGAAACTCTGGATTCTGACAGAGGGCCACGAGACTTCGACCAGCGCGCAAAAATGGAGGCTCTAGACCCTTCCAGAGCCGAGATATCGGATGTCAAAGTTTTGACCTGAAAAAAAAACATAAGGGGTAACACTGTCGTTTTTGGCCGAAATTTTGACCCCCTCCGATCTTCTTGAAACTCTGGATTCTGACAGAGGGCCACGAGACTTCGACCAGCGCGCAAAAATGGAGGCTCTAGACCCTTCCAGAGCCGAGATATGGGATGTCAAAGTTTTGACCTGAAAAAAAAAACATAAGGGGTAACACTGTCGTTTTTGGCCGAAATTTTGACCCCCTCCGATCTTCTTGAAACTCTGGATTCTGGCAGAGGGCAACGAGACTTCGACCAGCGCGCAAAAATGGAGGCTCTAGACCCTTCCAGAGCCGAGATATCGGATGTCAAAGTTTTGACCTGAAAAAAAAACATAAGGGGTAACACTGTCGTTTTTGGCCGAAATTTTGACCCCCTCCGATATTCTTGAAACTCTGGAATCTGACAGAGGGCCACGAGACTTCGACCAGCGCACAAAAATTGAGGCTCTAGACCCTTCCAGAACCGAGATATCGGATGTCAAAGTTTTGACCTGAAAAAAAAACATAAGGGGTAACACTGTCGTTTTTGGCCGAAATTTTGACCCCCTCCGATCTTCTTGAAACTCTGGATTTTGACAGAGGGCCACGAGACTTCGACCAGCGCGCAAAAATGGAGGCTCTAGACCCTTCCAGAGCCGAGATATCGGATGTCAAAGTTTTGACACGAAAAAAAAACATAAGGGGTAACACTGTCGTTTTTGGCCGAAATTTTGACCCCCTCCGATCTTCTTGAAACTCTGGATTCTGACAGAGGGCCACGAGACTTCGACCAGTGCGCAAAAATGGAGGCTCTAGACTAGGGGTGGGCAACCTACGGCCCGCAGGCCACATGCGGCCCGTTTGGCTGTTTAATCCGGCCCGTCGAGTATTTAAAATATTGTCTTAAAGATTGCATTTGCATGGGGGACGTGGTTCAGCGCGGTCTGTAGCGGGAGAGCGCGAGGGGGGAGTCGAGCGGTAAGCGGGCCGTGCTGATAGAGTGGGGAGAGAGAGACTGGGAGCTCGTGCACGCGCTGTCTAGAGAGAGAGAAAACACTGGGCTGCAAGCTGTTTCAGTGGAAAGAGTGTTGCTGCATTTGTGACCTGAGAAGCTGTATCCAGCGGGGAGAGTAATGTTTTATATGTGATTTGTTTTTGAAATTCTGATCTAACTGCGTGAGCGCGAGCAAGTGCTGCGGGGAGAGAAAGTAACTCAATAAAGTGCACGAGCCCCAGTATTCGCCGACCCTGTGTTTCCTTCCATCACCCATTCACCGAACCAACATCCCTGTCACACATTCATTTTGCCTTTTTCCTGCAACACTTGAATAAAGCAGATCATTCATTCAGAGCTGTTGTGGCTGTGCTGCGGTGTGTCACGTGACAAGCAATGACGCGTCACCATGGAAACCATACAGTGAATAAATGAGTCAGACCGTTTTTTGTAATTTGTCATATGCAATTTAACTAATATCCCAGGAAACAGAACGTTGGCACGATTGAATCATTTCAACACTCCTTTGTTGCACGTTAATGTTTTTTTTTCTCCTTTTTTGGAAACTCACAGAGAAAAAAAATGTTAGTATAACCACTTGTACGCCTGATTAGTTTTCATTTGATTTTTTTAGTTTTTCATTTGATAGTTATTTTCTTTGCTCCTCTGTATTTGTTTCTTGGACTGCTTCCGGTTACCGAACTTTATCGCCCGCCTCGCTACGTTCCCGTCTCTGCCATGTACAGAAGCCGGTTTTGTTCAATAAATGTTCTAATCTGCTTTTGATTTTTACGTTTCATTTATCATAATTAAAATAAATTTTGTTTATTTTTATTTTATTTTTTTCACAAATGTATGACGTTTGTGTATTAGGTGCAATTTGACAACCATATGGAGTTTTAATAAAGTTGAATTAATGTAACCTTCTCTAATTTTTACTCTACTAAGTGTACACTTGCTGTTGTTTTGTTTCTAATTTACTGTTAGGCTCATTAAATAATACTAAGGATAAACAATATTTAAAAAGAATATAAATATATATCTAAAATTAAAATAAATATAAAATTAAATTTAAAAATAAACGCAAAATATAACGATGCTAAATGGGGATATCTATAGCATATAAATTAATATACAATGTAAATTACGTGATCAACGTAAATGTGTTTGCTGGTATAATCTGCCACTGGGCCGGCCCGGCCGGCCCTCTGTCAAATTTTAAAACCCAGTGTGGCCCTTGAGCCAAAATAGTTGCCCACCCCTGCTCTAGACCCTTCCAGAGCCGAGATATAGAAGGTCAAAATTTGGACCTGAAAAAAAAACATAAGGGGTAACACTGTCATTTTTTTTGGCCAAAATTTTGACCCCCTCCGATCTTCTTGAAACTCTGGATTCTGACAGAGGGCCACGAGACTTCGACCAGCCCGCAAAAATGGAGGCTCTAGACCCTTCCAGAGCCGAGATATCGAAGGTCAAAATTTGGACCCGAAAAAAAAACATAAGGGGTAACACTGTCATTTTTTTTTTTTTTGGCTGAAATTTTGACCCCCTCTGATCTTCTTGAAACTCTGGACTCTGACAGAGGGCCACGAGACTTCGACCAGCACGCAAAAATGGAGGCTCTAGACCCTTCCAGAGCCGAGATATCGAAGGTCAAAATTTGGACCCGAAAAAAAAACATAAGGGGTAACACTGTCATTTTTTTTCATCATTTTTCATCATTTTTCACATTTCATCAATATCGTTCATTCGTCAACGATATTGCATGTGTTGATATAGTCACATTGATTGTTTAATGACGTGGGTTTCATCTCTCATCGTCTTGTCTTAGTCAGGGAAAAAAAGGTCGTCAACGAACATTTTTCGTCATAGTTTTCGTTAACAAAATTAACACTGCTACCTGGCCTGTGCAGGTGTGGGTGATCACTATTGATTGATCATGGTGTGTTTGAACACAGTCAAATGTAACGTAACATGGAGTTTGTGTATGCCCTGAGGATGGTTGTATTACCGAAAGCTTGGCATTAAAGTTGCTTGAAGGACTCAAGTGTGCAGACAATCTATTTATTGTTCAAGTTGTATCTGTCTGGCACCTTGTTTGCCGTGAGTGCGGTGAAACTCTTTCAAATTTTTTTTGGTGCAAAAAAAAAATGTTTCTCCAATCTTCTTGAAACTCTGGATTCTGATAGAGGGCCATGAGACTTAGACCTGAGTGCAAAAAGGGAGGCTCTAGACCCTTCCAGAGCTGAGATATTGAGATCCCACGTAGCATTTATGCCAAATCTCAATATCTCAGCTCTGGAAGGGTCTAGAGCCTCCATTTTTGCACTCAGGTCTAAGTCCTTTTTTTTTTGTTTTGTTTTTTGGTGTGAAAAAAAGTTTCTCCAATCTTCTTGATAGAGGGCCTTGGGACTTAGACCTGAGTGCAAAAATGGAGGCTCTAGACCCTTCCAGAGCTGAGATATTGACATATTTATAATGGCATAAATGCTACGTGGGAGGATCTCAATATCTCAGCTCTGGAAGGGTCTACAGCCTCCATTTTTGTACTCAGGTCTAAGTCTCATGGCCCTCTATCAGAATCTAGAGTTTCAAGAAGATCAGAGAAACTCAAAATTTTGATCCAAAAAAAAAAAACGACAGTGGTACATACCCCTGAATCTAGAGTTTCACTATATATATATATATATATATATATATATATATATATATATATATATATATATATATATATATATATATATATACATTTCTTTGGACCAAACAAACCAAACTGCGAGTGTGAACACACCCTTAGTTTCTGACACCTTCTATAAGCAGTTAGTGTAGGTTTAGGGGTATTTTTCTTCTGCTGATGCCACCTATGCTACTTAAGTTTAAACCAATGAGTTCTTGCTGTGTTTTGGAGGGGTGTCATCTGGTTCTGTCCTAATATGAAATGCATATTTGTCTTGAACCAATCCATTCCCAGTGCACACAATGCTGCACAACATTGTTTTCTCAGTAAGTAAAATGGTTTATGAATACTGTTGACCTTTTAAACCTCAAGTGTTTGTCCTCATAATTGCACACCAGCGTGCAACAGCAGCAATACAACCAACAAAGTATTTTCGTCATTGCACGCCCACTGTATGTTGCAGATTGCTTCATTTGATTACAACCTTAGTGTTCTAGGTTTGTCGTGTCACAAGCAGTGTAGACGGGGCGTAAATGAGCTGACAGGAGTGTGTTTAGTATAACATACTTCTGTTGGCTAAACCTCTTTCCACTGAAGTGTGCCTCGCTCTCTTATGCCAGACTCCTGCAGAGCACGAGTAGTTGAAGGCATCGGACGTGGACTTGAGCGCCGGCCAGAATTGACAAAGCAATGGGTCATCATCCGCAAACAATCCCAGCACGCTCCGCCATCTGTTTATGGGAGAGGACAGAACATGGATTCCTACAGTGTGATAGTCTATGACCCAAACTTGAGTGCTTTTCAGTGCACAACTGATTAGAGGTTCGTTCTTCACGTGATATTTCCAGTTCAAATTTGGGATGGTGCAAGGTTTCTCTTTAAATTAATTAATTTGTAAGAGTGTTTGGATCCCTGTTGAAGAGGCTACTTCACAGAAAATTCTGACTGGCTAGGTGATGTCTTCCTAGTATATCTGTTAGGTATGTTTGAGCAATATGGAAAATGGAGTTCTTGTGTTTTAAGTTAAGAGAAACACTAGCATCACTTGATAATAAATGAGTGGATGCACTGTGTATATTAATAATGCGGCATATGGTTAACATTAACATATTGCATAGACAGTTAACATAGACAGACACACATTTTAGAGGTTATGAGGAAATGCATTAATGTTCTTGTATCATTATTTATAACTGTATGCAATTCTGTGGCGGTTTTAAACTTTTAAAAATTATTTTATTTTATTTATTATTTATTATTTTTTTATTTTCTAACTTTTAAAAAAATGTCTTGTGCTGTAAATCATTGCAATAACATTTTCACTCTTTATTCCTGTTTTAAGTAGTTATCAACTTGATGCCAGACATAGCCAAAGGCTTTTTTTTTTTACTGCTACTGACGTGCAATTTACCATAAAAATGTAATCGCTATTTCATCACACCATAAGCAAATGTTTCTTAAATGTCATAATATTATTAAAAGTCCTTAATAGTGAATGCCAATAAACGTGTACCGTAAGGGATCTTCTCAAATTCAGTCAGTGTCTCATCCATTAATTTGGTTATGAAAGATGCCTGGTTGTTTTGGCACTCTTCGTGTTGTGAATTTCTGAGCTTCACGCATGGATGAATCATTAATCATTGTGTTAAAGTTCATTAATGAGCAGCAATATGCGCCTTCGAGGTTTCAATCCTAATGGAATATACACGAAATAGACATTCAGTTCCCCTGGGATTCATTTAGTATTCGTATTGAATCGAATTGAATTAAAAACCTTCACGATCACTAATGGATCTTTTAATATCCAATATATTTTCTGCTGTTGTTCTTCAGTAACATGAGAAGCCATCTGTAAAAAATGAGATATTTTATTCGTCATATATTTATGCTTGTACACCAGTAAAATAGAATGCATATCTATAATTCCATCGCAATGTCAGTGAACAAATAGACAGCATTCCTTCCCAAGATGCCACCTGCAGTGTGTCATGACGCAAACAGAACATAGCATGTATTTGGGGAGAATTAAACATTTTGTCTTTTACTGAAATACTTAGAAACATAAAAAACAGCATCAAACAAATGTATCACTTTTAAAAGAAAAGAAAATATTGGGAACAAAAAAATAAATGTCAATCCTCTTCGGTTTCATATCAGCAACATTCCTGGGTGCTTTCGGCAATCTGGTTTAGTCATGGTTTAAGGACTTTTCTATACAATAGTCACTTTCTGGTCAGCTTTTTTTGGACGTGATGTGGGAACAGGGAGCTCGTCGCAGTGTTGCTTAAACACAGCACATTAAAAGTACATAGAACAAACATTTGGGCACCCAGTTTTATATACATTAGATTTCATGTATTCTGTAAAGGCATCCATTTCTTTTAATGCGTCGTTAGCATTGCAACTTTATTCTCAACCATGCGGAGCAACGTCATAGAACCCCCTTTTCAACGTCATTTGTCTGTCCACTCAGGCTACTGCAGGTATTTTGTGTCATTGTCAAGAGCAAACTGATGGATGAGAGTGTGAACTAGGACAAAGCCAGAGACAACCAGAACAAGGGGAGAAAGAGAACAGCCAATACTTGAACGGTGGACCCATGACCCTTTAGGCAATACTGGTCTGATTTGGGCTTTTTGGAGCACTTTTTTTTCTTCCTGGACGGCGCTGTTGAAGGTTCCAGATTGTCCAGCAGCTCTGGGTCGATTTTGTCCAAGGTCTGGTCGAGGTGGTTGGACATGGTTCCCAAAGGACCGTCGTTGAGACTCTGCTTATTACGAGTGTCGTTTTTCGTCTGGTCGACCTCCCGAAACTTGGTCTTGGAGATGTTCTCCTTTTCTTTCAGGGGATTGTTGGTGATCTGCCGGCTGTTGTAGGACGAAGGATCCGGGAGGGACTTGCTGGAGATGATGGAGGATTTGTCGTTATCCGAAAGACAGCACCTGGGAATGCTTTCGACGAGGGGATCTTCAAGCGAGAGGAACTTTCCGGAGCGTGCCTTGGTGTTGAAGATACTGGTTTGGACCTGCGCCGGAGAGTCCACGCAACCCTCCAAATCGTCGCTTTTCAGTCGCTTCAGGTCCTTCCCAGTCAGAGAGGTGGGAAGGTGGCACTCCAACTCGGAGCTAGACCCTTTGAAGCGTTTGAACCAGTCCCACAACGGCCTGGCTCGACAGTCACAAATCCACTGGTTCCCGTTGAGCCTTAGGTACTGGAGAGACACCAGAGGGTTCATGGCCTCCCCTGTCAGCATGGTGAGGTTGTTGTAAAAGAGAAACAAGGTTGTCAGCTTTCCCAGGTCGTTGAAAGCCCGCTGCTGCACGTGTACAATGCGGTTCTGGTGCAGGAGCAAGCGGTCAAGGTTGGTGAGACCACGCAGCATGTGATCGGTCACCACCTTGATCTTGTTGTTGTGCAAGAATAGGTAGGTGAGGTTCGCCAGGTCCAGGAATGTGTCCTCGTGCAGGGCCAGGAGGTTATTATCCTGCAGGTACAGATACTGGAGCGAGAAGAGTCCTCGGAAAACTCCCACCGGGAGCTCGGACAGCCCGCACCTGTGCAGGTGAAGGGTGTGCAGCTTGGTCAGACCGCGGAACCCGGTGGGACTTATGATGCGAAGGTTGCTGTTGTCTCCGATGTCTAACTCTTCCAGTCTCTCCAGCCCGTAAAAGGCCCCCGCCTCGATATGGCTGATGTTATTCGAGTACATCCACAAGACCGTGAGGTTGTGCACAGAACTAAAGCTGGTCGATCGGACCACTGTCAGTTTGTTGCTCTGGAGAAATATTCGCTGGCTGCGGACAGGGATCTCAGTGGGAATGGAGAACAGACCCTGCTGCTGACAGGCCACGGTTGGCCTCGGCTCGCTGTAGCACACGCACTTCGCGGGGCAGCCGTTCATCACTGGCATCAGGTTGAGCCATAACACCAGGCAGAGGAGGCGACCACCTGTTGAGAAAGGCAAAAGATCAGTTCAAAGGTCAAGGCAGCAGCTACTTCATTTGGCAGGTGACCAAATTTCATGTGTTACACAAGCTTGGGAGATAAGAATGTTAAACTGTGATCATGCAACATGTACACTGCCGTTTAAAAGTTTGGAGTCACTAAACAGCAAGGATTCATTCAATTGATCAAAAGTGACAGTGAAGACATGTTACAAAAGATTTATATGTCAAATAAATTATGTTCTTTTGGACTTTCTATTTGTTGAATAATCCAGGAAAAAACAGATTCCACAAAAAATATTGATAATAATAAGAAATGTTTCTGAAGCAGCAAATCAGCATACTATAATGATTTCTGAAGGATTATGTGACACTGAAGACTGGGGTAATGATGCTGAAAATTCAGCTTTGGTCACAGAAACACAAAAAGAAACACAATTGTAAAAATATTTCACAATATTACTGTTTTTAGTGTATTTCGGATCAAATAAAGACAGCCTTGGTGAGCAAAAGAGACTTGTTTCAAAAACAATTAAAAATCTTACCGCCCCCCAAACTTTTGAAAGGTAGTGAAACTTGCTTTGGAATTATATCTCTTATGGAAAGAACATGTTAAAATGTATTCATAAATAAATCTCGAAATTAAACTATTAGGTCATATCGAACATTAATATTGGTAGAATGCTGGTAACTTAATACAAAGCAAATATTCAATACATTTGCTCACATTCACACATCACGTTGTAATTTCTCACCAAGAAATGACTTAACCTTCAACAAAGTAAATATTTAAATATAACACAAGCCAGTTCAAATGAGTTGAGTAAAATCAACACGCGTTTAATTCAGACACAGCTCTTCTATAGATTAAACAGCTCTAAAATGGCTGCCTGCCTGTGAGAGCAGGACCTGTCTGTACTTGCGCCTGCATGTGTGAATGCTACCGGCAAAAATTTGTGCCGCGGGATCCATTCCCACCCATCAGCCAACGCAAGCGAGAAAAGCTGGCCAAATGAGAGAACCGGTAAATGAAACATAGGAGGGAGGCTTGAACAAAATTAGCTCCATCATTGCTATTAGCACTAGCTAATCACATTCCAGCATGGTGTAAGGGTTGACATTTAGTCTGTCCAGGCAAGATAAGTGTGCTGTGGGTGTTCGATACGTGGTTGGGTGAGATGGGGCCATGGGGAAGGACTTAGGATGCTGGATCTGTGTCTCATGGGAGTGTAGCGAGTGTGAACATGCTTGAAGTGATTCTGGAGTGTTACAGATAAGATGGCCTCTCTCATCTCTGATCTGAAGCCAGGGGTCTCTCTGTGTGGATGTGGCACAGATGCATCTATCTGCGGGAGGCACGCAGATAAGAAATGTTGTTTTTTATTCAGCCATTCTTCAAGTCAGCCATTATTTAGGAGAGCAGATGAAAAAAAAGTGTCTGTCTATGAGATCTCTATCATACACCACTGAGAGATTGATGCAGGGAAACATTCATCTCTGCACAATTAATGCTCTACAAGCCTCTATCTATCTATCTATCTATCTATCTATCTATCTATCTATCTATCTATCTATCTATCTATCTATCTATCTATCTATCTATCTATCTATCTATCTATCTATCTATCTATCTATCCATCCATCCATCCATCCATCCATCCATCCATCCATCCATCCATCCATCCATCCATCCATCCATCCATCCATCATCTATCTATCTATGTATCTATGTAGTGTGGATGGATGGATGGATGGATGGATGGATGGATGGATGGATCCATCAATCCATCCATCCAACCATCCATCCACTAACTCTATTAAGGGCCTGGATGTCCTGAGTGACATCCAGGCCCTTAATATAGTTAGTGTTTGATTATTTTTGCACTGTGAAATTGAATATTTCTTGTAATTGTGTCTTATCAGGTTTTTGTCATTCTTTTTAATGCATATTTATTTATTTATTTATTTGTCTGTTAGCTGTGTACTGTGTTTATGTTTGGTTGGTTGGTGGCAAACCAGTTTCCCTACTGGTATTAATACATTTTCAATCAATCAATCAATATTTTCAATCAATATATGGATGGATGGATGGGTGGGTGGATGGATGGATGGATGGATGGATGGATGGATGGATGGATGGATGGATGGACAAAATGCATATGGTTGGATGGATAGATGGATGGATGGATGGATGGATGGATGGCTAGATAGATAGATGGATGGATGGATGGATGGATGGATGGATGGATGGATGGATGGATGGATGGATGGATGGATGGATGGATGGATGGATGGATGGATGGATGGATAGATAGATAGATAGATAGATAGATAGATAGATAGATAGATAGATAGATAGATAGATAGATAGATAGATAGATAGATAGATAGATAGATAGATAGATAGGTAAAAATAATGTAGGTGGATAGATAGATGGATATATAGACAGACGGACGGACTGAGAGACAGACGGATAGATAAAATGCATATGGTTGGATAGATGGATAGATAGATAGATAGATAGATAGATAGATAGATAGATAGATAGATAGATAGATAGATAGATAGATAGATAGATAGATAGATAGATAGATAGATAGATAGATAGATAGATCGATCGATAGATAGACAAAATGCATATGGTTGGTTGGATAGATAGATAGATAGATAGATAGATAGATAGATAGATAGATAGATAGATAGATAGATAGATAGATAGATAGATAGATAGATAGATAGATAGATAGATAGATAGATAGATAGACAAAATGCATATGGTTGGATAGATAGATAGATAGATCGATCGATCGATAGATAGACAAAATGCATATGGTTGGTTGGATAGATAGATAGATAGATAGATAGATAGATAGATAGATAGATAGATAGATAGATAGATAGATAGATAGATAGATAGATAGACAGATAGACAGATAGATAGATAGATAGATAGATAGATAGATAGATAGATAGATAGATAGATAGATAGATAGATAGATAGATAGATAGATAGATAGATAGAACTTAATTGCTCTTTCTTCATGAATATCATTGTATTATAGGCTTGCATTAACATCACAATGCCTCAATATCATGTGACCGTTCACCATCTCCTCCATCAAGCATGTTTACATAATCAAACCCATGTGAGATATTTTCACGTGCACACGCAGAAGGCAGAGGAGCCCGCAGATCCTCTCGCCCGGCTCCCTGAATCCTTCTCCGTCCCTCAATCTTGCAGCTTGTTAAATGGAGCTTGCTTGAGGCTTGACAGCATCCCTGTGTTACACTTTCCCTCAAATATCCTCCCTCTCCCTCTCCCGCTCCTGTCATCTTCCACCAGTGAGCTGTCAGCCTTCCTCTCTGTCTTTCTGCTTCACAGCGCTTCTCTTTCACCCTCGCTGCCGACAAAAATATTCCATCGCCGCTCTTTGAAACGTTAGGCTTCATGAATCTAGCAGACCTTCTGTTTTATCTTCTAGTCATTAGTGGACTCTCCCCACCCACACAATGCACGTCGGAGATCCCTTTTCAAAGCTCTCTCTTTTTTTTCACCCATAGCCGACCGTGCTAACCTTGCGTTTCCTCTGTCTTTCATCTGTTTAGTGCTGAGTAAAGCTACTCAAAATGTCATACGCCATCCTCCCAATTATTTCGGTGCATTGTCTCGTCCTCTGGACAGTCACATACCCGTGTCCTTTATTGCTGGGCGCCCTTCACTGTAAAGGCCATTTGTCAGACATGGATTACATACTAGCACTCAATATTTTTCTACCTCGTCACCATCAGTATGCCGGTCATGCCTCTCCTTTCTCTAATCCCAGTAAGGAGTCCCACTTTACCTTTTTTATATTACTGTTTTTCTCCTTTTCACTCAAGGGGAAGCCCGTATCCTGTCGTGCCATCGAAAGAACAAGCCTGTTTCATAAAACGTTATTGCATCGCAGACCACAATCTATATAACTGTTTACCGACCTATTAGTTTTGCATTACCTCCGGTATTTTTCGAAACTCAAGAGAATCCCTCATAATAGCAGCACTCCAGTCGACCGCTTACTCATTTCGCCGAGAAGCCAAGCTGCATTCTCAGATGACAGGCTTATTAGCAGCGCGCCGTTCGACGTGCTGAGGACCACCCTCTTGCAAAACCGACGAGCTGAACCGTGTTTTCAGCTTTTGCATAAAACGCACTGATTGTTGCTTGTCTCTCCACTTGTGTGAAAAGCTCTCATTCTGTTGTAAAAGGCACCACAGGAGAGCGAATAAACCATTGATAAACAGGTAGGCGAAATCAAGGATGCTACTCTACTGTCTAATTGAATTATTTGTATGGAAAACAAAAGCAGACAGAATACTGAACATGGACTTGAGATAATTGTGCAAAGAGAAGAGAGAGAGACAGCAGGGACGAGTGGCAATCTCTGACTTAGTGCATTTGCATATAGTATGTCTCCAGCATACGGAAAGCATTTTATCTAAACCGTACAAGTGGATATGGAAAGTAATGGCAGCCCTTGTTTTGAGACCAACTGGGGTGTTTTTGGACATGCTGTGGATGGATTTGAACAAACTCTCAATACTGTAGCACATCCTGCATTATTTAGACTACAGACTAGCCTGGGTTTCCCCATACTGCCTTTGCGCAGCACGATTTTATTCAGTGTGGAAACCATGGACCAAATTTTCGCCTCAGCGAGGGGACCAATCACAGAACGGGGAGGGAGCAGCAAAACGATGACGACGTCTATGTGACGCTGTTTGTTTATACCTATGGATCAATCATGGCAGCAGACGCAAAGTTACCTTTCGATGCAGCCTTGGATATTGTTCTAAGTAGTTTTGAATACAAATAAATGTCTGACCTATCGTCTTCTTCCTCGTTTAATTCATTTCGCTCGACATTAGCCATTTGATACAATTGAAATGATTGGCTATGAGTCACGTACAGGCACATTTGATTGACATTCGTAGTAGAGCCCGAAAGATAAAGGATTTTGAAGGCCGATACCGATACAAATATTTTGGGGTTTTAAAATCCGATATTAGGATATATCGGACGATTTTTTTTTATTAAATATTGTTGGATTTCACACACGTGTAAAAGAAAAGCTAACTTGTCTGCACAAGATACATTTGATACTTTTTCTCTATGTCTAAATGTTCACTCCTCGCAAGTATAACTTACATTTTACAATGCAGGGACTGTAACTAAAGATATGCTAGTTATAAATACACTAATCATTACTTTATTTAGCCAGAAAAATTTCATTGTGGTTTCCAGGCTCATTAATGTTAACGTTAGCGGTCTTCCACTGATGATAGTGGCATTAGCTAGTCTATGATGAGCCATAATTTAGCAATAGATAACATACTGCAAATTGTAAAACATACATTTTCAATATAACAGGCCAAGGAGAGATGATTGAAGCGTGTTTCGTCCGTTTTTATTTTATTTTTTAAATATTCATTTATCGGCCATTATAACTGCCGATACCGATATTTTGGAAAATGCCTAATATCGGCCGATATATCGGTCTGGCTCTAATTCGTAGGACCCAATAAACGGCCCGGGGCATTCGTAAACCACGCCTCAAATACGAGAAAATGAACATGTGGTTCCCAGACCCAAGTCTCAATATCAATGAGATGTGATCTGATGTAAGCCAGGCTAACTGCAAACATGAATGATGCCTCAAATTGTATGACTTTCCAAAATTTTCACCTTGGATACACTGAAAATGGGTGGAAACATCCAACAGACCCATATCTAGGGAACATTTAGGCTTGGTTTCCATTAAAGTCCCCCTGTAGTCAACAATTGTAACCCTTAGAACTCATCGTTGATCACCTAAACGACATATTTAAAAGTTTTTTCATTGAAATAAAAAGTCTTCATGCCTTAAAATAGCCTCATTTAGTATACGCGGTTCTATGAATATGCAAATAAGCACTCACTCCACTCACAGCTCACAGATCCACTCGTTGATGATCACACTTTAAAGTGATTGGTTACAAGGTAGTTTGAGACGTCAAACCGCGTTTCTGAGACTGTCTTTGGTTCACTGCAGTTTTAAGAAGAAAATACTTAGCAATGGTGTTGACACATGAATTTGCACATGGTTTTTCTTAAAGTAGATTAAAAACACCACATAAACAACATCAAAAGCTTTACTTTTACCGCAGGGAGACTTTAAACCCATAATTAAAATATATTTCTTACCACATGATCAAATTGTTTTGTTTTGATTTACACTGTAAACGATTTCTGTTGTTTTCACAGGATTATACTGTTTTTCTCAACAGTTTCTTACTGTATAATCTATGTACAGTAAGTTACAGTAGATTTAGTTGTTTTCACAGTATTAAATTGTTTTTCCAACAGTTATGTACTGTGCACGCAGTTGACAGTATGTTACTGTTGAATTTCAATGCATTCTGGGAAATTATCAGTTACTGTTAATCTAAATACAGCAGTGCAAATTGACCGCGAAAATCACCACACCCAGTTCCACGGGAAAAATTGCTAGCCTACTAATGTTATTCTTACATTTAAAATAAAAATGTAGCACTGGTTGACCATTAACAGTCATAATTTATGACATAATTTATGTTAGTGGGGTGTAGACATGAGAGCATTTGACTTTGGAAGAGTTTCTGTCGTGTCAGTGGTGCATGCTGTCGACGTCTGCCGACCTGGAACTTCTTCATCTGGTGAGTAATAATTCTTATATGTATGCATACGGATTCTAGCAAATAACTTTAAAGTTATTTAGAATAGCTGACGACGATTTCTGTCTATTCTAGACATTTTAATATAATTTGTATATGATAGGCTACTCTTCAATGTAGCCATTTGGGACATGTTACTGTAAATTCAAATACATTATACGAAATGACCGCGGAAAATAACAACAAGCTGCCGTTTTATGAAGAACTCTTCAGTTCTCTTCCCTCTGTAAGAACGCGAAGGCAGTGCATCGCGTTGCTGTCGACAACGTTTTCGCCATACATATCTGGTTAGTAATTCATATTTTTATGCAAACCATATCAGTTACTTGCGTTAACAGATTAACGTTCTAAGAACTGACCGCGGAATTGTTCTATAACGTCTGTATAAGCAGACGCGGATTGTTGATAGCCTGGCTAACTTACTTGATGTGATTTTATTAACATACGTTTCATATGTAACCTCTTATAAGGTCAAAATGGTCTAATCATTTTGTTATTTACCACGTTAAGTCGGTGGAAGCGCCTGCACGTTCATTATTTTATAACTTATAGGGTTAGGAATTGAAAATCGATCCTGAAATCGGATATCAAAGGTTAGGATTCGGATTTATTGTTATAAAATTAAAGTGTCGATTTCTCTTATTGATTTTTCACGCTTATTTTCGTGTAAATCCTGACCTGGCGTTCTGCCATTTAACGTTAACGTTACCTCAGTGATTAACTTACTGATGGACCGCGGAAAGCGCCCAAGGTGCATTTTTGTCCATATTAAAATACAAAGCTATGTGTGACATGTTACATGTACAGTATGTCTGCTATAATATCATTTTTTTTTTACTAACTGACATGTACTCATTTGAAGAGAACGATGCCTTGTCAAGCTTTTTTTAATTCATGTAACTTAGTATCACACAAGCAAAATCTAGCCTGTTTTCACGTGATCGTAAATGATTTTAACAACAGTCCAACAAACAAAATTTTAGTATTAAGGGAATTACACTTTAGACATAATTTTGTCTGTTTTTGCTGTTTAGCCAAAATAACAACAACAAAAACATACTGTATTTTAACTGTCTTGTCTTTCTCCTTTTCCACAGGTGTGAGCTGTGCATGTTAAGAAGACCCCTATCCATCTTGACGACCGATGAATTGTAAATCTAATTTAATTATTCTACTACTAACTACCACTATACCTTGGTCCAGTACTGACCCACTGAGAACATTTTAAACAGATTATTATCCATCTGTGAATTTTGTCTATCAAGTTGTTAAGAATTGTTGTGTAAGAAACACACACTAAACGTTGTTGTACAGTTTAAGGTTCAATTGCATAAAAGCTTGGATAGAAAACTTCTTATTGCAAAAGAGCATAAGTCTGCATATAAATGATTATTAATACCGTAATGCAAGTTTTTCATGGCACATGTGCATGAGAAAGTTGTTTTGTGTTTAGTTTTTTTTAAAGGACACTGGATAACTTGTCATTTTGTAATAGTCATCTGGATTGGTGGTTTACTCATCAAAGCTAGTTTATATATGTCTCCCAGTCTTGCAAATCTTTTCCTCTAGATAGAAAGCAGCCAAAAACCCTTAAAAATCAGCAACTGACCAGTTAGACAGTCTATCTCAAACCAATAGACCATCTTAGACTAGTTTAAGCTGTTTTACCCCAGCAAGGAGTGGGTGGATGAGTTGTTATGAACTATCTTTCTAATAGATTGATCAGATAGCACCCCTTTAATCTTTTCTATTTTACCTGTTCATGATAATTTTTTGCATGTATTTATGCATAATTGTTCATGATTGTCATGCATGATTTTTAATGTATTATATTACATTTTTATTATTAATGTATTTAATTGTATTAATGTATTTAAATGTATATTATGTAAATGTACTAATGTGTTTGAAAATACACAATAAACCTTGTGCAGTAAAAGCTTCAATTGTTCTTTTTTCTATTTCCCATTAACAGTTAAAATAATATTTCTACGGATTTTCTATAGGTTACACAGTAGCACTATAAAATAAATACAATAACATTTCGTACTATACAGTATTATTAAAAATTACCAGTGTAATACTGTATTTTAATATGGTAAGAAATTACAGTAAAATAATGTTATTTAATTTACAGTATGCTTAACAGTACTGTAGTTAGTGTTACAGTAATTTTACTGTTAAATGAAATACAGCAAGTACTGGATAATTGTTGCCAGTAAGTTACTGTTAATTTGACAAGAAATTTTTTACAGTGTAAGCTTAAAACTACTGTTTAAAACTTTTAAAACTTAAACATTTTTGTTTTAAAACTTAGCAAAAAAATGTACTTGTACATGTAAAAATGTATAAGTAAAGGGGAAAAAATGGAATATGTGTGGAAAATCTATGCGTCAATACTTTTTTGTTCATTTCCCTGAGAAACTTTGCGATCATCGAAAAACCTTTGCACTCCCTCGCAAGACGTCTGCACTCCCCCGAGAAACGTTGCATACACTCGCAAAGAACACAAAGGTTTTGCAAGCGAACGTTAAGTTTTTTGGGGGAATGTAAAACATTTACGAAATTACATTTTTCCTTCTACCTCTTATTTTTTCCATCACTGTGTAATACCACTCTCCAAAATTTCAAGACATATTCTCTGAAAACAAGTCTTAATATTTATGCAATTTTGCATCTTTATGGATGTTTATATATTTTTAATTGAAATCAAGACAATAATATTACTTATGATTTGCACTGCAAAATGACGACGAATGCAAGGAAGGCGAATTGATTTGAATATTATGTGAGAATTTTTCAATATTTTGCACATTTGCCCATGAGCAAAGAATGAGAACATGAATGAAATCATAATCTAGTGGCTTCATACTTCATGTGATTTTTGAGGGCGTCTGAGTTGCCCGCCATTCCCCGTCAGCGCCATTTTCTTCATTACATGAATATAGAGGATTACTCATTTCCGGAGTTGACATTAATTACACTCATTACCACTGAATAAACAAATGAGTGACAGTGCCAACATCTTAATCATGCAGCAGAATATAGAAATAAATTCACCACATTTCAAGCCTCTTTAGCACCCACTGGTTCCGCTTCGTTATGAGATTTCTGAAGGCCAATTAACCACAGAATTAAAGCACCAATTAAAATCCAGTGCCAAGTTTAGATGTAGTTAGAGAAAATAGTGATCGAGACTTCGTCTATTTTGGTTAACTGTTGATGTATGCTACTAGACACCACGCTGAAATTAAATTACTCATTTCAGAAACTGCCGTTAACAAAAGGATTTTTGATTTGACTCCTTTTTAAAAGAAAGTTAAAAATAATAAAATATTTGTAATGCAACAATGTAAAAGTCTTTGTCACTTTTAATCAATTTAATGCATCTCCACTTTAAAAAGTATTTAAAAACGTGTAAATGCTACATGTTATTCACTTAAGAACTACAAAGCAGCTAAAAGTGTTTTTTTTTCTCTATTCATCTCTTATTACACCAGGACAGACTATGTCCCTGACCCCGTCTACATGTAAACATACATTATATTTACCACACGTCCCGTGGACATAAAGGACAAACACAAGGAAAAGGTAAAGGGCAGAAGAGAGGGACATTGAGAAGAGATATTGGCTGAGAGTAAAGAGGCAACAGGAAAGGTGACACAGATGAAAGGTGTTGTTGGGACAGATAGGTAAAGATGGATGCTCACGAAGAACAGATGCCTGAGGACTTTCTGCAGTAACATTGAGTATGAGCTGTGGAATGCAGATGATTTTATTGATGCTGGAGCAAAGCGAAGCAGATCAGGACTTATTTGTGTCTGCCTTCTGTACCACATGCTCAAAGTTTGCCAGATGGTTCATGAATAACAGAGAATCGAGCAGGTTGCGGGAAAAATAAATAAAGGAATGCACACAGACTCTTTGGTTTACTACTGAGGCCAGAAACATACTTTATGCAAATAAATGCTGGGCCAAAACATTCCCATAATACAAAAGTAAAAATACTTCTTCTAAAAGCAGCTTAATGTGGATAGAGAACTGCAAGTAAGGCATTTTAGGTTGAATTCTCAAATTTCCATATGTCATATACAGCTATTTCTACAACTAGTTTTATTTTGTGCCTATAGGGGGCAGAAATTACACACTTTTTTGTGAATTACCATTATGATAAACACCTTAAAGGGATAGTTCACTTTGAAATAAATTTTTGTTACGTTTTAGCTTAAGACGCAGGTGTCTTTGTTTCCGCAGTAGTTTCAATTTTGATATTTTTAGGTCGAACCGTTCGTCTATCAGTCATATAATGGAGGTCTATGGTAACCACGTAAAAGGGCATGCACAAAGAAGTCCAAATTAAATATGATTTAATGACTCGTAAATGTAAGTACACATTTATGGCCTAAGACACGAAACGAGCGTTTTAATTTGGACTTCTCTGTTTTTTTGGGAAACAAAAGTGGTTCTTTTAAGGCATCACTGTTATTTAGATTTAACTTACTCACTAATATTTTGCTCAATGCTCTACCATCACAGTAGTTATGTATTTTTAATATCTGAAAGAGAAAACTGAATATACCGTTCAAAAGTTTGGGGTCTTAATATTATATAATAACTTATTTAACTTATCAATATTGACAACAGTTGCGCTGCTTAATATTTTTTGTGGAAACATAAAAAAAATCAGAATTCTTTGATGAATAGAAAATTAAAAAGTACATTATTTTGTTAAATATAAATCTTTTGAAACATTCTGAATGTCTCCACTGGAACTTTTCCTCAATTTAATGCATCCTTGCAGAATGGAAGTATCCATTTCTACAGCATTCTAACACATTTAGGAACCAATAGACATGAAATTGAGCTTAGAGGCTAAAAGCATCTGTTCATGCAAGATTGTACATGGGGTTTCAGGGCTGAGACTGCTGCATTTAATTTAATGGATTTTCAATAAAGACACCGTAAATACTAAACTTGTGTGAGTGGTTAATAAAATAAGAGTTTGGAAGGCACGGTTTCAGGTTTCAGGTACATATTTAAAAATACAAATAATTTGGGTACTTCTAATAACACTTTCCAATTCTCTCCAAACTATTTCCATTGCATAACTCTGTATTTCTCTGCTCCAGCCTCCACCCACCCATGTAGGGATGGGACGATAACCGGTTTCGCGATAAACCACGATAAAATATACTGACGGTTAGTATTATCGCTTAAAATTTAATTATCATTAAAACCGTACTCGATTATCGCGATTTTAATACCTCACTGTAAATCCTGTCGGCCAGTCTGACGCAGCCGCGCGCTGCACCTAATGTTTACTATTCGAGAAGGAATGGCGGAAGGCAGTGACCGTGCTTGGGAGATTCAGCCTTTTAAGATGACCAAATCTGTGGTCATAGTTAGCTTTTACAAAAGTCCTGAGGGAAACTTGATCGAGGATAGTCACCCTGTCTGCAGAACAAAAAGTCACTGTCCAAAAGAAACACTTAAAATCTGCCGAGTCGTCTTCTTGTGTAACCATCACCCGCTGTTGTATAGCGAACGCAAGGCAAGTTAACTTTGACCTCAATACCGAAACTAGGTCTGGGAAACAATTGGGCACGAAATGTTTTGAGTTTAAACATTTTATGTCACTCACTTAAAATAGACGTGAAGCTTCCGCGAAGAAAATTTTGCAGCAAGTGTCTTTGAGCCGACGAACGAACATCTTCAAATAAGATTATTATTAAGAGTGACGTTTTAAGGGATAGTAATGTATAGATGCATCATTACACCGATTTAATTATTGAATTGATAATGAGTTTAGCTAATGTTTTAAATCTTACCCGTTTATAAATTCATTTAGTAAAACAATCGTCCAGACAAGATGATCACAATAAATCAACTCTGATTTCATTTTCAAAACGATCAAAAACTGGAGACGCAAGACGGCCGGCAAGTTGTATTTGAATTAAACGAGCCCGTGTCTGTTGTGATATTGATGTGCGCTGTGTGTGTAGGGACTTTAAGCAACAGCCTCTGGTGGAATGGCAACGGCATTCTGCTACTTCTTGACGTTCTACTGTAACCGTCTACTACGGGAGAACAGCTGATTTGCCGTAGTCGTTACGTGACAGATTAAGACAGTTAATGTTATGTTTTAAGTTATGTGGCATTGAAATCGTTTCTGTATATCATTAAGTGCTAAAATCAACCCTTCTCTTTCTTTTTAAAATCACTTTCTTTTTGTATTTTGTCTGATGATTAAATTATTCTCTATGCCGTCCTCTTTACTGTTGCTTAGTGATTTTTGCGCTCTTTAGCTATGGCAGTTAACTGTTTATTTTCGGCTGCCGTCGCCGTTCTATCAGCAGCTGTTCCTTAAAGTCCCTAATAATGCGTTGCTATTGATGCCGGGCATTATAAAGAAGGAAATGCCATAGAATAGAATCTTGCTTTAAAAAAAAACTGCATACAGCTGCTTGTTTATTTGTTGTTTGTTGATTTTCAATAATAAAACTTGTTAAAATGTTTTCAGTGTGAGCATCAGTTCTTTTTGAACATTTTCCATCTAATTTTAAGAAAACCGTGATAATATTGATAATCGCGATAATTTTGGACACTATAATCGTGATATGAAATTTTCAAACCGTCCCATCCCTACACCCATGTAATCATTTTGTTAGTCTGTATAGAACAATATAACTTTTTTAATACTTTGAACTAGCTTTTGGTTTTATTTTAAGTTTTCTTTTTAATTTTAGTTTACGGTATAGTCTCCTGTTATACATTTTTGCATTTTTTATATTTCAGTTTAGCTTTTCTATATATATATATATATATATATATATATATATATATATATATTAGTAATTTTAGTACTTCAACTTATTTTACTTCTGTTAGATTCTTAGGCATCATTTTAAATTTTTGTTTGTTTTTTAATTAACAAATTTCATGGAAAATGTATATTTTAGTTTTCTATATATATATATATATATATATATATATATATATATATATTTATACATATAAAAATTATATATATATATATATATTAGAGCTGGGCGATTAATCGCATCCAAAATAAAAGTGTATGTAGTGTGTATAATTATTTTGCATATATAAATATACACACATGCATGTATATATTTAAGAAATATTTGCATGAATATACTGTATACTGTATATATATATATATATATATATATATATATATACACACACATATCATTTATATTAAATATAAATATAAATATTTAAAATATTGATAACACATTTTCCTTAAATATATACATGCACGTGTGAATTTTTATAAACAAAATAATTATACACTGTACACACATATATTATGTAAACACAAACTGTTATTTTGGGTGCGATTAATCGCGATTAATTGTTGCCCAGCCCTAATATATATCTATATACATATGTTTTAGTTGAGTCTTAATAACAACACTGCACTAGCATATCAATGCTAAGATAATGTAGATTTGTATGCAGTAGATTCAACACATTTAAATCCATTATGCAAAAATCCACAATTTTCTTCTGAAATCAGCACTGAAAATGCTAAACGAGTTTCTGACCCGCTGCTAGAGATAATTTTAGGATTTAGTATCTCAAACGTCACTCTACTGTACATCAGTACATAAACCACACCATACTTTTCAGGTATCCCGGATCCAGCATATTAACTCACTACACAGACACGTTTAGTTTCAGATAGCAAACCCTGTGGACAGATCTGTCAAAATAAAATAAAAAAAGTCTCCTCTACGCCTCCATTCCAATGAAAAGAGAAATAAATCCAGCGACGCGCCAAACGCGCTGCTTTCATCACAATGTAAACAATTTATTTTCCGTGAGTCGAGACGTGAGCTGGAAATCCCCCAACTTCAGCGAGACTGACAGTGGCATCTTTTAGGTGCCTAACTTAATGAGATCCCGGACTGGCGGATAAACATTCTAATTTTAGTTTTGGGAGGCAAAGTGATTCGAAATGCAGTCTAGAGTAGAAACATCTGCGAGTTTAAATAGCTGCACGTTGGAAGCAAATTGAAAATTGGCTCGGCGTATAAAGCGCTGTCATTCATTCGGGCTTTTCTCACCCAATATATAAACACGAACATGTTTGTTGCTGGAACTGTATTTCCACACCTTTCATTACAATGGAAAAATCCGCCAGTGCAACAGAAGTCAACAGTGCTAGAAAGCAGTGTGTTTTCTCGGCGCATTTAATCTTGATTACGGATAACTGAGGACGGGCTGTCATCTAAAGAGGGTCATCAACTGGCCATTATCTTGAGTACACAAATAACACTTTTATCCAAATAAACGTCAGAAAGGGGCTCTAGCTGCAACCGGAGGGCAGGGCAGAAAAAAATGAGAATGAATCGCTTGCTTGCTAGTCTCATTTTAATAAATTATCATGTACGTTTTATTCTGTGGTCAGCAATAATTCCTGTCCTCATCTCTCACGTTGATGTAATCGCTGAGTTTACCTTGTTAGTACATTTATTATGCAATATCATAACCCATAGTTCATAGTAACAGGCCTTGTGGTGTAGCTTCCACATAGAGACCAGTCAAACCTACTTTAAGGCCCCTTTTAAAACATTTTTATATAATAATTCAATTTTTCTTTCACCAAACACAGTCAAATCAAGTTTTGCGTGAGAATTTTTGCTCTTGAAATTAAATATGCCTGTTGTACCTTCATAGACTCATTATGTAAATGACCTCTGTTGTGATTGGTGAAACCTTTTGCATGTGGAATGAGCAACAATGTTAACCCGTTCCCTCCGATCTGCCATATAGAAATGTTTTACACTCCAATCAATTCCTGATGATAAAAACATGGCCAACCATACACTTTTAATTCCTCGTTGAATATCCAATTTCTATTGAAGCTTATATCCACGACAAAAAAAAATAATAATAATAAAAATATATATATATATATATATATAAAATTTTAAATCACAATTGTGACTTTTTTCAACTCAGAACTTTGAGTTTTTAAAAAGTTTCGACTACCTTTTTTGAATTTTTATT
>CM075865.1:42449361-42946861 GCA_038021265.1 Cyprinella venusta | reverse complement strand
AGATTTCAAGATTTTAAATGTTAAAAAGTGTGGAAACACATCATCACAGACTAGGGCTGGGTATCGATTCACATTTCAATTTCGATTCGATTTCGATTCACACGCTCTCAGTTCGATTCGATTTCGATTCTCGATTCAATTTTCGATTTCGATTCTTGATTTGATTCTCGATTCGACTATAATGAAGATGTAATACAAATCCTATATTTATAAAAAAGAACAGTGGACATAAGTTTACTAGTGGTTAATTAATACAAGGAAATTAAGAGCCATAAACCTGTATATAAAACTCTTTTTATTTTAGGTACACTAAATGCATACAAAGAATAAACAGGATTTTGATGCAATATGCAAAAAAACTCAGAACAGTCGCACAGCTTGATCAAACAGTATCATGTTATTTTATGTTTAAGATAGATATAGATAAATAAATATATAGACATTTTTTACATTGATCTTACCTAAATAAATGGTAATGTAATTTTTTTTTTTTTTTTTTTTTTTTTAAGAATTTATGTATGGAAGCTTGATTTCAATCTTTAAATTAAATTGAAAAAAGTATCACAAATAAATACAACAGAATAAAGTCACAAATTAAGAGACATTTTGGGGTAGTTTTTTGGGTATGTCAGAAATACTACAGAAACTGAATAAAGTAATCCAATGTAACATAACACTGGATAGTCTTTTTAGTCCAGACTGAATTAAATACAAAGGCTATTAATTCTGATTGCTTACAATTAATACTTTATTCTGTTGTTATGACGACAGAATTAATGACTGACACAAATCGCTGCGTTCACTTCAAGAACTAGTGCGCGAATCCATTACTGTTTCATTAACTTTCTGTCACACGCGTTTAATGCTAATTTAAGACATTACCGACTGTCTTTACAAGGTGACTCACCAAAACCAGAGTTTTGACATAATTTCACATGTTTTAACTGTTAACGTGATATAATCCAGGGACATAGTTGAAATAAAGTCGTTATTTTTGTTGTTTTTTGCTCACAAAAAGTGTTCTCGTCATTTGATAAACTTAAAATTGAGCCACTGTAGTCACTTGGACTATTTTAACGATGTCTTTAATGACTTTTCGAGGCCATCAATTGTCATTCCCTCAAGAAGCCTATGGCCTAGTATGCAGGAGCGATCTTAATATCTTAAATATCTTAATTTGTGTTCCGAAGATGAACGAAGGTCTTACGGGGTTGGAACAACATGAAGGTGAGTAAATACTGACAGAATTTTCATTTTTGGGTGAACTAACCCTTTAATGTGCTACTGCTACAATGCAAATGTATTTTTTTTCACAGTGATAGTAGTACAGCATTGATAATCTTTAATGATAATACGGAGAACTGCAAACTCAAAAATAAAACATTGAAATGCATGATAATGAGAATTGGGAAAATTTGACCGGATCGGAATTCAGGTGCAGGTCAGCGTTAGAGTCGTGATTCATCTTGAAGAGAGGAACAGGTTTGTCCTGACTCAGATAGTATTGGGACTCTATTGGACATGAAGATTTATGAGCTGTTCGTGCACATTTTGAAGAGAGAGGCCATTAAAAGAGCTTTTAAGACTGCACAGCACTGCTGTGCCTTTTTAAATTCTCTATCGCTTGTACACTCAACGGAGCAGTGCATTGTGTGATTGAATGAGTGCACTCGATAAGGTGTATTATGGATTTGGACACCACTACAAACAGCTGTCCCCTCAAATAGTGCCCTATTTAAGGGTATCCACCTTATTCTGCTCCAAACAATGCGCGCTGCCATAGCGACGACTCCGGTAGCCAACTTCCGGTTCGTATCTGGTCTATGCGTTTTTGAGATGTGTCATCCCCACATCACTAAACTAAATCGAAAAAAATCTGCTTTTTTAAGATGCATAGTCTATATATTTCTCAGGCCTGTGAGGAAAGTAGGCTACATTATACGGCGAGTTTTGTTTCATTTATGAGACCAGAGTCCAGTTTGCGTCTGCGCACCGGCACCTCCGTCATGATGATCTATTTTCTACTAAATTTACTTTTTATTTATTAAAACCATGCAATTGTTTGATGAACCATTGATTGAAATTACGATACAATAAATTAAAAAACAAAATTCACTTTAAAGAAAGGCTTTGTGGTTTCTCTTTAAGATCTCGGTGAAGTTTTAAAGTCGCTTTCAGAGCAGTCATGTGCGTAATGGAGAATTCCAACGTCCGTAACATTGTTTTTTGGTTTGTTTGTTTTTTTCTCATAAATGTGAACACGAAAAATAAAATAAAACAAATATTTTATGTGCTATGGAGGCCGACCCTTCTTCATCCGGTTAGTAGGCTTGTTAATTACTTTTGTTTTACGCAGTGTAATTCATAGAATTACTAAAAAATATTTTGCCTCCTAAAAGTTAAAAATTTGTTGTGTGATGTGTATTTCGCTCATATTAAATATAAAACGCATGTGAAGACTGATATTTTTTCTACAGTGCTAGCATTCTATGTAAACAAATACTTAGAAAACCATTTAGTCAGTTGAACCCGCCGTGAATTATGGGAAATAGATTGGCGCAGAAAAAGGTGGATGGGGGCGATTTCGGACACAGCTGAGGTGAGGTCAGGCGATGCTGGTGATGAGGGATAGATGAGTTCCAGCTGTGTGTGGTTAAGTGTCAGTGAGGATTATGGGAAATGCAGTCTTTGACACTAATGATATTTACACATTTCTATGTGTGGCTCAAAGGAATAGTTCACTTCAAAATATATTTTGTGTTCAGCAGAAGAAAGAAACTCATACCGGTCTGAAACAACTTGATGACATAATTTTCATTTTAAAGTGAACTATTCCTTTAAGTGTAAAAAAAAAACAGTATGAGTTCTGTACACCTCTAAAAACAAATGGTATTTCACAATTACTATTTAAAAACCTGACTAGACAACTCAAAAACGCAGAAAGCCCTTTGTTCATTAGCAACTTCAATCTTCCTCTGGCCAAGAACAAACATTTGCTGTTAGGTCTAAATGTTGATGAAAGTACAATGTTAGGAAAATGAAATCCATTTCCCCGAACTTTATGTAATTATGAATTTTATGTAAATTCCTTTTCATTGTGGAAATGTGATTCTGTCTGTGTGTTTTATTCTTTATTCAATGACTCATCTGCATGATAATACATTACTTTGGATTTTCAAATCTAACCTGTTTCTAAACTGTTCATTTAATATGGAAAGTCTATATACAAAAATCTTACTTTAATGCTTGCAAAATTTTGGCTTAGAGTTTATACAGTTAACACAAATCTAATATTTATATACATCTACACAAATTGTGTATTGGCATTCCCTTGCATCATAATATGCTTGATTCTCTCATTTTTGTATGACTTTTGTAAGCCCAAGAAACATGATCCAATTTCCATATTCTTTAGATTCCCAGATAGCCCTAAACTAAACACGATGATCAAAAACACAGGTCCGCTCCTCGTCTCTTTTCAAAAGTTTTCAGCAATAAAAAAACACTACACTCTCATTAAAAGAGAGATGTGGAGGGGTAAAGAGGCGGTAACAGATCTAATCAATCCAAACACGGCGGCTCGCATTGAGGCGGATGCAAATTTCTCAATTTCAAATAATCCATGGTGGAATTACTTGAAGAAAAGGCTTGACAGCGTGATTCATGCGCCTCCTCCTCCCTATTCCACCCGGTTCCCAGTCCCCTCTCCTGTATTTACTCCATTTCTCCATCAGAGTCTCCCCAGCTCATCAGAATAAATAAAGGAGTGCTTAACATTTGCCATAAAGACAGCCGTTCCCACGCATATACACACTCTCATTAAGTACTGCACAAACAGACCTTAACTTTCATAAAGGAGTGTATTATATTTTTATATATATAATATATTCCTTTAAGACAACTTTATAAAAGTAAACTTTCTCACATACATGTATTCACTCGTATTGAATAGGATTAGTAAATGTCATCTGCGTGACGAAGTTCTAGAGTTCTACTTAAAGAGGCCTTATTATGCTCACTGTTTCTGAACTCCTTGCACCCCTCGATTGTAATCTTGAGTTTTCTTCCAGGAACGTACATGTCACAATGTTAAATAATTCCTGCCCAAGACATTAAAGAATGGCCACGGCCTGGTTAAGTTGCAAGCTTGACATTTCTGAAACACGCTTCAAGTGGTTGACCAATCAGATATAGAGAATTTGTGCTTTAAAACTTGCAGACCTTTATCATGCTCAAACAGCAACATTACACACTAAAGAAAGTTGAAAATGTAAAAAAGCATAACAGATCCTCTTTAAATAACTTAACAACTTACAGTAAATTACAAATCTGATAAAGATTTTGAATATCAGACATATTGGACAAATATGGATCTCATTTATGATGCTTTTATGCTGCATTTGTATACATTTTCATTGTATATATAACCTTACATGTAATAATTTAATCTCAACAGCTTTACAACTACAGATATTTATCAAATTAGTTTAGATGAAAGGTTTCAAACCTAAATGATGCCATAGTATTTACTTTTAATTTTTGTTATTATCAAGACACCATTTTAAATAATTTTATTAGTCTGTTCGGACAGTTGGGGGTTTAAGATTACAAAACAAAATAAAATGTGCTTTTTAAATGGACTAAAACTTAATTCAAACTAAATAGGTTTTGTAGAGTAAAGTGATATAGGTCATGAATTTATCAAACAAAATTATGCGCTAAGACACAAAAATATGCATGTAATTTCATTGACCCTCATGCATTACCTTGGGAATCCCACCAATGAAAATGAACTCTTCAAAAACTATTCAATGCATTGTGACTGTGTAGGCTAACTTCTTTAAAACATGAGTAACATGTAACTTGTGAAATTAGAGTTTTAAAGTAGCCAACTGTCTTCCGGCTCATCGAGTAGTTGACTAGCACAGAGGCCCAGAGACATTGGCCTTTATGCAGATGCATGTTGACGCTCATTAGCATAGCAAATAAGCCTTGCTAATTATCTCTACAGCTGAGAGCAGCACTCAGCTTGAAAAGGGCAGAGAGAGAGGTGGCCCGGGTACATAAGCAAAATTAATAGCCATCCACTCCACGCTAAGAAAAGTTTAAGAGGTGACGGGACTGGAGAATATGACGACTGCTCAGCGCTGCAAAGATGCGCTGAGAATCAAAAAACTTTTCATTTAAGTATATTTTTCAATATATGTTATAATATGTTATTTAACAAACATTTGACATGCTCTTTGGGTTGAGATCTGGTGACTGTGAGGTCAATTTTAGAACAGTGAACTCATTGTCATGTTCAAGAAACCAATTTGAAATCATTCGAGCTTTATGACATGGTGTATTATCCTGCTGGAAGTAATGTAGCCATCAGAGGATGGGTACATGGTGGCCATGGATATGGTCAGAAACAATGCTCAGGTAGGTCGTGGCATTTAAACAATGCCTAATTGTCTCAAAGGGGCCTAAAGTGTGCCAAGAAAACATCCCATACACAATTACACCACCACCACCAGCCTGCACAGTGGTATCAAGGCATGATGGATCCATGTTCTCATTCTGTTTACGCCAAATTCTGACTCTACCATCTGAATGTCTCAACAGAAATCGAGACTCATCAGACCAGGCAACATTTTTCCAGTCTTCAACTGTCCAATTTTGGTGAGCTCTTGCAAATTGTAGCCTCTTTTTCCTATTTGTAGAGGAGATGAGTGGTGCGGTCTTCTGCTGTTGTAACCCATCCGCCTCAAGGTTGTGCGAGTTGTGGCTAGGGGTGGAGCCAAACCCAAATACGGTATTCGGAAAGGCACAAATAAGGTTTTTTTACGAATTATTTCGAAGAAATACTTTACAAATATTTGTATTCGGGAACAAGAAAAACTTTACAGTATATCAAAAAGCTGCGTTTCCTCATGAGACCACAGTGCGCAGTGTCTAATAATCCTTAAAGCGAGTGTGTACTTTAATGTTCAAAAGTTTGTGGTCGGTATGATTTTTTAAAAATATTTTAGAGCGAAATTTCGTATGGCCATAAAGGCTGGATTTATCAATATTGAGAAATATTATTATTCAATAATTTTCAAATAACTGTTTTTATTTTATCATATTTTAAAACGTTATGTATTCCTGTGATTTAAACTGAATTACTCCAGTCTTCAGTGTCACATGATCCTTCAGAAATCATTGAGGCCATGTCCACACTAATACGTTTTCGTTTGAAAACGTATATTTTTCTCTCCGTTTTGGCCTTCCGTCCACACTGAGACGCCGTTTTAAGCCACCAAAAACGTATCGTTTGGAAAACGCTCTCCAAAGTGGATAAATTTGAAAACGCCGTTTTCGCGTTGTAGTGTGGACAGTGAAACCGGAGGTATTTCAAAACGATAATGTAAGTTTAATCATGTAGTACCAATAGATATTCATGTTTATTGGTATTTTGCCTGTTACATGTTATTCGTTTTTTACACTGTTGCTAAAATATGTTACTTTCTATGTTACCTAATATGTGCTATTCTTCATAGCACAGTACTGCAAAGATGACAGATAATGTACTCACATTTGCTGTCCTGCGGCAAAACAGGAGTTGCGTTTTAGACCAAACATATGGTGAATGCGACCTGGATGCATCAGTGATGGTGAGATATTTTGCTAAATAAAATGATCCTGTTAGAAGAATTGCACGATAACTTTATTATTTATTTCCCCCTCTGTAACGTCTCAGTGAGCTTTTGTGAAGTTTCACGCATGCGCAGTAAAGTGAATTTAGAAGTTTCTCATCCACACTGAAACGTCAGAAAACGCCTGAAAACGCTAGTGTGGACGGAGAGTGTTTTTAAACGAAAACCCCGTTTTCAAATGTATCCGGATTAATGTGGACGTAGCCTAAAACATGCAGATATTCTGCTCAGAAAACATTTCTTATTACTTTCAATGTTGAAAACAGTTGTGCTGCTTATATTTGCAAGCGTATAAATATGAACATGCATGTAAAGCAGAGATTAAACCAATTCCTATTTCATCATAATTCACCCCCCAACCATTATAAAAAACTTTAAACACAATTCTCTTATTGGGGATGGATATTAGCTAGTGCCGATACTGTCGAACACTGGTTGATGATTAGGCTGACCGATATATATCTCTACCACAAACACTGACATGGAATATGTATACGAAATCAAATTCAACAGCTTACAATGCCAAACGAATCTAAAAAAATCCTATCAGTTACAATCCAATCACAAAGCCTGAATCAGATGACATGCAAATCAAACAACACTAATTTCATCATCTCCCGCTTCTCTGTTCCAGACGTTTTTCGTCTTCAAACCTGCCAGATATAATAGAACAGCTGCCAAGCATTTCACGCTTCTAACGCATTTCAAAAATATCTCCTCACACACAAACACACACACACGATACAATACAGGAGCCGGCAAGTATAAAGAATGCTGCACAGTGCAAATGACACCATGAACGATGAGAAAATAACAATTCATTTTAGCTCTTTATGAGAAAGACACATTCTCCATAATACAGATTCTTCTCATATGCTAGATGCACATGTGAATGGTGAGAGAATTCCTCTGTCCGGTCCGCTCATTAAAAATCCCTCATTAGGAATTCTGAAAGTGTGTGTGCGTTCGAGCGTGACTGTTTCGGTGTGTGAGGGTCATAGGTTAATGTGAGATGTCAAAAGGTCTGTAATTATGAGGAAGAAACATGGTGAGCTCAGGTACATGTCCACTTCTGTCCCTCGAGACGACGAACATTTTTCCAGAACCCATTCCTGAAGAGAAACACAATTTCGGTCTCCAAACAACCGATCCCTGAGCTCACGAATATAAAAGTTCTTCAATAATAGATTAGTAGATGATTTTTTTGAGTTTTATCTTGGGGTTTTTAATTAACACAAGCAGATTTGGAGTCATGATATGGCAGTATTAGTCTTGAGACCTTTCGTAACCACATAAATGTGGCCTTGGTCTGGATCTCATTAGGTGGTGTCTGGGTTTCAGGTTATGGGATATATATATATATATATGAAGAGTTCAGATGCAAAAGCCTCTAAATGCCATTTGAAATTTTCTTCTAAAATCATCATTTTTATCAAACTTGTATATTTAAGTTCAGTAATTTCACTTAAATGACAATTAATAGGTAATCTTCATTGCAATTTAAGTGAAATTACTGAACTTATACATACAAGTTTGATAAAAATGATCATTTTAGAAGAAAATTTCAAATGGCACTTAGAGGCTTTTGCATCTGAACTCTTCATATATATATACTGTATATACACACTTTTATTCTGCAAGGATGCATTAAAATGCAAATAAAAAGTCACAGTGATTCTATTATATGAAGCCTATACTATTATATAGTAATAGTATTCTATTCAAATAAATGCAGTTGTTTCTAAAGGCACTATTCATCAAAGAATCCAAAAGAATCTATAATGGTTTCTACAAAAATATGAAGCAGCACAACTGTTTAACACCGATAATAATAAGAAATAATTCTTGAGCAGCAAATAAGCATATGATTTTTGGAGGATCATGTGACACTGAGGAATGAAAGTAATGATGCTGAAAATTCAGCTTTGCCATCACAGGAAATAAAACACATTGTAAAATCTATTACAACAAAAACACTTATTTAAAATATTGCTGTTTTTCTATATTTTGACCATATAAATGCAGCCTTGTTAAGCAAAAGAAACTCATTAAAAAATCATTACTAAATCTTCCAGACCCAAAACTATGAACGGTAGTGTAAATAATAAAAAATAGTGTAATTAAAGAGTCACATGCGTAAAGAAAGCACATTTTGATTTCATGTTGACTTCAATTCTCCTATTACAGCAATGTCTTCAATCATTTCTTAATTGACAGTTCAGGTTTTCTCCAATTTATCATTAAAACTGTCAATATCGGACCTGACAGTGCCTCACCACGATGCATTCATAATCAATCTGCATACATGCTGCACACAAGCCAAGAATCTTTCATTAGTCGTGATCCTATCAAATCAACAGAAAATCCAAATCCATTGTGACTTAAAAACTTATTAATATGCTACCTGTTCTAGAAACTGTTTCCTCTTTTTATGATTCAACTAAACAGCTGTTCTAATGAGATATCTGTCGCACCACACGTCATCTATTAAGGTGGGAATTGAAAACGCAGCATTTCTCAATCAGCTTATGCAAATATGTAAATACGGCCATAAAACAATTGTGGCTAGAATGTCCTGCAACTGGTGATGAAACAAACCATTATGAGCCACTAAGACTTTATATAGAAGTACTCCTCAACAATAGCAGTGAAACAATGTGGGTTTGACAGACAAGCTCATTAGCCGTTTCAAAAACTGTATTATGAAAACCTTCATAAATTGTGGAAAGGTGTTTTCGAAGCCCAAGACGATAACGATAATGATAAAGATATAGTTCTACAAATCATGGAATCAGAATGATTTTTTTTTCCAGCTGATGAGCGATAAAAACATTGACAACCAATCAGAATCAACCCTGCTTTAAAGAGAAATTTGAGTTTGTTGACACCAATCTTACCTTTGGATATCATAATTGAATATCAAGTTTTTATCAGTTAAGAAACGTGTTTTTTGAGTTTTAATGATACAGAGAAGCTTATTCATGCTTTTATTTCATCCTCAGGTTTGATTAAAGTAATGCCTTGTTTTCTTCTTTAAATGGATACTCCACTTTTTTTGGAACTGGGCTCATTTTACAACTCCTTCAAAGTTAAACAGTTGGGTTTTACCATTTTCGAATGTATTCAGCCGATTTTCTGATATTTAGAAGAATATCAGTAACCAGACAGTTTCTGGTCTCATTGACTTCCATACTAGGGAAAAAATATACAATGGAAGTCAATGAGACCAGAAACTGTCTGGTTACTGATATGCTTCTAAATATCAGAAAATCGGCTGAATACATTCGAAAATGGTAAAACCCAACTGTTTAACTCCGAGGGAGTGGTAAAATGAGTCTATTTCCAAAAAAAGTGGAGTATCCCTTTAAATAATCGTACTTTATCGCGTTTACAATTAGTACAGAATGCTGCGGCCAGACTATTGACACAGACAACATTATTTAATCATATTACACCTGTTTTAGCTTCTTTACATTGGTTACCTGCTCATTTTAGGATTGATTTTAAGATTTTATTGGTGGCATACAAAGCATTAAATGGAGCTTTTGACCTTACGAAACAGTGAGATGTCTTAGATCTTCTTTAAACTAATTTCTGGCTGTTCCAAGAACCAAATATAAAGCAAAAGGAGATTTTCAGTAAGGGATCCGAAGTTATGGAATAGTTTGCCACTGGATATGATCTACTGAATGTGTGTCTGTTTTTAAATGACATTTAAACTCATTTGTACAGAGATGCTTTTAATATTTAGTGATGTCTTTTTGTGTGTTTTGGATATTTTATATCTTGTTTATACATTGTGTATAGCCATTCATGAACGTTTTCTTAATGATTGTGTTATTAAAGCATTTTGTGCATTGTATTTTTGTAAAGCACTATATAAACTTCCTTTTAACTGTTCAGACAGCAAAAGTAATTTGGCATCCACTATTTTCCACACAAACGCCCAACAACATCTTAACCGGGGCAACCGAAGTAAATGTATTAGTGATGCTTTTTGCATGATATTTCACAAACCAAACATTTTTAGTTTATACATAAAACCAAGAATGCTGGAAAACTAAATCAAGAAAATGTTCTCACCTTTGACCTGAGGCTAAAATGTAGTAGATCTGGATTCAAAAGTGATGAGTTGATTACCTGACACGAATGAATTCCAGTGCTAGTCATAAATTAAAATCCAGCAAAAGGCCTTGACAGAGAAATATGCTTAGACTTTTTGCTATGGCATGCATGTTCACGCCTAAATATAAGGCTTCATGAGACAAGGGTTAATTAAACAACTCGACGACCTCCTTGCGCAAACATATCAGTGCCTGTTCACAAACTATCATCTGCTCAAGTCTCAAATGAACAATACAAGTCCCAAATCAGGTCTAGTGGAGGTATCGGAATAGCTTTGTCCTGATTGGATTTCCCTATTTGCTGGCATTCTCAGCGTCCAGGCCCTTATTAAAGGGGTATGGACAGGGTCTGGATCACATCAGAGCAGGGGGACTGGTAATCACTGACCTAATGCCATTTAATCCAGTTTACTGATCTAAGCTAGGAAGTAACGTCTCTCTATTCTTCTATTTCTCTCTCGCAAGACAACACAAGGCACTTGTGCATCATGAAACCTCATACGTTACGCTCTAAACTGATTATTCATGCACACAAAAACGGCGTCTAGGAGAGTCCAGAGACTCTTGCTTTCAGATTTTTTCCAAAATAGTTTGCCATAACATGTTCCTGGGCTAATTATGGCTCTAAAAAATAAAACAAAATACACAAATATAGTTTGAATCAGTGTTACTTTAATATCATTGATATACTATTTTATTTTTATTAATAATTTAAATTAGTTTATTTTTTTCTGTTTTTTAGTTAATTTATTTCTAAATTGCTTGTTTCCTATATAGATATACTTTCTTATTTTTACATTTTGTTTTATTGCAAGTAACAATTTTTTTATAGTATTTATTTTATTACACAGAACTGCTGTTTTATTAGTGTTTCATTAATATATATATATATATATATATATATATAGCAATCTCAGAATGCATTGCACTAAGCTTGACTTTTATTCATGATGGAGGAATTGCATATATTTTAAAAATACTTAAAAATATTTAAAAATAAAATATTTATGCTAATTAATTAATTAATCAGTGCATTCTGGGATTGTAACTGTGAGGAATTACATGAGCGATGCATTTAAGAAATGAAGCCTAATTTAAAAAAATAAAAAATATTAAATTATTATTATTATTATAAATAAATAAAATACAAAAATATAGTTTGAATCAGTGTTATTTTAGTATCATTAATATACTATTTTATTTTTATTCATATTATTTAGTTTTTTTTTTTTCTGGTTTTTTTGTTTTATTTCTAAATTGCTTGTTTCCTAGATATACTTTCTTATTTTTTTTTAGTTTATCTAAAGTATTTTTACATTTTGTTTTATTGCAAGTAACATTTTTTTATAGTATTAGTATTATTACACAGAACTAATGTTTTATTAGTGTTTCATTAATATATCTCAGAACACATTGCACTAAGCTTGACCTTTATTCAAGATGGAGGAATTGCATACATTTTTTTATGAAATAAAATTATATATATGCTGATTAATTAATTAATCAGTGCATTCTGTGATTGTAACTGTGAGGAATTACATGAGCAGTGAGCGATGCATTTTAGAAATGAAGCCTAATTTTGCTTCGAAACTTTTTGCTTTTGCGTCAAAAGCATGTTTACGATGCCTTAAAATGCGTAAGCAGCTCGCTTGATTTTGCTGAGCAAGAGACGAACATGGCAAATCAACGTTTACAATGCATTACGCTGAACGCTGTATAATGTAGTGTGACTCACCTGGGTGTCTGTGCGTCATCTATTCTGTTCCCCAGCTGGAACTCGTGGGATTTGCTGCGGTGCAGAGCCGTGAACCCCGGAAGAAGGTGGATGAGCTTCCGGCTGGCGGGCGGGGGGGTTCCGGGGGCCTTCAGTTTATTCCTGCGCCTGACCTGCGGCGTCCCTGGAGGGGTCATGGTGTTCACTACTAAGGGAGTCCGCGGAGGCGTGTGGGCAAAGTGCCTCTGTCTGGGGGAAGGCGGGAGAGAGTGATGTCCCGTATCCAGAGGCGAGGGGAAGAGGCCGGAGTGAGGGTCTACGGTCAGCCGGTCTGAGTGCAGGTGAGGGGAGTAAAAGGGGGGTGCCAGGGCCTGGGGGCTCTGGCACAAGTGCTGGCTATAGCGCGAGTGCAATTTGGGGCTCTGGGAGAGCTGGAGACGGACCCACTGACCGGGGTCCGACGGCCCCACTGGGGTGTTCTCTTTACCCGACTCAGACGTGGGCCACTGAATGGACCAGTCCTGCTTGGATGCTGTGGACACACAGTGTGAGAGGTGGAGGTTTGTACTGGCCAGAATAAAGAGGAACAGGTAAATCAGAGAAGAAACAGATGAGATAAGATGACAAGTAATAAGAAGAGTAAATAGGTGATGAAATAAGAAGAAGAGAAGGGAAGAGGTGAGTTGAGGTTACATGAGATGATGACAAGAGAAGATTAAATGAAGATGAGATGAGACAAAAAATGTTCTATGCCTAAAGCCGATATCTTAGAGAACAAAGTGAATCGACACGCATTAATTTATTTTTAAATAATATTTAATAAAATAATTTGAAATAATAAATTTGAAAAAATCGATTTGAACATAAATTAAACTTAATTTAACAAATATGTAAATTAAATTAAATCAATTTGAAGATAAATTAAAATTTCTTTAACAAATCTGCAAAATACATATTAATTTATTTACACAAATAATATGACAAAAAAAATATCTGAACAAATAAATCTAACTTAAAAAATGTATTTTAATTTATTTTTAAATAATATTTAATTAAATAATTTGAATTAATTCATTTGAAATAATCAATCTGAACATAAATTAAACTTAATTTAACAAATATGTAAATTAAATTAAATCAATTTGAACAGAAATTAAAATGTATTTAACAAATCTGTAAAATACATATTTATTTATTTACACAAATAATATGACAAAAACTATCTGAACAAATAAATCTAACATAAAAATGTAAAATTAATATTTACTTTACATAATATTTACTAAAATAATTTGAAAATGAATCAATTTCAACAAATAAATTGAACTAAATTGACAAAAAATAAATCTGTAAAGTGAATATTTATTGTTACAACATATTTACTAATATAATTCATTTGAAAATTAATCAGTTTCAACCAATAAACTGAACTTGATAAACAAAAAATCAGTCACATATATATCTATTTTACATAATATGTACTCCAAATAATTTGAAATTAATTTGTATATGAATCAGTTTGTACTTGATAAAAAAATATATAGACCAACAGTATTTACCTAAATAACTTATAAATAAATTAATTAATTAATTAAACAATAAAAAAAGACTTCGTAATCCTTTTCATTCAAACAGAAAGAGATGAGACGAGACAGCATGAAATGACAGAAGAGACGAGATGAGAAGGGATGAGAAAAGGCGAGAAGAGAAGAGAAGAGAAGAGAAGAGAAGAGAAGAGAAGAGAAGAGAAGAGAAGAGAAGAGAAGAGAAGAGAAGAGAAGAGAAGAAGAGACGAAAAGAGCAGAGAAGAGAAGAGAAGATGAGTTTGATACCAAGTGCCAGATGAAGGATGTCAACAGTGAAGAGACTCAGACTGCATCTATCATGACAAACAGACAGAGAGATGAAAGGATACATGTGATTGAGAGCAAAGTGATTCTGACTGTAAAGAGTACTGAAGTTGACTGATACGCAAACACTACAACAACGACAACAGATGCATTTGAGAAAGAGAAACTGACGGTGGCTCACCTCCATTACTGTGTAATTGGTCCTCCTCGAGTTGTTCTTGAAAAACAAAAACAATGCATATTCATTAATACATGCAATTCAATACATATTCATTTGATTTCTCTATGGCCCCTCTCTAAAACCAAGACTAAAGCAATTAAGAAATGATCCCATCTGAGAGTATAACATTAATCAGATTCCTTTATATTAGTCTTTAATTATGTTAAGAGCAAATGAATCTTATATTTAACCCTCTTTGAATCTTAGAGCAAATTCCATTCGTAATAGATTCACCAACACCATTAATATAACAGAACAAAAGATGACACAAACACAAAGCTCACAGTGAACTTGATCTTTTAGTGATCCACCTTTTGTTCCAGAGGATGACCATCATCCATCATGTCCTGTTTTTCCACAATCTCTCCAACTTTCTCTCTCTCTCAAAAATAATTCGGTATTGACGTAAATTTCAGTGCATTGACGTTAAACTCTGCATTACAGCGAACAAACAGAAAACATAAAAGATGTCTAAACTCTTGAGTCTGTGGGGTTCTTTTCAGGTTAACCCATTTTCTGAGCATGTGTATTTTCAGGAGACTGAAAAGTAAGTGAGCTGAAGAAAACGTTTCCGACTCCGGGAGAGCAGCGAGGCTGCCGGGATTTGATTGATGGTGCCTTTATTTAGAATAGCTGAACGACAGGAAGATGGATGGAAAACCGTACGATGAAATCAACTCTTTTTCAAACTCGCCTAACAGGTTAATTGTAAAAGTGGTTCAATTTTTCATGCAAGTAAATTGTTTTAATTCTGCGCCTTATTAAATGATGCGTTCCCAAAATGCACGTTAACTTTGCCGCAATTTCACTGAGCTCCACAAATATTGGCATCCTTAGTAAATATGAGTCTTTCATTCAAAATATTCACAAAAGTCAAATAGTGGAAAGAAAGAAACTTTATTTAAAGCATTTATGTATTATAAAAGTATTTTAATGCATTAATTATGCACCTTAAAATGCATTGGATGGTCTCATGATTAATTGTAATCACAGTTTTAAAACATTATATAACACAATAATCAAATAAAAAGACGTAAAAAAAGATTCAATAATCCTTAAAGGAGTAGTTCACTTAAAAAAAAAACTTTTGCTGATAATTTACTCCCCCCCAAGTCATCCAAGATGTCCATGTCTTTTTTTCTTCAGGCGAAAAGAAATTAAGGTTTTTGATGAAAACATTCCAGCATTTTCTCCATTTAATGGACTTCAATGGGAACCAAACGGTTCGAGGTACAAACGAGTGTTTCAGTGCAAACTGAAAACTGTTCAAAGGGCTTTAAATGATTCCAGATGATGAATAAGGGTCTTATCAAGCGAAACAATCAGTCATTTAAAAAATAAAATTAAAAAAAAATTAATTTTATAAGCACAAATGCTCGCCTTGCTCTGTTCTGTGATGCACATTCGTGACTTTCCTGTTCAAACTCGTTCATCAAAAAGAACAAACCTTTTTTCGAGTAATTTTGTTAATTTCGTTCGTTGAATGTAGCAAATGACTCAAAAAAAGATTCATTCATTTTGATGAACGAGTTTGAACAGGAGAGTCACGAACGCGCATCACAGAGCAAGGCGAGCATTTGTGCTTATAAAACGTAAACTTTGTTATTTATTTATTAAATGAGCAATTTTTTCGCTTGATAAGATCCTTATTCATCGTCTGGAATCGTTTAAAGCCCTTTGAACAGTTTGCAGTTTGCAATGAAACCCTCATTTGGACCTTGAACTGTTTGGTTCCCATTGAAGTCCATTATATGGAGAAAAATACTGGAATGCTTGAAAGAAGAAAGACATGGATCACTTGGATGACATAGGATGAGTAAATTATCAGCAAAAGTTTTTTTTAAAGTGAACTACTCCATTCATCAGTCAAAACTTTGGTTACAATTTTTTATGAAAATGTATAATGCATTATAACGTACATTAAAAATACCTTTATAATGCATTATAAAGGCATTAAGAAAAGTGTTACCAGATTCTTGTTATATATATTTTTTCTGAAACATACAGCATGTCATTTAGAATTGTAAAATCTGTGTGAGAAGTCTTTCACCCTATAGATTCCTATAGAAATAACTATTTTATCCATGAAAATTCCCTGAACAATAGACACATGATGACTAGATGACTACACCTTTAGGCTTCAGTTTTATTCAGTTCAAATCTGTAACTGGGATTTCAACTAAATATTAAGTGGGGATTTTTTTATCTACATTTTATTAAAGAAAATAAAGTCAGAAAATATCACAAGGCGGATTTGAATGCATGGGCGTCAAGGATTGTCAGGGTAAATGTAGTAATCTTTAGGCCACATTGCAAAACTATAGCTTCAAAAGTTATGGTTTACAAAATAAAATCCCCCTTTCTGGGGGAAAAGTCAAAAAATGGTCTCTTTCCGTCAAAGATTGTTAATCAGTAATTGCTTTGAACCCACAATCCACCAACTCCACACACAAACATCATTACAGGAGCTTCCCTCTTGAGGTTTGTACCTGGACCGCGGCTCAGCGGTCACAGTTCACTGTGCACAAATGATTCCAAGGGCTCTTCACAACCCCCCAACCCCCCTACAAGACACGCCGCTCGCTCTAGGGGACACACTCCCACTCTTTGAGCATGATGGGAGATAAGTGTTTGCTACTCGTAAGGAGGGGTCCAGTGGGCACAGCTGAAGGACACTTCTCACAGTCCACCCCATGGCCTGGAAGAAGCTCAAATGAGCATTTTTAATTACAGCAAAGAGATGACAAACAAGCTACTCAAAGTTTCAAAGTTTCAGGCATGGACACCACTTGACCCCGCTGGGAGATGTGTGAAGTTTGCCGTGTCTAGTTGCGGGCGCGATTGAGAAATCAATGACCAGTTACTCAGCTGACAAGTGCTGAGACTTTGCATATAGCCTCGAATGATCATTAAACAACATCCTTCTCCTTCTTTCAGTGTGATTTCTAAGGAGCGACAAACAAACAACAATCCTAAACAGTTACCCTAAATATGTAGTTCATTTTAAAAGTGTGATATTGACCACAAATGACAATATATGGACTTAGAATGAAGTTGAAGACATTGAGCCAGATTTACTAAACAGGGCAAGTTAGCATGCAGCCGCTATAAAACAAAAAACAAAAAATGATCTATCCACTTACAATGAGCAAATTCAGTGCCATGTCAGGCACAAAATGGGTTAAGCCATGCTTTTTGGGGGTGTAAAAGCCAAACTGACTACTGCCAACCTTTGGCATGATTCATTAAAATACTCTCCTCCAATTCATTTTGCGTCTGAAAGGGAAACTCCTACAAAATCATATGCGACGTGGTCAGCCAGAAAAATAACTGTGTCCATGCTTTTTAAACAAATTACACCAGGGTCATTACTTGTAAACCATGTTTCAAAAGTACTAACTGTCTATCCTTTACTTTACTACAGTATGTTTGGGGTCAGTGGCAATTTAAAAGATTGAGTACAACTATATGCCAAATATATTCAGACTTTTCTGTTAGTATACTTAAGTCGAGTAAAGTATACTTAAATGAGTAGTGTCTTTCTTTCTTCAGTTGAAAAGAAATGGAGGTTTATGATGAAAACATTCACGGATTTTTCTCCATATTATGGACTTTAATGGGAACCAAACGGTTCAAGGTCCAAATGAGAGTTTCAGTGCAGCTTCAAAGGGCTTTAAACGACACCAGATGACAAATGCTCACCTTGCACTTTTCGTGACTCTCCTGTTCGAACTCGTTCATCAAAATGAACGAATCTTTTTTCTGAGTAATTTTGTTCGTTGAATGAACCAAATGACTCAAAAAAGATTTGTTTATTTTGATGAACGAGTTCGAACAAGAGAGTCTCGAACGCACATCACAGAACAGAGCAAGGCGAGCATTTGTGCTTCTAAAACTTAAAGTTTTTTATTTATTTTTGAAATGAGCGATAGTTTTGCTTGATAAGACCCTTATTCATCGTCTGGTGTCGTTTAAAGCCCTTTGAAGCTGCACTGAAACTCTCATTTGGACCTTGAACCATTTGGTTCCCATTGAAGTACATTATGTGGAGAAAAATCCTGGAATGTTTTCATCAAAAACCTTAATTTCTTTTCGACTGAAGAAAGAATGACATGGACATCTTGGATGACATGGGGCGGGGTGAAATTATCAGCAAACGTTTTTTTTTTAAAGTGAACTTCTCCTTTAAGTGCAATACTTAAGTCATACACACAAAAAATATTACTAAGAAGTACATCAAAAGTAGACTGAAAGACTCATTTTTAGTTTAAAAGAAGGGCAAAACTTTAGTTTAGGGTCCAATTCTCACTATTAACTAGTTGCTTAATAGCAAGCATACTAGGATATTAGCTGTTTATTAGTATTTATAAAGCACATAATAATGCCTTATTTTGCATGAGCATATTCTACATCCCTTAATCCTATAATACCAAAACATAACAACTACCTTACTAACTATTAATAAGCAATAATTAGGAGTTTATTAAGGTAAAAGCAGTAGTTAATAGTAAGAATTGGACTTTTTCATGCGGGTAGTAACACCCTGAAATGAGTACAGAGATTGTTAAAGAACGGTTTGTTCTCCAAAAAAAACAAAGATGTTATATGTATTTTTCTAAGCATCCTCATCTCACCACCCCACGGTAGTTGTGTCTGTCGTCAATTTTCAACCTCAAGATTCACCTGTCTTGCTACAGAAAGGTGCGAATGAATCTGTCTGTTGTGCAGTATTGTGTCAAGAGCTATCAATAATTCCTCAGTGTTTCTTCTCCTGAGAATGAGAAGACGAATGTCTTATTAAAGCAAGCAACAATTGTTAAAGCTTTAATCCTACATAATTAACATCACTTGAAGACGTGTGTTGCCTTGCGGTTAGAGTTAAAAACATTCTCCCTGATTAAATTCATTGCATTTCTGAGTTACAAATCAACTCCTCTCATGTGCAGAACTTGATGCCACAAGGCTAGTGTGTTCTGGGAGTTTGACAAGCTATTGCTATGAGGTTGCTAAGGTGTTTTGAGTGGTTGTTAAAATACTGTATTGCTATGCAGTTGCTATGGTATTCTGCATGGTCGTTTACAAAGATATGCAAATTTATAGGATTTTTTTGACTGTTTCATCACCCACCAGGTCTAAATCATTGCTTAAAGTGCTAATTATATCAAAGTTGAAATTCCATTGAGGTCTGTATCACAAACAGTGTGTGACAAGTCACATGACCAAATTGCTGACTTCAGGTTAAAGGTTGGTTCAAATCCCTAACTATGAGCCTTATAACACCACTAATGACATAACGTCCAGGCTACAGAACACAAAGGAAAGTCAACCAATAATAATCCATCCAGTAAATCCTAATGAAAACATGTCAACATTTTTCAAACAATACATTTGCAGTCACAACCATTGCCTAGCAACAGTGCCTTATGCAACTGCTACAAAAGGACACATGGATACTTCTATTAGCATCTCGATTAGCAATGCCATTATCACAAGTCGAAGATACTGACATTAATGTCACAAAACAACTCATGAGAGGTGTCAAGACGACTCGTCACCCCCGCGGTTTGCCCATACATTATCATTTTCCAATGCTGTTAATTAGGTTCTGCTCTAATAATAAAGCAATATGACTGACTTAGCAGTGATATTTGTGTCAAGACAAGGCTAATTATAAAGGCTCTCAGCCCTCCAGAGTCGACAGAATCCTGACGGACAGGAAATGACAAAAGTATCAAATCAAAAAGACATTTGAAATATTTTTTTTTAAATGACTAAGTCACTACAAATTAATAGTCTTAATAAATTTTATTTAGCAAGGATGCATTCAATTAAACAATTTCAAGTAAATACTTCTTCTATCCTGATGGAAAAAATGCATCACAGTTTCCACAAAAATCTTAAGCAGCACAACAGTTTTAACATTGATTATAATAAGAAATGCAGCTAATCAGAATATTAAAATAATTTCTGAAGGATCATGTGACATGAAGACTAGCAAAATGATGCTGAAAATTCAGATTTGCATCACAGGAATAAATTACATTTTTAAATATATTCGAATAGTTATTTTACATTTAACAATTATTTTACATTGTAATATTTTACTGTGTTTTGGATCAAATAAATACAGTGTCTGTGAATATAAGAGACTTCTATCAAAAATATTAAAAACTTTGACCGATATACAGTAAGCTCTACTGGCAGCTTCTTTTCTTACTTCAAAAATTCAGTTACACTGCAGTTTAGGCCCCAAATCTAATATATTTATAGTTAGTATAAATAAATCTGTAAAAAGTTTACTGTAAATTTAACAGTAACTTACTGGCAGCTGGATGCCAGTAAGTTACTGTAAAAGTGTTTACAGTATCAGTACTGTAATTTCATTTACTGTGATACAATTATATAATGTATTTATATTTACAGTAAGAGTGCTGTATTTTTCATTTACATTACAAGTATCATATTTTAATTTACAGGAATAATACTATATATTGTATTCATTTAACTACTGTTTTTTATTTACAGTATTAGAATTTATTTCCTATTACGTATTTTGATTTTTTTACGATTTACAGTAGAAAATAATTACAGTAGTAAACATATTTTCCCATAATCCTATTAACAGTTTTATACTGTTGGTGCATTTACCAGTATTTTACTGTACATATACAGTAAAACACTGTTCAAATTACAAAAATCCATTACAATGTAGTTAGTAAGGTAGTTGTTTAGTTTAGGTATCATACGATTAAGCGATGCATGGTCATGCAGAATAAGGCATTAATATCCTTTATAAGTTATAAACAACTCATAACAACTAATAAACAGCCAATGTCCAGTGAGAATTGGACCCTAAACTAAAGCGTTAGCAAAACTTCAAACAGTCTGTTAGAATTCTAAATGGAATTTTTCTGGTAATTTGGAACATCGCATTTTAAGTAATTCCTGGACACAGTTGATATGATTTCAAACATTGCGGAAAGATGCTGCTGACAGAGCTTAAATTGCATTGAACCTTGGATATTTGTTTAAAGCCAGTTATAATGAGAGAACATCACGGTTTATATAAATTCTTGTACGTTTTCTTTACGAAAACACTTTTGTGTGAATATCTGTGGCAATGACTTCTGAAAAACAGATTATACAGCTGTTTGAATGACTGCTTTTGTGGGTATTTAAAAACATACATTCTAATTACACACTAATATGGATGATAAGCAGCATTTATGCAGAGAAAACCTGCAGGGGAGGATTGTGGGTAAAACAAGGACACAATTAGAATCCCGAATGTGACTTACCAGCATGCTAACTGACTCAAGATAACACTGTTGAACAGAAATACACTCTTTAAGGCATTTATCTTTTTTTACTTTGCTTAATTAACTCTTAAGTGTCTGAGCGTTGCCTCCGGCACTGCCTTCAAATCAAACGTGTGGCTGTCAGTTGTATGCAATTTCTCTTCTTCAGTATCAAAAAAAAAAATGTTTAAATGTTCAAGAGAAGCTCAAAGTGAATAAATATCTCTATGAGGCTCTAAGAATAAAGAAGCATTTTCTAACTCTTGGTATTGATTAAAAACTGCACTAATAATTTATTTAGTGCTTTTGAAAACACACCATACTCATCTGGAGCAAATACATACAAGTAAGATAATTTTGTACAATATGGATTTGGAGAAATTTTAGGCACTGTATGTTGGAAATAACATGTTTTTATGCCAATTATGGTGATTTGGTCAAACATCTGCTCTATAGTAATACATCTAAAAAAAAAATTCAAAAGTGAATTCGATGAAGACCAGTGAAAAGAGTTATGTCCAACAATGGGAGGTCAATAAAATAGCAAGATGAGCAGTATTATACACCTGATCTTTATAAACCGTAGATATAGAAATGCTGACATACTGAACGTGAATTTGGTACACACTATTGAAAGGTCTTGGGAAATGGCTGAGATGTGACTTTCCACTTTCGCTATGGTGTATGTTTTTTAAAAGATAAGACAGAAATCCCTCAAGCCAGAAAAAGTGATTTCTCCCCTGGATATCGAGGGAATGTCACCGCAGCCGACAGAGTCTATTCTTGAAAGAGTCACAACCCCCTAAAATTACAGTGTGGATAAATGTTTTAAATATATATATATATATATATATATATATATATATATATATATATATATATATATATATATATATATTTGTGAGAACTTTGCTTTTTATATATTTAATTGAACTGTATTACAAAACAAAAGAGAGATGATTGATTCCCTTGCGCTGCTTTGCTCTGCCTACAAGAACAAAATTACAAAATTACTTTTTTTCTCTCTCTCTAGAGAGCCGCGAGATAATGTGAGGTAAATCACATGGAAACACAAGAGAAAAGGTTTAACCGAACATCATATTTTCTTTCATAAACTGAGACTGGATGGTCACCAAAGCTCCATAAAGCATCATAAAAGTAGCCCATATGACTGATGACTGATGTATTATATTATATTTAAAGGGACAGTTCACTTTGAAATTCGTTTTTGGTATGTTTTAGCATGTAGGTGTCTTCGTTTCCACAGTAGTTTCAATTTTGATATTTTTAGGTCAAACCGTACTGTCTGTCAGTCATATAATGGAGGTCTATGGTCACCACCTCAAAGAGCATGCACAGAGAAGTCCAAATTAAACATGATTTAATGACTCGTAAATGTAAGTACACATTGATGGCCTTAGACACGAAACGAGCGGTTTGTGTGAGAAAACGAACAGTATTTATATCGTTTTTACCTCTTGTAACCACAGCCACGTTCAAGCGATCTGAGGGCGCGGGCGCTTTGTGGCTGTCATAACAGCCTGTTCGTTTTCTCACACAAACCGATCGTTTCAAGTCTTAGGCCATCAGTACTTACATTTTGTTTAATTTGGACTTCTCTGTGCATGCTCTTTGAGGTGGTGACCATAGACCTCCATTATATGACTGACAGACAAGAACGGTTGGACCGAAAAATGTCAAAACTGAAACTACTGCGGAATAAAGACACCTACATCTTGGATGCCCTCGAGGTAAGCTAAAACATACCAAAAATGTATTTCAAAGTGAACAATTCCTTTAAGGATGCAAGTCTTTATTCACTGATAATCTTGCTCGACATCCCTGGTCCCCATTCACTTTCATTGGATGAAAAGAGCAGCTTGGATCACAGAAGAAACAACGTCCCGAGTGGGTTCGGAATGACATGAGAGTGATTAAATGATGACAGAATTCTCATTTTTAGGTGAACTATTCATTTAAATGAATCGGAATCTGAATAAAGACACAGCAGAGATGAGAACAAGGAGGGTATAGTGGCAGACGGAGATGGAGAGCGATAAAAAAAAGAAATCAAGATGAAGAGAGGTGCGATTTCTAAATTATACACCACACTCTCGTGACAGCTGGAATCCCCCGTATAGTCCTTGTGTGACACCTCTGCTGAACCCTGCGGAGCCCGTGCTGTGTCCTCAACAAGCTAACAGCATCTTAAAATCATTTCCAAGCCCGTCTTTAAACAAAGCAATCCAGCCTGATCTCACTTTCAACGGTGCAATCGGCCGTCTGAGCACTATCACAGCGGGAATCCACGTTTGAGAAAATCCAGGCACTCCAGGGCGGCCGCGCTATCGCTACTCAAAGCAAATACAGAGTCAATGGAGGAAAGAAATATCCAATGAGAGAGTACCACGGAATTGGTAAAGAGATTCAATGACAACAAACTGCATTACATTTTATCACCTTTTTTTATCAAGATACCAGCACAATTTGACCAGATAGAGAAAAGCCTGTAAACAAACACTCAAATGCAAGTTTACTTTTCTTTTAAAGCACTCTTGTGCGATTTAGCATGTGTGATATTATTCACCTGCAAAAGAATATGCCAGAATAGTTCTCCTTTGTTTCTATTCTAACAATTACACAACATAATATCAGACTTGAAAAAGCTTTGCTGCCCTCTCTTGGTCAACACAGACATTTTTAGGTTTCCCAGAGTTTCCAGAGTCGATCCTTGATAAATATGAACAAAGAAGCCTTTTATTAACCTTTATTAAGTTGAATGTTTCATTCGGAGTAAACCAACTGAAAACGTGGGGGAAATCTCATCACTAAATAAAGGTTTTTTTCTAATACACATTGGCCACAACGGCACCCTTTCATTTCATACTTTTTACAACCTCCTTTTGCCAAGATATCAGCTTCTATAATGAGTCCTATAATGCCTCAGAATCTCTCCAGATCCTAATTTCATGTTGATACGCTCTACTCTTCAGTTGTGTTCGGGTCAGGGGACTGGAAGGGACGAGGCAGAACCAACTACGGATCATTATAAGATTTCTAGCAGACGAGGTCAGGTTTTGATTTTGATTTTGGTTGATCTGTTGGTATTTGATAGAATCCAAATCCATGAAACCTGTATCTGAACAAGATGTCCAGGACCTCCAGCAGAAAAATAGGCCTACAACATTGAAGATATTTGATCGTACACATGGGGTACTTTTTATCCCCGCCCACAGCAAACCCATCAGGTGGGTCTGCTGCCAAAAAGCTCTTTTTTAGTTTAATCTGAACAGAATCCAGCCCCTGTTGAAGTTCCAGTCGAGTCTGGCATCTGAATATGCTGGAGTTTGTTTTTGGAGGAGAACAGAGGATTTTTCTTGAAATCCTCCCAAACAACATGTGGTTATTTAGGTGTGGTTTGACTTTTTGTTTTTTTTAAAGGTTTTCTGACCCAGAGATTTCTGCAATTCTCCATCTGTGATCCTTGGAGAGTCTTTGGCCTCTCAAACTTTCCTCCTCATTTTGCTTTAAAGGGATAGTTCACTTTAAAATTAATATTTGGTATGTTTTAGCTTACTTCAAGGGCATCCAAGATGTAGTTGTAATTTTGATATTTTTAGGTCAAACCGTTCTTGTCTGTCAGTCATAGTATGCAGGTTTATGGTCACCACCTCAAAGAGCATGCACAGAGACTCGTAAATGTAAGCACACATTGGTGGCCTAAGACACGAAACGAGCGTTTTGTGCGAGAAAAAAAACACTGACCTGAGCCTGAGGCTAAAATGTAGTAGATCTGGATTCACAACTGACTTATTCATGTTTTACAAATGAATTCCAGTGCTGGTCATAAATTAAAATCCAACAACAGGCCTTGACAGTGAAATATGCTTGGACTTCTTCGTATGCCATGCATGTTCACGACTAAATGTATGGCTTCATGAGACAAGTTAATTATACGATAACCTCCATGCGTGCAATGACCACAAAAGCGCCCACGCCCTCTGACCGCTTGAACGTGGCTGTGGTTACAAGAGGTGAAAACGATATAAATACTGTTCGTTTTTTCACACAAACCGCTCATTTCGTGCCTCAGGCCATCAATGTGTACTTACATTTACGAGTCATTAAATCATGTTTAATTTGGACTTCTCTGTGCATGCTCTTTGAGGTGGTGACCATAGACCTGCATTATATGACTGACAGACAAGAACGGTTTGACCTAAAAATATCAAAATTGAAACTACTGTGGAAACAAAGACACCTACATCTTGGATGCCCTTGAGGTAAGCTAAAACATACCAAAAATTAATTTTACTCTAAGAATTTCTAGATGTACTAATAATTGTGGCCAACGTGTTTTGGAGAACAAAAAATCCCCCACATTCATTAATTAAACGCCAACGAAATATTAGATTTTTGTAATTTTTTTTTAATAAAAGATCAAAAAGATAAACAATGCAGATTTATTTTCACAAACTTCTTTGATCACATTTACCAAGGGTGCCAATAATTCTGACCACAACTGTATGTGTATATTATGTACAAGATGTAGTTTTATAGGCTTCAGTCCTTCAAGTGATTTAGCATCAGTTATCAAGCTTTTCTAACTTCACACACTGGTGACATCTTAAACTTTACTGAGAGCAGCAACACTTCCTTCAATCAAATATTTTTCAGATGAGAGCAGGAACAATCATCTCCAGCTGTGGAGGCAGAGGACAGATCTTTCCGTTCATTTAAAGTGTGAGGTTACCTAACACCGTTATCAAACAGTGCTATATTTCAGAGAGCATTGTAATACACTGCTGCCCTCCAGTGGTAGAAACACACACAACGAACAAGCTCTGAGATACACTCTTAGAAAAAGGGGTTTATTGGGGTTCTATATATGAAGCATAGGGTTCTTTAGAACCTTTTGTGCTAAAGAAGGTTCTATAATGACAAGAAAGAACCCTTTTGGGACAAAGGTTCTTTATAGGCTATTATTCATTCATACATTACATTATTCTGCAACATTTTGTAGTTGTAATTAAATTATTGTTTATTAAACTGTTGTAGTAACTTCATATCTCATTTCAATCATGCTGATTTTTGGAAAAAAACTGAAAAGGCAATCTTCGTGTGATATTGATTAACTACATAAAATTATATAAATATATACATTTTCTAACCCCCAAATCTTGAATTTTGTGACAACACATGTATTCATAAATACGTTTTAGGGTGTTGATGTTTGTCAATAATATGAAATATTTTATCCAGAAAGGCCAAAACAAATACATAAAGATATGTTTACACCCCAGTCCACAATAATGAAACTCAGCACTGTGTTGCCCTCTACTGGATGTTCTCCGGTAGAGCTTTTCTCTCACACTGTGAACAAAACTATGAATACCCACTTCTAACAATCTATTATAGTAATTCTCTACAATGTCCTTTAATACTTTTCTGTTTTTTCTGCCTTAGGATGGATGGATGGATGGATGGATGGATGGATGGATGGATGGATGGATGGATGGATGGATGGATGGATGGATGGATGGATGGATGGATGGATGGATGGATGGATGGATGGATGGATGGATGGATGGATGGATGGATGGATGTGTGATATATTACCACGTCACCACTACATTTCTAATAGCACTGTCAGTAATTCAGGACTGTGTGAAGGCTGATATTTGATATTTTTTGCTGCATCCTGTGAACTCACCGGATTTGTGGGCTGACCGTAAACATGTGAGCGAGGCATTGAGCCGAGCACATTCTTCATCACTCGCTCCAAACTTCAGCAGTGCCTCACACACCTGCTCATCCGACATCTCCAATAGAGCCTCGAGAGTCAGCTCACCTGGGGAGATCTCCTACCACAAAGACATGCACACACACAACTGATCAGTGATGGAGACTAATCTGAGACACACCAGTTGACCTCGCAAGAAAAGCCAAGTGGATTTAGAATACAACTTCCAAAAAATAGTATTTACATTTACTCATTTTGCTGACGCTTTTATATAAAGCAACTTACAATTGCTATATATGTCAGAGGTCGCACGCCTCTGGAGCAACTAGGGGTTAAGTGTCTTGCTCAGGGACACATTGGTGTCTCACAGTGGATTCGAACCCGGGTCTCTCACACCAAAGACATGTTTCTTATCCACTGCGCCATCACCACCCCATATTTGTTTAAAATACTACACTACTATTCAAAAGTTTAAAGTTAATACTAAATTAACATAGACGTTAATACTTTTATTCAGTGTGGATGCATTCAATTGATCAAAAGTGACAGTAAAGACTTTCACATTGTTATAAAATGTTTCTATTTTAAAAATGCTGTTCATTTGAACTTTCTAATCATCAAAGTATCCTGAAAAATGCATCTCCACAAAAAAATATTAAGCAGCAAAACAGTTGCCAATATTAATGATAATAAAAAAATTATTGAGCAGCAAATCAGCGTATTAGAGTGATTTCTGAAGGGTCATGTGACACTGAAGACTGGAGTAAGCTTTGATCACAGAAATAAATTACATATTTGAAATATATTAAAATGGGAACCGTTATTTTAAAATGTAATAATATTTCACCATATTACTGTTTTTACTGTTTTTTATCTTAAATAAATTCAGCCTTAGCATTAGAGACTTTGAAAATATGTAATGGTCTAATAAAAAAATATGAGAAAATCAAATAGAAATTGCAGAAGAAATATACAGAGTCGTTTAAAAAAATATATGAAGCATGTTAAAATTATCTTTTGTAAAACTTCATACAGTACTATTTTTATACAAGTATGATCTGAACAAGGAAATTATTTGAAACAATACCTCGTTTTGAGTAAATTAATAATCAAAGCATTAAACACTTTTAACTTGAATCACAAAAGTAATTGAAATCGAACAAAATTGCAAATAAGAACTTAACGGCTTTATTGAGAGAACAACAATCCCATGAAGCACTTCGAATGATATAATATAAAACTATTGATTTAAAGATATAGATTATATATAGAGAAACAAATAAATAAAAATTATGGGGGCTAAAGGCTTAAAAAGAACAGCGTAAAAAACAACAACTCGTAGCTCACAGTAGGTTGGTCTTTAAATGTTCATAAGTTCAAAGTCAGTTCCCCTGTGGAGAAAAATTAAATTGATATTGAAATAGGTTAAATGAATATGAATATTATAATTACTAGAACCGACTGTTGCACTCTAAATAGTTGCAATTCCTCCTCCACATCAGCAGGGGGCTTCAGCACATTGGACAGCGCCAACACTTCAGCACTAAGGACAGCTGCACATGAGAAAAACCTGTATATTCTGTAATAGACCTTCTGTTTACAATGTTTCTTCCCATTAGAAGTGAAATATTTAGAAATACACTGCATGGGAAAGCATCCTGATCCTTAATAAAGATGCTCTCACTGGCCAACTGACACATTTACATATAATTATACATAATATCTCCATACACTCATGTCTGAATTTCACTTTAGTGAACAATATCTCATTTTTCTATTTATTTCCTATTAGTTTTCTGCCATTTTTCTTAATTCCCTTTGTATAGACATACCGGTAGTAGCTTACAATACATTTCACAGCTCAGAAATGTGTGTAATTTGTTAGCTTTCTTAAGATTTTATTAAGATCTTTTTCTGAGAATTTCCTATTATCAATATCAATTTTGAATCAAAGACTAATAATTAAACTATATAATGTAGCACTGTTAAGTTTCCATGAAGAGCCTTGAACATCCATGGAAATTTCCATTGCACAAAAGGTTCTCTATAGTGGAAATCATTCCTTTAGATTATTTAAATGTTCTTATTTAAATACACTAAGACAAAAAAATGGGTCTTTTGAGAACGGGAACTTTTGTTTTTAAGAGTATAGTTAAATCAATATAATTGTTTTTAGCAATTAAGGGGAGTCAAATTTTCAGGAAAATATTTAGTGACATTTTCTTATGCAATATATCTGCAATACTTTGTGCAGAAGAACATTGTGTCGCCCTGTGGACGATTCTAAAGATGTTGTTAGTCATGTCTAAAACACATTAAACAAATTCTAACCTCTAACCCTAACTTTAGTGTTGGTAGCGAATACTAAAACAGTGGTCTCAAACTTCCTACAGTACAATGCCCTGCAGAGTTTAGCTCCAACCCTAATTAAACACACCTGATCTAGCTAATAAAGGTCTTCGGATCAACATTTTTGATGATATAAAAACCTTATTTAGAGCAAAAAAGTTATATCGTTATAGTGAAATAAAGTGACTGGTGTCGTGATACGATTTTAGTCATGTTACACTCCCCTGTTTGCACTTAACTGGTTGAGGAGAAAACATACAGGGTTGTACATACCTCAATAACCTCTTTCCTCATGTTAACAATGCGGAACCAATGTCCCAGCTGCGGGAATCCATCCAGGTCCACATTCCGCTCCTGTAAGGACACTTTACGCTTGCAAGAGAGCTGCCGACTAAAGTACTTCACCAGTTTACCCTGGAAAGAAAGAAAGAAAGACTTTAAATAGCACTCATATTTGAACATTTTTAGTATGTTATAAGTTAGCGAATTTACACCATATTTGCACATATTTAAAATGTTATATCACCATGAACACACAAATATTTTAAAGTTGGCATCAAATGGGAGTTGTGATAGTCTTTTGTTCACTATTATGATGCATATCAGAGTGAAGCGGCTTCTCGAGCAATCCATCAGGAATAGACAAGATGGTTGGATCATTTGGGTTTGCTATTGCTGTGACTTCATGTGAGTGACCCGTTGTCACAAGAGAAGAGCTGTTGCTGCAAGAAGGAAGGGGAAAGTAGAGATGGGTGCGAGGAAAGTATCCACCTGTGTATCCTCGCTCATGACCCCTCAGGAAGCTTTCCACACCTCCTTGTGGTGCAATTGGCCTTTAAAATGGTTAAGTTTGATCAGTTTCCAGCTCAAGGGCTGGAGGATGGCAGAGGGAGGAAATGAGAAAGGATCAATTGGCGCATTGAGAAGCACTTTAAATTTCTCCGCCGATGTGATAGCCGATTATTCAGAATGATATCTGCCAATGCCAGAAGTTTGATTTTCTTAAGGGAAAAAAAATCTATCCCAACTAATGCCATTAGCTATACAAGGAACCCTCTCATTTGGTACATTAATATAATATTAGAGGTTAAAATAGAAAAACAGAGCCCTATTATATATTATAATAGCTATTTATTTTCAGAAATAATTATGTATTTAAAAAAAGCTGAAATGTTTGTTTCTGTGTACTCAGTAGCACATAAGGTAGCTTTCATAAGCACTTTCATAAGACATATTCAAACATACATTTATAATTAACAGTAAATAAGCTTCTCTCTAGTGTTTTTTATAACTAACAAAGCAACTGTGAACACTTGTATCTTTAGAAAACCTGAGGTAAATGCAACGTCAAGTGAAACTGTTCACAAGCTGTTTTATTGACGGTTGAAACATTGATTTAGCGATTAAATGAGACATTAAACATTTATATAAGGTGTACTGTATCTTTCAACATACAGTTTGAAGTTCGTCCATGCATTTTCTTGCTGTAACTTGTATTAAAGAAGAAGATTGTTGACTAAATAACTTTCTATCCATGCTGCGGCTTGAACTGAGATGCTACGGAGATGTCACGTCACATTTAAGAACGTCAAATAACGTCATTTATTGTTTGAATTGCGTGATAAAATGCACAGAATTTGAAAGCTGAGACTTTGTTTCTTACCAGAAGCAACAAAGCTCAAAGCTTTTGAGAGGCGTCGATGCGCAGACCTGGAAACCCACGCATGTTTTCACCTCTATGGCTTTCACCTATGGTTTTCACCGACGTCACGTTCTGGGCGGTAACCCCACTGTCTATGGGTAACCCGGATGAGCGGTCATTATGGATGCACTCGGATGTAAACAACAGCATGGATTGCACTGTTAATGTACTACTGAACACATTGTTACACTAAAAAAACACTTGCATTACGCCTGGCTCCGCATTGCACTGGGTGTATGATTGGGCCCATGGTCAGAGCTGATTTTCCAAAGACGAATATTTCAGTTATATCGTTGTTTAGCTGTGAAAACAATAGGCTGATGGCCGATGTGGAAAATAATTATTTCTAGAAATGCACAGATATCAGCTAATAATTGATAATTATGATCCCTAAATTACAGATTATGCATACGCAATTACAAAAATATATAATGATATGCATGGATAAATCAATATTCAGATTCCAAGGAAACTGTGTATTTTTATCATATAACTAAAGTATAATTAGTTGTCTGACACACATGCAGATCCATAAGCAAACTCTAAATGCAATGCGTGGCATTTTTTCTGTCCTTAATCTCATTCAATATTTAATGATCTCTTTGAGCTGATTTTAAGCATGTTGAAAAAAACATGAATATTCTAAACTGGACAAAGTTTCCCAAGACAGTGATGTCACTGCAATGGCTACACAGGGAAACAAGGAGGAATAAAGGCAACATTTAAAGCTTTGTTATTTTCATAAATAAACAACACAAAAAACTCACAAGACACACTAACTATTTAGCAAGGAAGGATGCAGTATTGAATAAAGGGTAGAATTCTATAACATACAATAATTATATTAATCATGTGAATGATGTGAATAGAATGTGACAGCAAAAAAATAAAAATAGCAGCACTGTAAAAAAACACATTCAATCACAAAACTATTTGGTAGACAAAAAGCATAAACGCACTACAGTAAATATTGCTAAAAATGCTTTTTCTGTTGTCACGTTTTAAGCACAGAAGGTAAGTGAGTTAGATGAATGCATATTTTTGAGTTTAAATAGGTCTACACTGAAAAAAGGTTTTGTGGTTCGGCTCCTTTCCCAGCATGCACTGGGGCATGAATAATTAATATGGTTGCATTGTTTGACTGTTTAACAGTTTTATTCACACAGTTGTTGTGGGTATGTTTTCACGTTTTGAAAGGTATTTTGTTTCCACGTGAATATGCACTGGGAAAAAATGGTGTAGAAGAAAATTTCACTCCGAAATTGCTAGAAAATTTTACAAATAATTACATAAGTAACACATTAAATTAAACATGAAATTATTACAAAATATGAGAGGATGCACACATGATGTGCAAAAAAGCAACTTATAATCAATCTACATTCACTCAAACATTGAATTAGTAATCTGTAAATTAATTCATTATTTAACTCACAAATAATGCAAACTAACTGTAGCCCTTTTTTAAATTCTATGATTTTGTTTTTACACTGTATAAAATGTATAATCTAGAGCAAAACGTGTTTTTATCCACAAGTGAGCCTATGAGGTAATGAATGTCACACACAAGAATTACAGTTGACAAATCCTCCAGAAACTGTGTTGCCATCAAGATACATTTTGACCTTTTAAACTAATAAGTTTAATAAGTATCAGCTATTTGATCGTTTCAGCCTTATCAGTTTATTTAACACTCTCCATACAGTACATCTCAGAAGTCTGGTCAGTTGTTGGCTTGATCTCCTTGGCATCACTGTTTGCTGAATGTTATATGGAAACAGCACGTTGTCTGTGGGTCCCAGCTCAAATGCAAAGATTAAAGCCCATGTTCATTTAAATGCATTTTTGCAAAGTTTTCAATTCACTACCTGAACTAAATACCCTTTCTGAACTGAAAAATATCTGAATAATAAACTCCTGTCACAAAACAAATCACTCTCTGCACGTCACATTGCGAACAATACAGATTAATTCTTTAACCCAGGGAATCCCAAACTTTTTTTCAGATGGACACTGTAAAAAGGTTGCTGTAAATTTTACAGTAATTTACTGGCAGCTGGATGATTTGAACCAAACAATGGTGTAAAAATGATTTAGTTCGACTCCCAAGACAAGACGATACTAACCCGACTGACCAATGGGAACGTGGCCTCGCTCATGACACAATTTTTACAGTGAAAGCAAAATCCTGACTCGAGAGCAAGAAATTGCATCGAGAGCTCAGAAAAGCGTTTGGAGAGAAACACTTTTTTTTAGAGAAAACGTTTTCACACTGTTAGCAAAAAAAAAAATTAGATATTTGAGTTTTATTTTTCAAAGTATTTTGAGAGAGATTGTTTTTCATCAGAAACAATTTTAAAAATGTCAAATTTATATTTTTTATGTTCTATGAGAAAATACTTTCTCTCAAAAATTTTTAGCTATTGGTATGAAAACTTTTTCTCTCAAACATTTTTTTATCACTCAGATCATATATTTTCTCGCATTTAATAAAGACACAATTCTAGCTCCATAGTTTGGGTGAAAATATGGTGTATTATAAAAAACTAAAGTAAACTAGCTAGAAATGTGATATATAAAGTTTATTTTAGTTTATTATGTAATACACAGGAAGCCAACATAGAATCTAGTACTACCCACATTTAGTTTTTTTGTTTTTATTATCATCCATAGAGTTTGCTTGTATAAAGTATGACTGAAACAACATGATAGAGCTATTTTCTTGGTTGTGTTTGCTGTTTATCATTTTGATGCAAATGTAGTACACATCCCATGTTAACAAACTTTCAAGACTATCAAGTTTATACATGATCAACAAACAAATGTATATGCTAGATGTATAGCCTATATGGCTATATAGGCTATTTTAAATTATGGTTTCAGGCCTCCCCACTATTATATTACTGTACTATATTTTGCTTGCTTTTAAAGTAATGCCATACATGGTTAAATCATGGTTAAATATAAAAATGCTTGAATGCTATATGAGTGGTAAGTACCTCAAATACATAGATGTAGGGTATAAACAACTGCATTTGACTTCCTTTATTTATAATGGTGTAAAAAAAAGAGGGAAATTTGTGTAGGAAAAGGAAAACTTAAGTGCATAGACTTGCTGTTAGTAACCAACCCTGGAGTGAAGCACCCCTCCGCATTAAGCCTGAAGGACACCTGATATTCCTCTGACTTTTTCTTTTTTTGTAATGTCTCTTAGCCATCTCTCTTTCTACAGTCTTATTTCAAATCTCCCTCTTGCTCACTCTCTCTCCTACCCTATCAAGAGTGGACACCCCCCCCCCCCCCCCCCCCCCCCCACTGCTGATTGGCTACAAGTTTGTTATGGTGCTCGATCAAATCCAATTTCATCAGTCTTTCTCAGAAATCCCTTACCGAACCTTTAAACCTGAGGTGTTTTTTTTTAATTATTATTATTTCTGGATGTGCATGTACAGTTAAAGAGTCACTGTATCGATGTAACCAAATGGCATTACGCTTTGAGCATCACTGGTGCCTGGTAAATTGAGGATGCTAATGCACGTCCATCACCAGGTAAACAAGCAAGAACCCCCAGATAATATCTAATGTTTGTAATTATTATTCCATCAACATGCACAAACAAAGTGCTTCATAGTGACATGCTGACACTAGTGACGGCTTCAATCAACAGCCAATGGGAAAATGGGTTTCCCCACGTCAAGTGAGCAGAGCACAAATATACTGGAGCTGTTGAAAAGCAGACTATTTGGTGGAGTTAAAAAAAGGATAAATGCAATGCAATGCAATGCCAGCACGCATGCAACAGCACATAATCATGTTCAAAAGTATAATCATGCACAAAAAACACAAACCTAATCACAAAATAAAGCAATATTAGATCATAAAAGACACTGACTGACTAAAGCCAAGATAGTAAGTGTCATATGTACAGTAATATATGGCCTACACATCAAGCACATACGCAGGGATCACTTTTCAGACTCTTGCATCTAAGCAGACCAAGTCAAATGTAAAGAAGTATTTGAAGCCTAAATGCGCTGAAACAGAGCAATAGAAGACAAACAACTGACTGCTGGGGGAAAGCTGTGCCACAAATCACACAGAATTGCAGTTGGATGAGGTTTAGTGTGAAATTCTCCATCCATTCAAAAAGGTGCCCTAGGCTATATGTCCAACAGGGAAGTTGTCACAATGACTATATCTGTGTAACTATAAGGTTTCAAGTTGCACAACTGTGTTTTCTCTAGCAGTGGTTTTGAATGTTGATTTCAAGCACCTTATTCAAAACTGGTGTTTTAAAAAATGTGTTAACATCTCTCAAAACCGTCGTCTGATATTTTTTTCCTATGTTAGGCAACATTTTTGCTGTTTAATAGATTTATTGTATACATTTTGCTGAAAAGCCAACAACAAAAACATTGAGCATAACCTGTAATCCGATTCATAAAAGCATTACTCTAGTAGTTTAAATCAGAAACATATTGCGCGGCCAATGTAGTCGGATAGATTAATGAAAAAATGTATCTTAAGAACCAGTTCTTTATACAGTAGTGAATCAAATACATGGGGTTGTGTTCGAAATTACCCCGTATACCTTTAAATAGGGCACTATTTGAAGGGACAGCCATTTGTGGTGGTGTCCAAAACCATAGTGAACGTTATTGAGTGCTGTCATTCAATACCATAGACCACCGCAATAATGAGTACAACTCATGTACACTCAACAGCTAAAGAATACCCATAATGCACTGTGACGGTCATGCCCAAATGAATTCCCGCTTGGCGTCCGCAGCTGAATTATCCATCCATCCATTTTCCAAACCGCTGGTCCAATGTGGCTACAGCGTAATGTCCTATATAGGGGTGGACTATATACCAGTAGACAGTAGACACCATTAATCCGGTAAAAGTTTTGGACTATCCTTTCTATTGAGGTTACACTTAACGAAAGTAACGAAAGCTTCGTTAGCATGCGTTTTACAGTATTGCAATTTGAATTCAAGTGATTTTAAACCATTGAAGTGTGTGAAAACAATTCATTTCAGCATCAGGGAGACTGTTTCCCAGCCCTGTTTGAGAAATGAAGGCTTTTTTTAACATATAGGACTAAACATTCATCAACTCACACATCAGTTGTTGAAAACATGTTTGCTTGACGTGCAAGAACCAATGTGAATCCTTGAGAATCCTTATCATGAGGTTTGTTCTCTGCTCAAGTAGGTTCAGTTGAGCTTCTGTTTATGTTCGATGATCAATGTTTAAATGTGAATAAAATCATAAATTCAATTCTAAATTCAATATGTTCATCATATAAAGAGATTGAGTCTTTACATAAATTTGGACTAAACCACTCTAATCAAATGGATTAGTTTTACAATCTCTTTATGACCTTTCTGAAGCGTTAAAGTTCTAGTTTTGTCAGCGGAGGGACAGAAAGCTCTCCGATTTCATCAAAAATATCTTAATTTGTGTTCCGAAGATGAACGGTCTCGTCTTAAGAGTTTAGAACAACATGAGGGTGTGTAATTAAAAATAGTTAAATTTTAAAGTGAACTATCCCTTTAAGTCAGCATGAAACCGAATCCAATGGCTAATAGAACCGGAAATCGTTAAAAAAAATCGTAAACCCACGATACCCATTGCTAAGTTTCAGACACGTGACATAAAGCGAAAAAAAGAACATTTAAGGCATTTAAACAACATGTGTTTCTTCGCTCTCCCCCAAGTCTAATTTGTTGCATTTATTTATCGGACACCCTGATCTAGATATCGAGTCTTTGGGGGAAAAAAAAAAAAAACATTTGGTCGACCACTAGCCTACACTGCCATCATGAAGAAAATATCTGGGACATTAACTCTTGTTACATAACATAATTTAAAACAATGCAATGTTTATATTGAAAGTACGAATGTTTTAATGACGCGGATGATTTAAAAAACGATTATATAAATTAATGTCAACAATAGGCCCCTTTCGGTGTCCATGTTAGCAGCGCGAGCGCACGAACCACCTTCTTCACCACCTGCAGAATGCGCAAGCTCGCGCCTCTCACTGCAGCGCGAGCTTCTTCATTTGTCACGCCACTATAAAGTCAATCCCCGAGATCCAGTTTTAATTTGAAACACATTTAAAGATGCAAAATTGTTTAATGTGCATCATGCACCCGCGCATACGCTCTCGTGACATTTGTAGAAATGGGGGGGGGATAGGGGGGGTTAAAAAAAATTCACATTTGGGCTCAGGCAAATGGATGCTTGCTTACCTCTAGCGTTCGGATTTCTTTTTGTGTCAAGTCGTTGGATGTGGCACATTTGGTCCTCAGACCTTCCAAACTGGAGATACTAATGTCAATCATGTTTTGCACCAGTTCGCACTGCTGCAAGGCTTTTTGCAAACTCAGATGATGCTCGTCGCTTTTGGTCATATTCTCCTCGTCCATAATTTGTGAGCAGTGGTCCTTTTCTTATGTGCAGGCTACTTTTTTTCGCTCAATCAGATCAGAAAACACTTTAGAGAGTGCGTTTAATGGTGTGATCATGAAAAACTAGACTCTACGTGTAAGGCGATTCCATTGTTGATATCCTGATATCCTGACGGTGTTGTCATCAGGGTTGCACAGTTTATGTTTGATGCTCCAGCTTGACTCTACCATGATACACATACATTGAAGGAAGGAAGGAAAAAATAAAAATCAGATCCTCGCTTCGGTGGCATCAGCTAGATCCATTGCGCGCTGGTTAAATGCAACACAAATTGAGATATCTTTGTCATTGATGATAAAGGAGAACGATTGGTGATCTTTCTTAACGATAACGTCTGATTTGACTGCATGTATTCCCCTTCTGGAGCATCATCGGCTGCATCCCGGCGCTCCCCCATCACACCGACATGTTCGCGTCAATCAAATTCACAGCAACAGCATCAGCAGCATCGCACCGCCGACACAAGCAGGGGAGAGAGTTCTCGCGAGATAAGCATCAATGCAGTGAGCTCACTGTTTGAACTCGCAGAACCTTTTCCAATCAAACCACTGTTTTATATGGTCATGTTTTTATAAAAGTATAGTTTAACTGCCTGTCACTTGCATTGCGCATGGAAAAACAAAGTACACATGGAAGTAGCCTACATTAGGGTAGTATGCATTAATGCATTTTCAAGTGTACTTTACAGTTGACAAGATCCACTCCAAAAAATGATATGACAGATTCAACCTGATTACATTGGGTTACACAGCTATAAAAGTCATTTTAAGAGGCAGGAAAAAAATAGTACAGGTTCACTTTTTACAGGTTATAAAGTTTCCTTGTTTAAAAAAAACAGATTTGACCAGTGGTTTGCTGGTCTTTACTGATTTGCACTGGTCTAATAACCTGACCAAGCTAAAGACCAGACTGAGCATGATATGTAAAAATAGATTTTGCAAAAATATATACAGTATGGGTTATAATGATTACGAATTGCAGTCTGTGTGTGTGGTTCAGGTATACCCTATTATGGTGACTAAATGTCCCACAAAGATGGCAATATCAAAATCCTTGTTGTGACATTTTTTGGTCATCGTGAGGAAACAGCTTATAAATCATATATAGTGATGTTTTTTGAAAATGTAAAAATGCAGTTTTCTGTGATGTAATGCATAAAAATCACAATTGTCTACATGAAAACACAACGTGTGTGTGTCTCATTGTTTGTTCAGCTTGCAAAAAAACAAACAAACAAAAAAAAACCGTATTATGTTGCATTTAACTTAAATAGGCTATATATTACTGATTTACCAAGTATTGCTTGATTTGTTTTAAATTATTGTAACACTGTTTAACCTTTATTTTTTTTAATTAATTTTAATTTACACTGTGGGCCTAGTGAAATTACATTTCTTACGGTTACCTCTGTATCTGACTGCAAACCAAACTTGACTTGACTCAAATGACCAGAAATGAATAAAAAGGCATTATGTACTTTATCAGTTTGTGAGAACCCTTAAATAGCCTAATCACGGTAACTGCTGCAATATCGTATTAGGGAATACAATGTGTATATAAATCAATCCATCCTTTTAAACATCATGCGTTAAGAAGTGTAACATTACTGTAACTAATGATGACTTTGATTATCTCCTAAACTCTTATTATGAAATAACAGCGAGCCAGTTCCTGGTTAAATCCCGCCTTCATTTAAAGTGCGCTTCTGATTGGTCAACAGACTGTCGGCAAGTGACGCTCGCGGATGGAAATCTCCGAATAGTCGGAAAAACGCGCCAAGAAGACACAACATTGAAGATAAATACAAGAGAATGGCATCAACAAGTAAAGCACTGCAGCAGATGAGAAATTTACCATGGTAATTTAATTTGCGTTTGGTAATTTAGTACAAATTTCGCTCTTTTGTTATCAGCTGATAATTATAAATAAAGGTGTCAATGCTCCTTGAGACATTGTTTAGCCGACATGTGCAGCATTGCACAGTTTTGCTTTGTTTACATATTCTGCACGTATGACCATGATGGATTTATGAATAATAATTTAAACTCAGTAGTTGAGAATAAATCAGGTTTTTGATATGACAGCTGACATTAACTGATGGAGAATAGCAATGACTATTCAAGGGAATCTGTCAATTCAATGCAAAATAAGCTAAAAATCTGAAATAAGTTCTTTTTAATAATATTTAACTGTTATGATAGCTATTATCATTATCTATGGTTAATTTCGAAAAAGTAAGATAATTCCATTGGAGTTTCTGTCACTTAATCAACATGATGAAAATTATTGTGATATTATTTTTCGATTTTCAGGGTTGAAAAGTACAGGCCACAAACTTTAGATGATCTCATCTCTCACCAAGATATCCTGAGCACAAGTAAGCAGTGATATGCATGGATTATAATTTGCACTCTGCCATTATAATCATTAGTATTCCAAATAAAGATTTTCACTGTAATACTACTTTACAATATCTTCGTTCAATTTAAGTTTGTTTCTTTAACAAAACTATTACATCCAGTACATTGTTCAAAATTTGATTGAAATGTAATTTTAATAAATGTCTACGTACATTTCTTTTCCACAGTCCAGAAGTTCATCAGTGAAGACCGATTGCCTCATCTGCTCTTCTATGGACCTCCAGGAACAGGAAAGACCTCTACTATACTAGCATGTGCTAAACAGCTGTACAAAGAAAAAGAGTTCAACTCCATGGTTCTGGAGGTACTGTTGAATTTTTTATTTTTTTTTTATTTTACAGATGTTATCCAAATGCACGTTTGCCGAAATCTTCCCCATGACAAAAAACATATTGTCATCCATTTCATTTAGTTGGAAAAAGGTCTATTGTTAGTTTTTTCTGATGTTCTTTTAGTCAGACATCAATTTATGATGACGTTTTAGTATTCATTTGTATTATACTATTAAAGGGATAGTTCACTTTGAAATTAATTTTTGCTATGTTTTAGCTTACCTCAACGCCATTCAATATGTAGGTGTCTTTGTTTTCGCAGTAGTTTCAATTTTGATATTTTTAGGTCAAACCGTTCTTGTCTGTCAGTCATATAATGGAGGTCTATGGTCACCACCTCAAAGAGCATGCACAGAGAAGTCCAAATTAAACATTATTTAATGACTCGTAAATGTAAGTACACATTGATGGCCTGAAACACAAAACGAGCGGTTTGTGTGAGAAAACAAACAGTATTTATATCGCTTTTACCTCTTGTAACCACAGTCATGTCCAGGCAACATTAAAACAATTCAAACTTAAATGTGCTTCTTAAATAAAAGAACTTGGACTAAAAGAACTTATCTTACGTTGGTGTGATACTAATATAGTTATCGTAATGGTCCTTACCATTTACCATGTATATAGTTATCCTTTTTGGTGTGAATGGGCCTTTAAGAGATTTAAGGTAATAGCTACCGTCAACATTCTTCAAAATATCTTATTTTGGATTCAACAGGAGAAAGGAGGTTTGGAACAACATAAGTGATTTTAATTTTTGGGTGAACTTTCGTTTAAGGCTAAACATGCTAGTTGCAAATCTTTTTTTCTTCTTTTTTTATGGGAATTATAACACATTTGACTTCATCAGCTCAATGCATCAGATGACCGTGGCATAGACGTGGTGAGGGGGCCGATCCTCAGCTTTGCCAGCACACGAACCATCTTCAAGTAAGAACTGTACCGACCCTTACACCTCATTCATGAACAACTTGTAGAATATGATAATGTCGTCACGCACAACAATATAAGAATTTAATTTTAATGTTGCAAGTTTTCTATTTGTTTCCAAATTTGGTTTTTATTGCATTAAAATATTTACTGTTGTTGTAAAAGAACTGATCATTCTTTGTGTTTACTCCGTGCAGGAAAGGCTGTAAGTTGGTGATCCTGGACGAGGCGGATGCTATGACCCAGGACGCACAGAATGCTTTGAGGAGAGGTAGCGTACCATCTGCCCCTCCATCAGCTCACCTGCTGAGCCCCCAAATGGCCTGATGGCAGAAGAATAGGGATCTGCCGTTTCACTGTCCACAGTGAGACATGAATGAGAGCAGTGGGATTATGACTGGAAAAAATATTTAGAGAATTTAAGGTTCATTTGGATGTAATATATGTATAAATAATTAATTTAAAATATTTTTATTATTAAAACATATATATTTTATTTTATTTTGAGACCTGAATGAGAAGTCTGGTTGGGAAAAAATATTTTGAGAGTTTAAGATACATTTTTACAATGCGTCTGATTTTATTAAATAATTGCATGCTTTATATACAGGTTTTAAATGTATGAATGTCTGTTGTAGATAAAGATGCATTTTTTATTATTTTAATTTAATGCTGTTGATTTTAAATATTATTAATTTAAGTAAATTATTTATATTATTCTTCATTTTAGATATTTTTCATTATTTAAAAAATGCATAATATTTTTTATTTTAATTTGAGACATGAATGAGAGCATTGTGATTTTAAAATAAATTCATGTAACTTTTATACATTTTTATAAACTTTTTTTTTTTAATATAGGTTTTAAAATGCAAGAACGACCAGTTTTGCCCATTTTCACAGACAGAGCTTAAGACTAGTCCCAGACTAAAGTGCATGTTGTTTGAGCTGTTTTAACTGATAGCAACTTGCACTTACATATCTTAGAATATCTTCTGATAAAAACATATCTTAAAATATGTCAGTGCCATTATTTTGTCTCAAGCTTTACACTAGTAATATTTTTTTCTTAGGCACGTTTATAAAAGCTACATAAATGTCCTAATTAAACTAAGGCCTAATCCTGGCTTAATCTAAGCCCTGTCTGTGAAACCAGGTCATTTTTTTTATTTTATTTTTGCAGTACCTTTGGAGATTTATTTGTGTAGACTTCATTGAGCCCCACCTGATTCTCTCTCTCTCTTTCATTCTCAGTCATTGAGAAGTTCACAGAGAACACACGTTTCTGCCTGATCTGTAACTACCTTTCAAAGATCATACCTGCGCTACAGTCTCGATGCACGCGCTTTCGTTTCGGGCCCCTGTCCCAGAGCCAGATGATCCCCAGACTAGAGCATGTGATCCAGCAGGAGAGGTGAGACACATCACATCACATCAAATCCAGGTCAAGTGGATGTTATTTAGGTATGAAATGTAATGTTGAATTTATTGCATTCTGAAGAAATCTTCACTCACATTTTCTTCAGAAAATGCACAAATCTAGTTGTTCATATTTTTATGTAATTAGAAGCAAGACATCTGTAGATAGAGCAACAATGAAATGACAATATGAAGACCTTCCAGTGTTTTTATCAGAATTGTATCATCAGATGGATCCACTCAAAAGACCCTGAACACAAAACACAATACATTGAACACTTCCTGGCTGAAGTGACCCAGCCCTACGGCCCATTTGATTAAAAAACTCTTCACACACAAACACGCGTTTTATATTGGCTCTGACATCTTTGAGCTTATAAAACCAAACATTGTGCTTCCCTAGCATTGATTCATAGATATTTCAAAATCTGTTTTGTTCATGGTTTTTCACTGATAGCATTGACATCACTCCAGATGGCATGAAGGCCATTGTGACGCTCTCAACAGGAGACATGAGACGATCACTAAACATTTTACAGGTGTGTATCGTGTGGAAAAGTGGTGATTTTGTGTTTTTCTTGTCATTTGGATGGCTGCTGGCATGAAATATGTGTTCTGTATGTTTCGATGTGTAGAGTACCCATATGGCCTATGGGAAGGTGACGGAGGAGACGGTGTACACATGCACTGGACATCCTCTTAGATCAGACATCGCCAACATACTGGACTGGGCCCTCAATAAAGACTTCACTACTGCGTACAACCGTATCCTTTTTACTACAGTGGCTGCTTAATTAGTTCTTCAAGCTTTTCTGTAGCATTTTGCCTGTCTTTTTTAAAACAGGAGTAAAAAAGTGTGGTCTTTTTTGGCACTTTTTTTATTGCTGATCTAAAGCGAGTGGTGGGTAAAAGAACCCAATAACATTTCTTATCTCTCTACTTGAATAAGATCTATTCATTATTAATTTTATTTTAGTTTCATGTAATTCATTTTATTATTATCATTATATTCCTTTTTTTTTTCACGACAATATTTTGAAAGTTTAATCACAGTTTTGACTGCATCTGCTTTTATTAAATTGAAAAAAATATAAAATATGTAAAACATATTTTTTTTATAATTAAAAAAAAAATATATATATATATATACATATATATATATACATATATAATGAAATTAAGAATAATATAAATTTATATATATATATATATATATATATATTACTTTATTCTTAATTTCATTGTTTCAAAAAAATATATATATATATTTTATTATTATAAAAAAATATTTTATGTTTTTCTTTTCTTTTTTTACATTTTTTTTTTAAATTTTTTTAAGTTTCATTCGGATTTTTTATTGATAAGATAGGAGAGAGAGAATAAAAAATGTGATCGGGTAAAAAAAAGTCACCAGTTTGCTTTAGATAAAAGAACCTGCTTTAAATGAAAAGCAAATAAAATTAAAATAAATATGAATTACATTTTCTAAATTATCCCCAAAAAATTATATTATAATTATTAATGAAAATAATTTCGATTGTTTACTCATCTTAATATAGATTTAAAAATGTATTAATTTTTTCATCTTTTTCAAAGCATTAAAAGCGCCTAAATAATTTGTGATTGTATTTTCCTAACATTAACCCTTTCCACCAAAGTAACTAAAATATACATAAAATAGTAATTTATAAGTAAAATTTACATTAAAATATACACATTTACAAATTAATATTAAATCCATACTAGGAAATTGACCACAATCATAGTTTATGCTCCGTATATCCTAATCTCTGTTACGTTTGTGGTCTGTACATGTAATATCACTGATCAAACATCAATATTACTATAGAAGCAATTGTTTTTAATATTGATATTTATAATAAAACCATTAATTTATTAAGGATATTTAACGGTTTGAGAATACCATTGTGAATGATGAGAACTTGCTGATTGTGTCCACACCTGTGTCACTTTTGCATGAAGCTAAAGTTGACTAAAAAGACAAATAAAAAATCATCTTTGGAAATTGATCTTAATGCCTTAATTAAAAAAAAAATGAGGAAAACTCCAACCTTCAAGGACACCAGTTCTCTTTGTGAATGAATAATGTATCATAAATAAATGTTCTTCCTTAAAAGACAGGGTAAGCACTGTAGTTTATGTCGTTTCAAAAGTCCTTAACCAGGTTCAACAGAAATTATGCAGCTCAAAACTCTGAAAGGTCTGGCACTCAATGACATCCTCACTGAGGTTCATCTTCTCATTCACCGCGGTAAGACCACACTGTGAACAGAGTTTGAAGAAATGAACTAGAGTTTAGTAGTGAACTGCTGTAGGGATGATGAGCTGGATGTTTTCCCTCGCTGCCATGGAGATCCTTTTGTGGTTGTCATGGAAACCGGTTGTTCTTGTTTTTAAAGGACGCCTGTTATAAGTAGCAGAGTGTAGCATGCTTCACACACACACAGAACACACTGCATATTAAGCTATATTTAAGAATTAAGATTATTATATCATAACTATAGATCAATTATCGAGAGTTTTTGTAGGTTTATTTGTAGGTTAACTATAGAAAATAGATTTTTTTTACTGATCGGACAGTTAGGTGGGTTATTTTGCTCTAATGTTTTTGTGTCTCTGTTTCAGTGGACTTCCCTCCCTCTATCCGCATGGGTTTGCTTATTAAACTTGCAGATATTGAGTGAGTATATTCTTCTTTTTTCAAGTTGTTAGTAAATCAATATAGCAAGAGATCAAGTTTGGACACATTACTATTTTTAATGTTTTTGAAAGAAGTCTCTTGTGCTCATCAAAACTGCATTGATTTGATTAAAAATACAGTAAAAACAGTAATATTGTGAAATATTACACTTAAAAATAAAGCTTTTCTATTTGAATATATTTTAAAATATAATTAATTCCTGCATTTTCAGCATCATTACTGTCTTCAGTGTGTGTCACATGATCCTTCAGAAATTATTCTAATATGCTGAATTGATTATTATATTTTTTTTGGAACCCTGTTATACTTTTTTTGAGGATTCAATAATGAATAAAAAGTTTTTAAAAAATGCATTTATTACACATAGAAATCTTTTCGAACAATATAAATCTTTATTATCACTTTTTATCAATTCAACACATCCTTGCTAAATTAAAGTATTGATTTCTTTCAAAAAAAAAGATATAATAAAAAGGACTAACCCCAAACCTTTCAACGGTAGTGTATATTGTTACAAAGACTTTTATTCTAAATAAATACTGTTCCTTTTTTAACTTTTTATTTCAGAGAATACTGAAAAAAGTATCAGGTTTAAAAAAAAGTATAAAAAATATTTTCAACATTGATAAATCAGCAAATTAGAATGATTTCTGAAGGATCATGTGACACTGAAGACTGGAGTAATGATGCTGAGCTTTGATCACAGGAATAAATTACATTTTAAAATAGAAAACAGATATTTTAAATTCAATGTTTCATATTATTACTGTATTTTTGTACATTATGAGATTAATTTCCGTTCTTTCCTTTTAAACCATAAGGTATCGTCTTTCCTCGGGGACCAATGAGAAGATCCAGCTGAGCTCAATGGTTGCTGCTTTCCAGGCTGTTAGAGACATAGTAGTCAGCGACGGATAGACTATTGCTTCACGCTTGTCACATGACAGGGTTTTGATGTCATGAGAAGAAGTTTTTACTACTTCTTCTTTTTGTTATTTTGACCAACAACGAAAAAACTGCTCAGAGGCCTGTAATATTTTTTTTAAAATGTTTATTTTCAATTCTTTGTCAAACAAATGCTACATTTTCACAGTAGTTAAGTAAAATATAAAAGTCTTTAAATAAATATTCAAGTATAGCATCATCATTTTATGTCTCTTGATTTGAGTCTGGGGAAATTAGGCATTGCAACATCTAAAGCAAAGGTTGACCCACAAACTTTTCTTGTTTTCAGTCAACTGCAGTGTTCTTTACAATATATGATCTTTTGCTTTGGAATATCCCTATATGTAAGGTATTCCAGGATTTTTTTGGGCAAAGGAAGAGCCTCCACCTGATAGGTCGAAACAGAGAATCTCAGGGCAACCCGGCACAGATGCCTAAGGCTTGGAACAAGCTGAGGAACTCTCCAGAATTTGACTTGTCCATCTCTGCACCTACAAACAAATGGGGCGTATGTTAAGTTCCAGTAAACAAGCCCTTTTATTCCAATTTCTAACCCCAAACGTTTCATGAGTAAACATTATCCAAATAAAATGACTCTCCAACACATTTGTGTGAACAACATTACCCTGTGGCAATGACGCCCCCGTGTGGATGGAAAGCGGAGCACACACCACCAGCGCGACTGTGATCGGTGTTGGTGACCAGTTTGTCTCGTTCCACGTCCCAGATCTGTAACGCCCTGCAGGACAATACAGTGACACCGGTAACAATGCTGAAAGTGGACGAATGTCGTCTGAAAGTCTCGGTTCTTAAATGGATGGTTCTCGCTTACCTGTAGTCTTTGAAAGCCAACTGCAGGCTAACCGGAGAGAAATTCAGAGATGTCAGTAAATTGTCACTTCTGTAAGCACACACCTCACAGTCTCTGGAAAGAGAACAAAGAATTTTTTACATCATTATGAGGAACAATACTGTCTTTGTCTACATGTTCAAAAACATAAAATCATTCAGTTTTTAATGTAACAGTAGCCTATGGCATGGAAGCTTGTTTCCACCACAGAATATAATTATTTCGCAATCACAAACTCGCATCTCAAAATTATGACTTTTTCTCTGCTATTCCAAGTCAAAATTGTGAAAAATAAAGTCAGAATTTCACAATTGTGAGAGGTTTTTTTATCTCTGACTTTTTCCCCTGTGTATAAACTCTTGATTTGCAAGTTATAATGTCTGTATTACAAAACTCTCAATTCTGAGGGGAAAAAAGTCATAATAGTCTGATTAAAACCCTTATCTTTTACATTACCTTTTTAGTGCATGGTGGAAACAAGCTTCCATATGGTTGCAAAAATAGCTCTAAAACAGTTTTATTTTCTCTCTTGTGTGCAGAGTGAAAGTAGATGTTTGTGCTGACACTTTTTGGTTCCAAAATTGGAAAAATTTACTTTTATAAAAACTTTCAATTGTGAGTTCTAAAGTCCAAATTGCGATATAAACGTGCAATTCTAAGAAAAAAAAGACTCAAAAAAGTTGCTATAAACTTAAAAAAAAAATTATTCTGGGGGAAACCAGCTTCCATATTACGGTTACAAAAATATAGAAAATATTAAACAGCACAAAACCAGATATTCATGCAGAAATTTTCGTTTAAAAAAATTTTTTAGAACAAATCGTTATGTTTAAATTAAAGGTCATTATTGTAAAAAAAGAAATGGACCATTTTGGATTATCCACATACTCTACTCTAGTCAGGAGATCAGCCGTGTACGGGTCCCACAGGTCCAGCCACCAGCCTGTGGTGGAATGATACGAAGCGACCGCAAGCAGCGCTCCATCTTGGGAGAAGTCACATGACGCCATGGTACGCTCGTGGTCGTACGTAAGGTGTCTCATGAAGGTGTAGGACCGCAAGCTCCATAAATACACCTTCTGTTGCGAAGAAGACATGCAGACAATGTAGTATATATGAAGAGTTCAGATGCAAAAGCCTCTAAATGCCATTTGAAATTTTCTTCTAAAATGATCATTTTTATCAAGCTTGTATATTTAAGTTCAGTAATTTCACTTAAATGACAATTAATAGGTAATCTTCATTGCCATTTAAATGAAATTACTGAACTTAAATATACAAGCTTTATAAAAATGATCATTTTAGAAGAAAATTTCAAATGGCATTTAGAGGCTTTTGCATCTGAACTCTTCATATATATATATATATATATATATATACACACAAACAAACTTAAGCTTAAAAACATCAACATTTGAAAGGTTGGCAACTAACTGGGATTTTTTTATGTATTTAACTTACTAAAACTGGAAAAAAGCTATATAGATATATATATAAAAATGATATATAATTTAAATATAAAAGCAAAATGACTAAAACTTAAACTAAAATGAAAACTGAAAATATAAAAATAAAACCTGACTCAATATATACAGTGAAAACTCAAAATAAATCCAAAAAAAGTATCTAATACTATTAAAATAACACTGTGGTGCACTAAGAAACTCACAGAGTCTAGGTTGCAAACTGAGGCGATCGCACTGCTGTCAGGTGACATGGAGCATCTGAACACCCAGTAGTTTGGACCCCGCAACACATGGGGACTGGAGCCTGCAAATATCAAACATACAATCATGGCCGTGCACAGACATTTTAATCATTCATTTAACCGATTCATTCAAAGCATCTAATTAATTCATGATAGAAGCAAGTTTCCACTGACTTTATGAATGGTTCATTGTTTTTGAACGAATCAAGTGAGTTGATGATTCAGTGTATGCTTCAAGAACAAATCACTGCTGTGTGTTGCTGAACAACATATTCTGGGAAACGCAATGTTTCTGCTTTGTTTAGAACTATAAAATAAATGTCTTGCAAAAAGGACATTTAACTAAACGGAGACCGATAGGGCAGATGCTTGTGCAGAATTAAAGACCATAAAAGCTTTTTTCAACTGTTTTTTTTTTTGGTAAGAAGTTTCTTCCACATCAGATGCTCTAACCTTTCTTTGCCAAGTTCCATATCCTTAATGTTTTGTCTCGGGAGGCCGATACTAGCGTAAGACTTCCATTTGGAGCGAAGACCAAATCCCTGACAGGAGCCTCATGTCCGGTAAGAGTAAAACGCAGGCTCCCTGAAGACAGAACAGGGATTCACTAACATATTCAAATCTTATTCTATATCTACCATCCTGTTAATATATTCAGATCAATGTAAGCTCTTGATGGGTGCAGACTCAAGACTTTAATCTTACCAGTTGAGACGACCCACACTTGGATCGTGCTGTTGTTCAGACCTGTGGCCAGCAGTAGTTCATGGTCACATGCGTTCTTCTGATGTAAAACATCCGCGCGGATAGACTGGCAGGGTCCAAACGCCAGAGCCCACACCATCTGCCCGCAGTTCAGCATCTTCTCTTCACTGCATCCAGCTTCAGCACTCCTGTTCATACAGACAAGAAGTTACATTGAAGTAGAAGATGTTCTGAATGAGCATCCATCATTTTTTCTTCACTGTTCTTGGAACAGTCTTCCACATTATCCTGTCCTCTTGACAGAGCAGTAGATACACATGAACATTCTATGCATGTACTTATTATAGTAATGACACTTTCTGAGTAATATAACTAGGTACTACCCCTAAACCTTAACTTAACCCATGTAGTTACCTTTTTAATCAGTACTTTGAAAGTGCACATACTGTAAAATAAAGTGCATCAAAAAGAGCTGTGATATTCTGTAAACCATGGTACTGTGTTAGTATATTTATGTACCATGTGGCAAACAATGCCATTACCATTACATGATTATATCATGGTGCTTTTTTGTAAAGACTATGGTAATCTGGAATTAATAATATAGTATTTGTTATAAGGACTGTATTAAAATAGTATTGTCAATTAAAATAAATGATACATAAATTAGGATTGTCAATTAATTTATATAAATAGGCTATATAAACAAAATAAATATCATGGCATGCATGATTACTATTCACATCAGTGTTATTTTAATATCATTAATCAACTATTTAGTTTTAACTATTATTTTAAAGTACTTTTTATTTTTATATTTTCATTTTTATGTTAGTTAACGTTTCAGTAATTTTGTTCCTAATTTTTTTCTTTTTATTACATCTATTTAGTTTTGTTACTCATTTTTTGCTTCAGTTTTTGTTGTTTTATACAATAAGGTTCTTTACTTAACATTAATTAACATAACAATGAAACTATTTCTTTTTGTAAGGACTATGGTAATCAGGAAGTAATAATGAGGTATTTGTTATAGGGACTGCATTAAAATAGTACTGTCAATAAATAAATAAATAAAACACTTATAAAATTAATAAAATAGAATTGTCAATTAATTTATATAAATATATAAACGAAAGAAATATCATGGCATGTATGATTACTATTCATATCAGTGTCATTGATAAATTTCTTTTTATAACATCTATTTAGTTTTTTTTACTAATTTTTGCTTCAGTTTTTGTTGTTTTAATACATTTAATAAGTTAAACCGGCAACACTTTACAATAAGGTTCATTACTTAACATTAGTTAACCTAACAATGAACAATACTTATTCCGCCTTTATTAATCTTAGTCTATATTGATTTAAACATTTACTAATACGTTATTAAAAGGTTGTATTTGTTAACATTAATGGACTGTGTGAACTAACATGAACAAACAATGTACAGCTGTATTTTTTATAAACAAAGATTAATAAACACTGTAACAAATGTACTGCTCATTGTTAGTTAATAAATTAACTAATGTCATGAACCTTTGTAAAGTGTTAACGTTACACTAAATGAAAATGAAAAAAAGGAACGAAAATGTTTTGATGAATATTAGCATTGTAGGCTAAGAGTAGTGATTTATTATGGTGCTTATAGGACTACAAAATGGATAGGCCCGCTCATTGTGTTATGTAATAAATTCACACTCACTCTTTGGATGTCAGCGGCCAGGGCAGGAGTTTGACTATGCCGTGGCCCATCGACCAAGCAAAATATGCCCCGTCCGGGGAGAAGCGGACGCTCCATGTCTCGCAGCCGGAGGAGCCGTACAGACGCGGCGGAAGAGTGGGTTTCAGCTCCGCGATCAGATCATCCTCACGCGCTTCTGTCACAATAAAACAGACCTGTCACACAAAGACAAGCCGCGCTAGCCGGAACTACTTTCCTAATATAAAAAGGCATACTCCTCATGTACCAAATGAACAATATTATATTTGTATATCATCTAAATTATGTGAATCGCCTTACCTTTGACAGTACAATCTCGAAACAAAGTGCACATCTTCTTATCATCACATCATAGCAGCCTAATCCGTCGACTCACCTCCACCAGGGAGTCACTTGACTCTGGACGAACCACGTGATTCTATACAATTCACAATAGGTGTGTCTACTGTATATTTTCAGGGTAAGGGTTAAAGGAGTGTTTTATGCGTCCTGCTCTTAAATACAACACTGGCATTGTGTGTATTTGCTTTGTGCTTGCTATGTTATAGAGTGTTATGTAAAAGCTAGTTTCCTGTAACTATTCTTTTATAGCCTACATTACTGAAATTATGGATGAATCCGTGGATAGTAGATACGAAAAATTGTAATGTGACAGAGGAGATTGCTTGTTATTATAATTTATAATCACAGACGATGATGTCATTACTGTACAATCTGATAAGATTAAAAAAAAAGGAAAAAAAATCAAAAAGAAAAATGTCTGGATGTTTTATAGTGATGAGATTTGAGGGGAAATGTGCTTAATTGCAAAACAAATAATTTCACAGTGTAAACTAAAGTGAAATGGTACAAAATAGGCTTCCCATAATTACGTTTTTGTTTTTTTTATTCATTATTTCGCCATGAAATATGACCCAGACATATTCACCTATACATTTTTATGGAAAGCATTCACAATAGCATTCTGTAACAGCTCACTGACATACTGTAGTATAAAGTAGTAAAAGTTTTAATTTCACTATTTGAAGCCAGTGTATTAAAAACTAATACTGAAAATAAAGACAGGGCCTCTTTAAAATTTGAAGTTTAAGTTCTTTACACAAATTTAAAGTTCTTTACACAAATTTTAAGTTCTTTACACAGATCGCTAGAATATTATACAAGTAAAATATCACACACAAAACAAACAAATAATTTAATACAATTCACAATTTGAAGAATTGATTTTCTGTGTATTTAAAGTGGTCCTTGACCGTCTGCTGACTGATGCGCTGCTTCGGTTTGATCTGGATGAGCTTGACCGGTGTGTTCGGTACTGTCCGCATTATCTTCATGACTAACTATAAAACAAACAGACTTGTTTCAGCAAATCAGAAAGCCAATTTATCATCGATATCATACATGGTATATTTTACAGCTGAGAATAAAATATTCTCTCTGAGAATTTTATGCAATTTTACTATTTTAAATGTTCCTAATTTTGTCCCCTACGATAGGTTTACATGCATCCAAGGTCAAAAACTATTTTAATTTTCTCATAATACAAATTGACATATGTCTTGAATATGCAAAGACATCTCAAACAATGTCATATTTGCATTAAAATGTCATAACTGAGTGAATGAGTTGTCATAAACATGCATAAACTCAACTTAATATTCAAGGCATATGTCATGTGATGGTTATGAAGGTGTCATGTTAGTCTTATGCACACCCCTTCAAGTAAAGTGTTCCCAAACAATATTCAGAAAGCCATTAACTTACTTGATGGAATTCTGTGAATCTCTACGAGTGTGGTCGCATGTCCGTTTGTCAGCGGGGGGAGTTGTCGAGCAGAATCACTGAAAATTTCCTCTTCATCCGAGTCCACTAAACTCAGTATATCCCCTCTGTCATCATCTAAATGACTACAATAAACAATTATAATGCCTAAGCTTTACACATCCTTATTGACACGTTATACAGTTGTAATCAAAATTATTCAACACCCACCGCAAATCAGGTTTATTTGCAAAATTTACAGAATTTCAGCACTAAGCAATCAAACAAAATTACTAAAATTAATTAAAAGTGGCAATTTCAGTTGAATTTGGGGAAACCACTTGAAACATTTGTTGTGCTGAGCGATTTCAATTACTTTTGTTTGATTTGCTCATTGCAAACAGAGAAAGTCTGTAAATGTTGCCAATAAACTGTATGTGGGAAACCACTAAACGTGCTGTAATGTTTTGCAGTCATTTTCAGTGGTCAAACTTACCTGAATCCTAAACCTGAAAAACAATAAAAGAAAAACATTTATATGAAGAATCTTCATTAAAGCAGTTTTATTTATGTATACAGTATGGAAAAATACTTACCAATGCAAATTCTATCACGCTTTGAATATACTGTCACGCCGACAACGATTCCAGTCATCATTACCAAAATGGAGATGAAAACACCAACTACGGCCCCTCCATTACCTGCAGATGCTGAGAATAAAGATTAAACGCTGTCAAACTGTCCATAGTCTGAAACTACTTTGCATAATAAAAAGGGAATTTTGAAGGGGAAGATTTGAAACTTTTGGAGGAAAGGGGAGAGGTATTACAGGACAAGAAACATCTTGTCTGTTCACATTCATGCACAGGTGTCAAAGCTTTAGCATTGCTAGTATTTGAAGTATCTCAGGATCTGAGCTCTGATGTATTTTGTAAAACATGCGTCTCATTCTTAAACAACTGAAAAAAAAAACCCCAAAAATTCTGGCAAGGACTATTAAGATGTGCCATGACAATATTTTTATGTAATTTCCCCCCAAATTGTACTATAATGCAAATGAGATATGTTGAACTAATGCAATATATATATATATATACACTTTGTATGCATGTATATAATAGACACTATATACTGTATATTATTGCATGAATTGATTAAATTTATAAATATATATTTTATTATATATGTATATATATATTTTATGATCTATATATATATATTTTATGATCTATATATATATATATATATATATATATATATATACTAGGGCTGTCAAACGATTAATCGCATCCAAAATAAAAGTTTGTGTTTACATAATATATGTGGTTGCACTGTGTATAATTATTTTGTATATATACATAGATATATAAATACACACACATGCATGTATATTTAAGAAAAATATATTATTTATATATCAAATATTTATATTTATATATAATATAAATTATATATTAATCTAAATACAGTATATACATGAAAATATTTCTTAAATATATACAAGCATGTGTGTATTGAAATATATATATAAAATATTATACACAGTGCACCCACATATATTATGTAAACGCAAACTTTTATTTTGGATGCGATTAATCGCGAGACAGCACTAATATATATATATATATATATATATATTTTTTTTTTTTTATTTTATTTGGAACAGTACAATTTATATTTATATAAAGAAGTGTTGCATTACTATGAGAATCTCCATAAAGAATAAAGCTAAAAACATCAGGAATTTGAGGGAAAATATACGGTTACCATGACAATGGGGCCACAATGCAAAAATATTAAAAGTCGAAAAAATAGGTTCATATATTTAGGTTCGTATATCGTATAAAAATAGGTTCGTATATTTTCAGTTTTCTCTAGGATTGGAGTTCAAATGTTATCTGAACTATGATAAAAGGATACTTAAGGATTCTAGGATTCTATAAAAAATATATTATATACCATAAAAGTATGGTGAAAAAGTCAAGTTTGTAACTTACTCTTCACATTAAGAATCACCTCTAGCTCTCTTGCGCCAAGAGGGTTTTCACTGTAGCAGTAGTAGATCCCTGCATCATCCTTTGTTACATTGATTATAGTGAGTTCATAAATGGGTCTTTTTTCAGACACGATATATTTCATGGTGTTGTTGATGACATCGTTCATTTTCTTCCAGACGGTCTTAGCTGGCGGGAGAGCGTTGGTCTCAGAACAGCTGAGGGTGATGGTACTGCCCTCCAGAGCGGTTACCAAGGGGTTTCCTGATGGAAACGGAATCTCTGGAACACATGTCAAACAAATGATTTCAATTCAGCTGGAGATGCAGTGGAAAAGAGAATATGCAAAAGCACAAACTGTACTATTTTGGGAATGTATAAAGATCAAGAAACCTTTGTGGGACTCAATGGGATTGCACATCTTGGTTGATGCTCTTACCGAGGTTAAAAGAACAGGATTTCTCCACTCCAGTTACATGATGTCCAGTACACTTCACTTCCTCTTTATCATGCAATATATGCCTATTCACAAGAATCTCAAAGCGCTCTGTCTCCTTTTTCGTGAAGTTGATCGTTGGACCCTTGGCTGTTACAGATTTTTCATAGACCTCGTGCCAGTGCAGATTGGGCACAGGGTAACCTCCATACCAGGTACATATGAACAAGACATCTGATGGTTCATTTGCCACCTCCCAACTGCACTCCGGATGCCTCTCTGGAGCATCTGAAAAAGATATTACAGACAATTGAAGCAAACATATTACATATAGAGTACATGACTATTGAAAATATTCTCTAGGTAAACTGAAAGAAGCAAATAGAGTTGCTGCAAAGCATCATTTATGAGAAAACATGTCTAAAACATACAGTAAACGAGGAGTTCCTGGCTCTTGTTCACAGTTGTCATGGAGAGGGTATTCTGGGATGTACAGGTGTACATCCCTTGATCTTGTGGCTGGATTTCGCTTATGGAGAACTCAAGGGCCGATTGGTTCCCAGACGCCCTGTCAGGATTATCCTGCGCCAAATTTTCAACTGTCCATGTCAAGTTTTGTGAGGGATAAGACTCACTGGAGCAAATAAAATGCACATCTGTACTTTTATTGACATATAATGTTCCATTTTTTAGGGGAGTTGCTGGACTTATGCCCAGTGATATGTTGGTTGGACCACCTGAAATATAAATCAAATGCAAAAAAACATCAATATTAATTCATTTGACTCTCACAAATCACATCTCATTTAAATCATAATCAGATGATGTTCTTTGGGACTTCAGAATTAACAGAAGCTCTTATAACAAAATGAGCATAGTTTAACTTCTCATATGCGCACCGAGGTTGCAGTAAAATTAGTAAAAATATTATTATATTTAAAATAACCATTTTACATTTTAATATATTTTAAAACGAAATTTATTCCTGTGATCCAAAGCTGATTTTTTTTTAGGAGCATTAATCCTTTAAATCATACCTATTTTACTTTTCAATAGATATTTGTTGTTATTATTATTATCAAGGTTGAAAACAGTTGTGCTGCTTAAAATTTCGGTGGAAATGGTTATGCTTTTTTCAGGACTATTAAAAAAAATTCAATTTATTTCAAATAATTTTTTTTTCAAAACCTCAAAAATGTCTTTACTGTTACTTCTGATCAATTTAACACCTCCTTGCAGAGTAAAAGTATTAATTTATTTTAAAAAAAATGTTGAGAGGTAATTTTATGTTTTAATCTTCAAAATGCTCAAAGGAATTAGACTGATAACTAGACTTCTTGTGCTCAGTTAGTAGTTGTTATATATGGAGGCTATCCTACGCATCTGTCACATGGTGGTTTTCTAGATTCATGCATAGCAGCTAAACCAGAAAAACCTGTTTGAAGTCAGACTACCTATCTTACAGAAACCAGAGACATCCATTGCATATCAAAGCTTTGCATTGTCACATTAGTACGATTTAGATATCCATACCGGCAATTTTAAGATGGATGTTTGAGTGAGTTTCCCATGAGCTGCTGTTATTACTTGTTTGGCATTCACATGTATACAGGCCTTCATCAATATACAGAAGGCCGCTGATCCTCAGAGAACCATTGTTTAAAATGGAAAGATGCTCGGATGGATTTGAAGGGTTTTGGGTTGCAACAACAGCTCCATCTTTCTTCCAATGATAAAGAACTGAAGACATATTGACTGGGTGGTCAAGACACTGTAGTGTGGTATTCTCGCCTTTCTCTCCGATAACATACACCTGCTCCTCTGACACTACAGAAAGAAGGACACAGACAATGTGCTTTAGAGTAGTAACTTTGATCACTTGCAAAAATGCAGCAGAAATACTAGGTAATACCATGTTTTTTTTAATACAGTACAATTGTAAACAGTATCTGATCTAGAAGTGAAATGGTGTCACTTACAAATAATTATCAAAAAGTATATTAGGGTACTACCATGTTTGGACAGGTACTATGGTATTTTTGGAAATCCAGTGCCATGTAGAATAAATGTACCTGTCAACTCACCTGTTTGGTGTGACAGAAGAAGCAGATAGAGAATTATTGCAGCAATTGTCATTGTAGGATTGTCTGGATGTCCCATCGGACTATGGGATAACATATTTTCCTTTGCGAATTCGATTGAGTTTCCTTTTGTTTCGCGACAAAACGCATAAAAAGCTTCTCTGTGACTTAAATAAATAACCAGAAATATTAAGATAAAATCGTGGCCGTTCTAAATTCGCTTCAGGTATTTTGTGTTACGTTTGATTCATGTCCATCTTCAACCATTCCGGCTGTTTACTTGCGTTTCTCTCCCGGAAACTTTGAAATTGCTGTTTGACCACACCCTTTACCTGCGCTCTTAAAGGGACAGTTCACCCCCAAAATTAAAACGTCGTCGTTTACTCACCTTGCTATACATAATACATTTTCATAAATACGTAATTATTATGTATATCTATATCTATTTATAACCTTTCTTCTGTTGAATACAAAATAAGATGTTTTAAAGAATGTTGGTATGACCAGACAGCTGACGTTTATGTGACTACTATGGTCAATGGGTACCATCAGCTGTTTGGTAATCAAAAAACAAATTTAAATCTTTTTTGTGTTCAACAGAAGAAAGGAAACCAGTTTGGAACAACATGGGTTAAGTAAATATGACATTTATATATATATATATATATATATATATATATATATATATATATATATATATATATATATATATATATATTGGGGTGAACTATCCCTTTAAAGAGACACAGCGCATTTCACATGCAAGGTGCCAGTTTGATCAGGTGTACAAGGCCAGACTCTGTCCAGAAGCTCCAAAGGTTCTCTTTACTCTACATTGTGCCTATTATCCCTCATATCCCCAACAAGTATGCATTGTGGTAATGGTAAATGTAATGATATGGTAAAGTGGAGTTATTGTTGCCGATGAAAGTAACCTGAAGGATTTCTTAAAGGGATAGTTCACCTAAAAATGAAAATTCTGTTATTTACGTTGTTCTAAACTTGTATGAATTTATTTAATGTAGGCCTAGTATGGTATTTCGTTTAAATTCTTTGGGTTTTTTATACATACAAAACTATTTTAATCATATATGTTTTATTAAATATCTATTTAACTATTTTAAATACAAGTTAAAACTATTAAATATTTGTTTTTTATATTTAATACAGTATTGGCTGATTTGTGCAACTCAATTTTCTCCGTAGAGGGCGCCAAAGCGTTACCTTTCTGACGTCTTCCTTACGTTACATAGACATATACTCTAGACTTCAGCTTGGGGTTCTAACGTTCTAAGCATGCGTCAAAACCGCCGCCGTCTTGGAACAGGGGTCTTGTCATAGGAAGTAACCGTCTAACCAGAGCTAAAATACGCTAATAACATTTTAACTAATGCTGCGTTCCAGGCAAGTTTTTGAGCACGTGAATCACGACTTCAAACCACGACTTACGACTTTGTAGCATTCCAGGTCATTCACGCCAAACTACCTAGATGTAAACAAACCAGCATGGTGGAACTTACGGGGCTCACGCGCATTTGTAATAATTTCTAACACCAAAGGTGCTTACTCCGTGTTTATTTGTGGGAAACTGAGGAGGAGAGTAGCGCATGAGGCAAGATAAGCTGTTATACCTTTTATTTTACTTTATTTGTATATTTGGAAATGTGCCTACAGAAACACTGCATCGTTGTCTGTCTGTCATTGTAGTTTTCTATAGGTTCGCAGGCTATATGACGTCAGAACTCGTCGTAACTGGGAGTACATCGATCTAGTACGAGTTCCCGGGTGGAAAGTCACGGGTTTGACGGCCGTTCCAGTGAACTTTCACGGGAATAAGGTTGGAAAAACACGAGTTACAGGTTGCCTGAAACGCGGCATAAACTACTTCCTAACATGAGATCAGAACAACACTCTTGTCCCATACACCGCACGACCCAGAGTGTTATCAAAAGGTGGACTGGATTAAGAAATCAGCGGGACGTAATCAGAAATTGGAAAATTATACACAGGCAAGCCCCTATTGCTTTACACATTTCTCTCCATGACGGTGAGAGACACATTTTTACAGCAGTAAATGAACTAAGAACATCCAATCTAACTTGAACATTAACACACATATCTTTAACATCACAAAAACTTTAAGTTCTTACTGCAATAACACATAAATCAACGCTCAATAAAAAAATACCCACAATGCACCTAACGCACAACCGGCGCTGCGTCATCATAAAATGTTTACGCCCACTTTTGGGGGAAAGAAACTAGACTCCCCATAGACTTCAATACAAAATAACGGCAAAAGTTATTTTTTTTAAAAAAAAAAGTTTTTTTACAGTCTATGGCAAAAACCAACGTCCGTACACAGCCGACAGGCGTAAATAACTTAAGAAATCATTTATATAAAACATGTCAAGTAATTGTATGTCCACCCTGCCTGTCATAGAGCGTGAAAAATACATACACAAACTTAATTTGGCCAATTTAAAAACATGTCCCTTTATCCTCCCAACGTCAAATAGGGGTAACAACCCCACCCAGTGGCCAGAGGTGTCTTACCCGGACATTTACTTTTACCTCGTCGAGTCACGAGGTAAGCGAGTGAATGATTTTTTTTCGCTTTTTAAAGTAAAAAACCTTAATGTATATCTCATGAATTAATGATTATGATGGCAGGTAGCCTGGGCTAGTTGATAACGGGCATAAAAATGTATCTTTCACGCTCTATGGCAGGCAGGGTGGACATAATCACTTGACATGGTGTATATAAGTGATTTCTTAAGTTATTTACGCCTGCCGGCTGTGTACGGACGTTGGTTTTTGCCGTTATTTTGTATTGAAGTCTATGGGGAGTCTAGTTTCTCTTTCCCCCAAAAGTAGGCGTGAACATTATATGATGACGCAGCGCCGGTTGTGCGTTAGGTGCATTGTGGGTAATTTTTTATTGAGCGTTGATTTATGTGTTATTGCAGTAAGAACTTAAAGTTTTTGTGATGTTAAAGATATGTGTGTTAATGTTCAAGTTAGATCAGATGTTCTTAGTTCATTTACTGCTGTAAAAATGTGTCTCTCACCGTCATGGAGAAAGATGTGTAAAGCAATAGGGGCTTGCCTGTGTCTATTTAGAAACCTCCCGACTACATCCCGTTGATTTCATAAACCAGTCCACCTTTTGAAAACACTCTGGGTCGTGCGGTGTATGGGACAAGAGTGTTCTGATCTCATGTTAGGAAGTACTAGTTTATGCCGCGTTCCAGGCAACCCGTAACTCGTGTTTTTCCAACCTTATTCCCGTTAAAGTGCACTGGAACGTGAACTCGTACTAGATCGATGTACTCTCAGTTACGAGTTCTGACGTCACATAGCCTGCGAACCTATAGAAAACTACAATGTCAGACAGCCCCATACGATGCAGTGTTTCTGCAGGCGCATTTCCAAATATACAAATAAAGTAAAATAAAAGGTATAACAGCTTATCTTGCCTCATGCGCTACTTTCCTCATCAGTTTCCCACAAATAAACAAGGAGTAAGCACCTTTGGTGTTAGAAATTATTACAAATGCGCGTGAGCCCCGTAAGTTCCACCATGCTGGTTTGTTTACATCTACGTAGTTTGGCGTGAATGACTTGGAATGCTACAAAGTCGTAAGTCGTGGTTTGAAGTCGTGATTCACGTGCTCAAAAACCTGCCTGGAACGCAGCATTAGTAAAAAAATAAATGTTATTAGCGTATTTTAGCTCTGGGTAGACCACAGTCATATACACTAGACCTCACCTTGGGGTTCTAAGCATGTGTCAAAACCGCCACCATCTTGGAACAGGGGTCTTGTCATAGGAAGTAGCTAGGCAACGCTGCTATGATGTTCACGGATGAAATCTGAATTAGGAAGAATTTTTTTTTTTTAATCTTTCTGGAATCAATGATAAATACATGTCTGACCATTGGAACAAACCAAAAAAACAAGAAAAATCGCTTTCTTGATGATTTATGGTGATTTTATTTCCATTAGACCTGTGTCTACTACATTGCATTAAATTGATGCATTAAAGTGGTGGGGCTCCCCTGTTTCAAGATGGCGGCTCTATTGACGCATTCGTTCCAATGAACTGCCGTAGACAAGGTGAGGTCTAGTGTGTATATATCTATGCTTACGTTACATGTGTGCGACACTGTTTTGGTTCCCCCGCGTTTGTTGCCGTGGAAAATCAGTCCTACCCGCTTTCCAATATGTCAGGCTCTAAGAAGCCACGAGCTGTAGCAAATCCTCTGGAGTCAACCATTACAACACCGAGTGAAAGAATACTAAAAGAATGTCACTCTTTATATATCGACAACGAGAACGGTAAATAACGCGCACACATTCGTATGTAAACACATGTTGCTGTTTTGTCTTTGATAAGATCAAAAACCTATATGAAACACTGTATCAGCTTTAAAGTTCATCGTCCGAGACATATAATGGTGTTAGTTATACTTATACTGTGCCATTCATTCATAAGGCTGTGTCTAAAAACTGTCAACTGGCAACCTAGGCAGGTTTGAACTTCATATGATGTATGACATGGCTAACGTTAACTGTTTTTGAGACAGTCATGTTGACCAGTTGTCTCCGCTTGTCACGGTGCTGCAGATTATGGGTCAATAGTACAGTACAGTAATAGTACAGTACTTGCAAATTGGTGATTATACAAGATCTTCAAGTTCATCGAAATTGAAAGTTCTTTTACGAGCAGATACCATTCAGTATTCGATTTACAGTATACAGGTGCATGTTTGTGTGCACATTAATCAAACACTCCCACATGTGTGCATGTGTATAGATGGATAGACGTAATTTAATTTAATACTATGAAAAGTATTATAGTATTACCCTCTTTGTATCTTTAATTTGTTGTTGAGAAACAATCAAGTACTAATAACAAAGTGATGTTTTTACAGGATTGGTGAAAATGGCAGAGAGTTTGGGAGTGAGACTGTTACCTCCTCGGAAAAAGATTATAGTTATGATCATGGGAAACCATTCTGCCGGAAAAAGCTCCTTCATTAACTGGTAATCAATCCACCTTTAACATATAAAACACCTTATATCCCAAAGTGAATATACAGATTATACAGACATTATACAGACAGACACATATTTTTTTGATTGAGTATCACATTTTCTTTTCCCATTTATTGTTATGTCTCAACAAGTCAGTGATTCTCTACCTTTTTGACTTCATTGTCCACAAAAAAAAAAATTAAAAGAATTATTAATAAGGATGAGGATTTTATTCTATTCAGTTCTACCTGATAAAATATTTTAGAGCTCGGCTAGAAACTAGAAAAATGTTGAACCACTGCATTAGGCCAAATAGTTTTTTTTTTTAATAATAAAATACAAAAGAGGTTAAATAATATATGTAAATGGGGATATCTTTCAGGTATGTGGAGGAGCACATACAGAAGACAGGGGTGGCCATAGAGACTCAAGGCTTTACGTTTATAACCAGTGGAAGGAAGCGAGAGTCACTAACAGTAAGCACATCTACTTGCTCACCAGAAATGTTATTATTGCAAGAAAGCTGCTCAAGACGCACTGCACTATGTAGCATTATGTAGCAAGGATATTGTTGTTTGCATTATTAGTGCACAAATTTATCTGTTTAGTATAGTATAGTCACTTGACTTTTTATGCTCATATTTAAGACCAACAGCAGGGCAGAGTAATGCCAGTTGGTTCCAGAATAGACTTTTACAGAGTTCAAGTTAGCTGTTTTATTTTATTTTATTTATTTTTTATATTTTAAATGAGCTATTATTTTAATATTTTTAGTATTTGTGTTAACTTTAGTTTAACTTTTAGTAAATTCATTATGTACTTTTTTCTTTCATTTTTTGACATTTATTTTATTTTTTTTATTTCAGGTTATTGCTAAGGCAGCATTTTATTATTTTCTCTTAATTTAAGTTTTTCGACTGATGCTTATATTTTATTTTATTTCATCTTTATTTTTTATTACCAGAAATGTTTGAAATAATTTTAGTTTTAGTTAACGATAATAACCCTGGCATAGACCTCACCGAATCTAAAATTCATGGACATTTATATGTATTTAATGTTGTCTGAAAGTTGCAGTTGGTATTAAGTTTGTGTGTAAATGTTCGTTTTTGATCAATGTTTTCCACTTCTGATATTATTTCTAGCGTGAAATTACTATTGTACTAATGAAATATTCACTAAGTTTTCACCAAAGCTCTCTTTATTTTGCTGTAAATCCTTAAACGTGCCTCAGAAGTCTGTCAGAAATCTGTCTTCATGGGCAAAGGCTGCCTGCAAAGTCATTGCCTGATAGCAGGGCAGTGAGGCAACAAGTCTAAGATTTCAGATGCAGCCTGAGGCGATTAATAATGACTCATGGGTCAAAGGTCGACACTGTTGTCATTAAGACCAGCTGCCAAAACCAAACTCCAAAGAGATCAATCCAATGAAAACACATCAGCTGAACCTGTTTGAATGCATTTTTCGAAGCAGCTTTTCAAAAAATAACGTTAGTACTAATGAAGAGACATTATTTTTAAAGAAACGTTTGTTTGCTTTCAGTCACCAATAATAGTGTCATAGGCTCAGTCAGATTCATTTGATACATTTTGATGTGTAGTACATTTTAGTCCAATAAACGTCATTGTGAGTATACAGACACCATCTCATTTTATTTTATTTTTTCACTTGATTGAGGATAATTCTTCAGAATGAATTGAAATACGGTCAAAAACGGTCAAACAAAGCTGAGAGTACTTCACTTATAGCTCATTGTAGCATTATCAAAATAGCTAAAATGTTATCCCAAGCATAAGAGTTGAGTTGAAATCTGTAAAGCTTTCTGTTGAAATCTGCCGGTGTGCATTCCTTTCGAGCTTACGGAGACTGACGTTCAGATGTGTGATGACGTCTGCGAAGGCTTGCAGTCGTGTGTAGTGATATCCGCAGTTCAAACATCTCAGATGTACCAGTTAAATACTGTTCAGATTAAGAACATAAGCTAGACCTACAGAAATGAACAAGAACAAATAAGATCTCTATATCTCTTTTGCTTCTCCTAGCTGTTAGCTGCTTAAGTAAGCACCCCAATTTTTTATAAAAATTAATACTTTATTCAGTTGTTTAAAACCTCAAACTCAAAAGTTTTTTTCTGTTGAAAACAAAAGAAGAATGCTAGTAAACAAACAGTTTCTGGTCCCCATTGACCTCTATAGTATTTTTTATACTATGGAAGTCAATGGGGACCAACAACTGTTTGGTTACCAACATTTTTCAAAATATCTTCTTTTATGTTCAACAAAAAAAGAAAGAAAGAAACTTATACAGGTTTAGAACAACTAAAATAAACATTTTTGGTGAAATATCCCTTTAATTTTATTGCTTTTGTTTATACTCTTTCTGAATAAGTATTGGTGGTGATGGCGCAGTGGATGAGACACATGCCTTTGGTGTGAGAGACCCGAGTTCGAATGTACTGTGAGACACCAATGTGTCCCTGAGCAAGACACGTAGCCCTCAAACCATATTCACTTTATAGCCCTTAATCCTGTAATTGTGGACAAATGTGGGAACAGAGGACTCAGGTGTGATCCTAATTTTTATTTATTATAAATGTTATATCACTGGGTTCGATAAAGTTTTGTCTATTCATTTATGGTGGTTTTTTTTTTTTATTTTGGGTGTATTTTTGAATTTATTTACTTCAAAAAGTGCCATATTTTCTATGTAAATTATGCTTATTTTTATGTTTTATTTATTTAACTACATTAAAATATCATTCCAATAAGTTTGAGTTAAAACCTAAAGATGAAGTGACTTTGCTGTCAACTGGTGTCTTATTTTGGCTTATTTTAGACTGCTCTAAATTACAGTTTTTCCCATTCATTTCTATGGGTGCCCATTTTTGACCCAAATACAAGATTGAGGTTTTTTTTTTCACCCACTTTATATTGTAGAATTGAGTCAAAAAAAAAAATTGTGTTCAGGAGGCAAACTTAGGAAAAGTAGCCAAGTCTTATACCAGTCAGATCAAGGAAAGCATTTTTAAAAAATAAATTAAAACTATTTTGCCCACATTTGTCCAGAATAACCCCTAGTTGCTCCAGAGGGGTGCGACCTCTGACATAAATAGCAATTGTAAGTCGCTTTGGGTAAAAGCGTCAGCTAAATGAATAAATGTAAATGTCTCAGTTGTGTCTATTTACATTTTGTTGGACAAACATCTGAGATACTTAAAATAGAGCTTAGTTCTCCATTAAATCTCCTGAGCCATGAAAGAGCAACCCATGAGCTTCTGATGGATGCAGATTATGGATGCAGATCATGGATTTTTTATTATTATTATTATTATTATTATTATTATTTTCTTCTATTTATTCATTGTACAGCACTTTGGTCAGTCTTGCACTGTGTGTAAATGTGCTTTATAAATTAAATTTACTTACTTACTATTTTACTTAATAACTCCACTTTAGCGAGCCCAAGAGGATAAATTGTACATGCATGCGTGTGGTGAAAGCGTACATAATATCACAGCTCAGTCAGTCGCTTCTTCTGGAAGCAGAGGGGTTCTCTTAAAGACACAGCGTCTTTTTTCCCTAGCATATAGGGCTCTCTCTCTCTCTTGCTTTCCTTCTCCATCTCTGTGAAGAAGACCTCAACGTGAGTAATGTAATCCCGTTGAAGGAGTGATATGAAAGCATTATCAGCTCTTTACAGGAAGAACAGGAAGAGAGCTGCAGTGTGTCCGAGAGCATCACCACACCATCATCACCCAGCCTGCAGAGAGAGAGAGAGAGAGAGAGAGAGAGAGAGAGAGCAGGGAGCCTCCCTACAGTGGGCCTGGCTTCTGACTTCACACCACATACTCCTCTTTAAATGTGTCTTATCTTTCCTTTCTCAACATGTTTGCTTCTCTTCCTCACAGGGAAATGCAACGCTGCACCTCTACCCACATTTCAGACCTCTGCTGGAGTTTAAAGGTAGGATATTACTCTAACTCTGCTGTCAAAAGATTCATGTGCAGCATATTTAGGTTTAATCGGCATTACAGAGATGTCGTGATTCATATGATCTCTTGATTTCAATATTTCAGCACCTTTCAATGTGATTTCTGGTGATGTATTTACATTGCAATTTTGTAGTCATGCACACCTGTATTTCTCTCGGAACGTTCATATAAAACGAATCTAAATATTTCGTCCGCTCCATGCGTATCGAACGTGAATAAATAACAACATAGGTGTTGTTGATGATTGCCGCATGGTTGCACAATTTAAAAAATGGAGAATTTTGGTCATGCAAACCCTTCAAATGTTGAACCTCTTAAGCTGTTTTCCTCATTTATTGCTTCGAAATTAGACCGAGGTTGATGAAAATGTGTAGTCGAGGCAGGAGAGTTCACAGCTATGACTAACACCTCACACTGACTCATGCGAGCATATATGTACGGCCAGCGCTGTATCCGAACACGTCTCATTCACATGCTCCTCGATAAACTTGTCACTGTGTGTTTATGTAAGAGTTGGTTGGTGTAGGTGAGTGATCTTTGGGCGTGTCAGAGGGCATCACTGTCGTGCAGTTCTCCTTCAGTGGGCAGTGTGTGGTTCACCTGGTGCAGAGAACCAGAATGAGTCATTCACATTGATAATAGTGCAGCACTGGTGGGATACAGAGGGAGAAATGTCTTCCCACATTACTGCTACACAGAACATACGATCAACACAGCACAAAAATGAAATGAAAATGGCGTATTGTACATAGTGTATCACGAGCCTGATATTATGAGATGTTCTACATGCGTTCTTCCATTTTCATGTACATTTATTTTTTTTATTGCACTTTATTTAGAGTAAAAAATGGTTATTTTTTGTCTAAATGAAGTTTTTAGTCATGTTTGTGCTTGAGAACCTCCATAAGGTGTCGCAGTGAAGGTTTTGCTGGCCTTCAAATGTGTAAAATGTCTTTGTTGGTTGTTAGGGTGTGGGTTTGTGTAGGAAAGATTAATGAGATTTGCGATTGGTGCATTGTTTGGGTGTGGTTTGGGCCGGTTTGTCCTATCTCGATAAGTTTGATACGATCATTATGACTCGGGTCTCTCCGCAGTGTGGTTGCTTTGCAGTTTGGAGATGATGCTGCACTTTCTTGACCTTTGACATTTCCCCAGTGGACTAGATCGCTCGGTATCTCCTTGCACCTTTCAGAGGCAGTGTCAGCAAAATGAGACGGATCTCTCAGTTACCTCTTCACCTTAAAAAAAAAGACTCAAAGATGGTTACTGAGCTTATCACATGCACATGACTAAATCTGATTTTAATAACGTAGTGCATGTGGAATGAAAGTTTGGGGTCAGCTAGATTTTTTTTTTTTAAGAAATGAATGGTTTTAAATTATTAAATTGATGAAGAATGCTGGAAAAAAATGTATCAAGGTTTACACCAAGATATTAAGCTGCTTTCAACATTAATAAGAAATGTTTCTTGAGCAGCAAATCAGCATATTAGAATGATTTCTGAAGGATCATGTGACACTTCAGTGAAAATTCAGTTTTCCATCACAGGAATAAATTGCATTTTAAAACATTTTCAAATAGAAAATACTTGATTTGAAAGTTTTAAACACATAAATGTAGCCTTGGTGAGCATTTCAGTATGAATTCAAGTATTTATTTCTCATTAAAAGCTAAATGATCTAAAAATACCCACATTAATTTTATAGCTAATACTCTTTTTGTATGTAAGTAATGGTCTCGTTTGTGTCTATTAAAGGGACAGTTCACTTTGAAATTCATTTTTGATCATTTTTGGGCATCCAAGATGTAGGTGTCTTTGTTTCCACAGTATTTTCAATTTTGATATTTTTAGGTCAAACCGTTCTTGTCTGTCAGTCATATAATGCAGGTCTATGGTCACCACCTCAAAGAGCATGCACAGAGAAGTCCAAATTAAACATGATTTAAAATTGCAATGGAAGATGATTTTGATATATCAACAGACAATGTTGATTTTTTTTCGCAACCGCGCAAGAGATCACTTCCGGCGCTTACGCAAACCGAAGCGCCCTCGCCCTCAGATCACTTGGACGTGGCTGTGGTTACAAGAGGTAAAAAACGATATACTGTTTGTTTTCTCACATGAACCGCTCGTTTCGTGTCTTAGGCCATCAGTGTGTACTTACATTTACGAGTCATTAAATCATGTTTAATTTGGACTTCTGTGTGCATGCTCTTTGAGGTGGTGACCATAGACCTGCATTATATGACTGACAGACACGTACGGTTTGACCTAAAAATATCAAAATTGAAAATACTGCGGAAACGAAGACACCTACATCTTGGATGCCCTTGAGGTAAGCTAAAACATACCAAAAATTAATTTCAAAGTGAACTATCCCTTTATTTTATATTTCTCTTCAGCCTGAAAATTCAATATAGCCATTACTATAATCAATTATACTTTAAAATACATTTTAAGTTATTATAAATTGCTATAATAATTCAATTTCACAATATTACCATTTATGTTTCATAAAATAAATGCTTCTTTTTCGTTATCCGAAGAGATTTTAAAAATCTTGCTGACCTCATACTTTTGAACGGTAGTGTGTATGGTGATGGAATACTCATTGGAAAGAGAAATCATACACTTTATCATCTACATCCATTTTATATCTTTGTAGTCTTACTGTCTGGAAACATTTGTGTATTTTAGAAAGTTTAATTAGAAGAAACATTGACTCTCTGTTATCTACCGTTTTACCAGAGACTTCCTGCAGATCTCGCTGTGTTTTCTGTAAGAGAGAGCAGTTGAGAGTGAGAGAGATGGACAGACCGATTTGAGGGTGTGTTGGTGCACCTTTGGTGAATGTAGATGAGACGGAACAAATCGGGTTTGTGTGAGATCCTGCACGCCTGAGGCCACTATAAAGAGCTTCAGTGTGAACCGCAGATGTGTTGTGAAGTGCATAATGAGACATGATGTGTAGTTTCTATGCAGATTCAAGGATATCAGGTGTGATGTTACTTTATCTAAACAATCTAACCGATGGTTTTCACCTTCCTGATGACCAAAAAATGAATATTTTTGAGAGAAAACCACCCCAAAATACTTAGCTATTGCATAGAACGTGCTAGAATCATTCATTGCAATCTTTAGAAAATGTGAACTTTGTTGTTTTATCTTACTGTTCATGCTTTTGAATTATTGGCGTTGCTTCACAGTCGTTCTTCACTGGCTAGCTTTATGTGTCTGTACCTTAAAGCTGCCAGTTGAAGAGCTGTTGTGTGTAACCATGACAACAGACCACCGGAGGGGGGTGTGGTCAGGAAAGTGGGACGAATCAGATTTGAAGGGCAATGAGCCAATAAGAATTCATCGCCTGCCTCCAAGTTTTATTTATTTTTTCCCTCTTGAAATGTGGTTTTGAAACAACTGTGCAGATTGTTACTCATCAAATGAATCCATAAACGTTTCTAATTCCCGCGCAGCTTTATCAATGCCTGCAGTTGTATATTGTAGGTGTCACGGATTACCTGAGCGCTGAGATTTCCACCTCCAAGCAGAAGAAATTCAGCCTGGTGACGTTTGTGGACACTCCAGGGTTGGTGGATGGAGATATGGTGTACCCGTTTGATGTCAACAATGCCATCACCTCTTTTGGTAAGGCTGTGTCTCATCATTTTGGACTATTTTATCTTCTATAGCCTACTTTTACAAGGAATTTTCTTGGTGGTTTCTCTCTTTTAATGAGCTGAGCCATTTTTTCTGTTAAAGGGATACTCCACTTTTTTTGGAAATAGGCTCATTTTACAACTCCCCCAGAGTTAAACAGTTCGGTTTTACCGTTTTCGAATCCATCCAGCCGATTTTCTGACATTTAGAGGAATATCTGTAACCAGACAGTTTCTGGTCTCATTGACTTCCATAGTATATTTTTTTCCTACTATGGAAGTCAATGATACCAGAAACCGTCTGGTTACTGCTATTCTTCTAAATATCAGAAAATCGGCTGAATGGATTAGAAAACGGTAAAACTCAAACGTTTAACCCAGAGGGAGTTGTAAAATTAGCCTATTTCCCAAAAAAGTGGAGTATCCCTTTAAAAGGAACTTACACAATGCACTATTGAGTTGGTAATGTTAACTAAAACTATTAAAAATAATTTTTGTTAATTAAAATAAAGCTGAATTAAAATATTAGATGGGAAAATTGAAACTTCAAAAGGGTATATGCAGATTCAAACTGAAATAAATTAAGTTGAGGACTAAAAATATTAAAACTAAAAATGAAATAAGTCAATATTTTATAATAATAGGACAGAAATGATTATAAATTAACACTAGTTTTTGACAAAAAACAGTGGATATACACATTGGACGATTGACCAATCAGAATCAAGTGTACAACAGCATAGTTAAGATGATTTAGGTCAGGAGCCTTTAAAGTGTACAGTCTTTCTCATACAAGACAATGGACCAATAAATATTGATGTAGCAAATTGGAATCCTGCTTCCAGGCTTGTGGCTTAAATTAAAGCTTATTGACTTTTTTTTTTTTTTTTTTTTAAAAAGGACAAGCCCTTCAATATCCCAACCCAACATCCTGTTTCGGAAGGGAATGTCAACGTAGGAAGGCAAATTTGTCAAACCTTTTAAAGGGATACTCCACTTTTTTTGGAAATAGGCTCATTTTACCACTCCCCCAGTGTTAAACAGTTTTACCGTTTTCGAATGTATTCAGACAATTTTTTGATATTTAGAAGAATATCAGTAACCAGACAGTTTGTAGTCTCACTGACTTCCATAGTATATATTTTTTTCCAACTATGGAAGTCAATGAGACCAGAAACTGTCTGGTTACCGATATTTTTCTAAATATCAGAAAATCGGCTGAATGGATTTGAAAACTGTGAAACCCAACTGTTTAACTCTGGGGGAGTTGTAAAATGAGCCTATTTCCAAAAAAAGTGGAGTATCCCTTTAAGATTGAGTATCTTATTAAGCTGATGAGACAATATGTCAGTGCCATTTTGTTTGCTGATGCATTTGAGTGTGGTTTTATGTCCTAAGTTAAATCACACAACTGTTATTTTAATATAATTTCACATATCTGTGTGTATCCAGGTGAGCAGGCAGACCTCATCTTCGTGTTTTTCGACCCGATGGGACAGGCGTTGTGCAAGCGTACACTGAACATCGTTGAGAAGCTGAGTGAGAAGTGTGGAGACAAACTGCGCTTTTACCTGAGCAAAGCTGACGAGGTTGGACGAGAAACGGACAGACAGGTGTGTGTGTGTGTGACTTCGCTGCCCTTAAAGTCAATATGAACATTCAAACCTGTTTCACTTTCATTTATGTCTGCAATAAAACGTAGAATGGGATTTGATTTTACAGGAAGATGTATTAATGAAATAAACTAATGTGTGGTCATCTTGCCATAATCATTTTTTCTCAGACAGGAAGAAATGAGACAGTTTTGTTATTACAAAAGTAATCTTCCGGGAGTTTCTGTTCAACATGAACTCATCTTAAGGTCAAACGTCTACGTCAGTTAAACTGTACATGGTGTTGTTTTTACTCCCACAGCGAGTGATGATGCAGATTGTCCAAGAGCTGTGCAGGAGACCTGGACTCAACAAATGTGGCTTTGAAATGCCCACGATATACATCCCCAACCCTCAAAAAGTAAGAAATGATGGTTAAATGTCTATGGTTTCCCTCCTAGGACTGGAATCTGACATGAGTAATGGAAGCCTGCCCATGATGCATTGCTGTGTCAGAGGAAATGGATTTATGTCTCGCTGCATCATTAACATTAATGAGTTCTGTCTGTCAACAGAGACTCTTAAAGAGAATGAGACACTTTTTTTAAAGGCCCAACTTAAAGCTACAAAGATAAAATGGACTGATTCTATTAAGATTTCTTACTAAGTGATAGGGATGGGCAACGATTAGTCGCGATTAATCGTTAGCAAAATAAAAGTTTGTGTTTACATAATATATGTGTATGTAGTGTGTATAATTAATTTGTATATAAATACACACACATGCATGTATATATTTAAGAAATGTTTGCATATATATACTTTATATATATTTATACATAATTAATATTATATATAAATATAAATATTTGACATATTAATAACACATTTTTCTTAAATATATACAAGCATGTGTGGGTATTTATATATACAAATTAATTATACACACTACATACACATATATTATGTAAACACAAACTTTTATTTTGCTAACGATTAATTGCGATTAATCGTTGCCCATCCCTACTAAGTGATCTAACTAATATTTCAGGCAGCCTGTATTAAACTACCGTTCAAAAGTTTGGGGTCCCATTAATATTTACATTCAGCAAGAATGTATTAAATTGACAGTAAAGTCTTTTTCTTTTCATGAAAAACAATGATCAACTGTCTACAAAAATATGAAGCACCACAACTGTTTTCAACATTGATAATAATTAGAAATGTTTCTTGAGCAGGAAATCGGCCTATTAAAGGGATACTCCACTTTTTTTGGAAATAGGCTCATTTTACAACTCCCCCAGAGTTAAACAGTTGGGTTTTACCGTTTTCAAATCCATTCAGCCGATTTTCTGATATTTAGAAGAATATCAGTAACCAGACAGTTTCTGGTTTACCTCCATAGTAGGGAAAAAATATACTATGGAAGTCAATGAGACCAGAAACTGTCTGGTTACTGATATTCTTCTAAATATCAAAAAATCGTCTGAATACATTCGAAAACGGTAAAACTGAACTGTTTAACTCTGGGGGAGTGGTAAAATGAGCCTATTTCCAAAAAAAGTGGAGTATCCCTTTAAAATGATTTCTGAAGGAATCTGTTCATATCCTCAAAATGATTAGTCTCTATATCAATACTCCGGCAAAATGCATCCACATGTGGCTTTGTTGGTAATGACAGCAAACTACTTCATCCCTCCATTAATTCAGCTTGCGCAAAATGTTGGTCGTTACATTGCTTGGCAACTGTAAACGGCCTGTAGTTATGATAAATAGCTATATTACTATATCGAACTTCTATAACACCCCTCAGCTCAGCACACTACTAGTATAGATTGGTGATATATAGTGAATATAAAATGATTTCAATTGATTTTGGGTTGTGTGTGCAGCCCAGCAGATGCATCAACCAGATTGATGAGGTGTGTGAGACCATTGAGAAGAGCATAAACCAGGCAGTGCAGAAAACACTTGACCAGCTGGAGAAAGACTGTAACCTGGTCATCTCTACCATCAACCAGACACTGGAGCAGGATCGGTACACATCCATCCATCCATCCATCCATCCATCCATCCATCCATCCATCCATCCATCCATCCATCATATCATCTGTTCTATATCCTGACTCCTGACTCATATATATACTCATCAGTGGATTCGCTTGGATTTGTCTTTCCCTCAGGGTGAATGCGAGCTGTAATAGAAGCAACCGTTTTAATTCATTCCTGTGCGGAGTTCTGGGGATCTTCCTTCCGTCGATCTTCATCCTCAGCTTCATCATCAGCACTTTCGCTCCAGAGGAACTGGACACTCTTGTAGGAGAGGGATTGGCTAAAATGCTCTACTTTTCCACAGTACGAACTCATTTTTGATGTTTTCTGACATTTTGTTTAAAGGGATAGTACACCCAAAAAATGAAAATGCTCTCATTTGTTCAGCCTCATGCCATCCCTGATGTATACGACTTTCTTTCTTCTGATAAACACAAAGATTTTTAAGAAAATAATAGTCCATATAATGCAAGTGGCACTCGTTTGACGCTCGAGAAACCACACACAGTGAGCTTGACGATAATCCATGCAACCCCATTGGACGAGTCAATGTTTTCTGAAGCAAAACGATTGACGTGTGTAAGAAAAACACTAATTTTATTAACTCATTCCCTGCCATTTACAGAATTTTCTGTCATTTATGAGACAACCCTTTGACTGATTTTTCCATCATTCCTTGTTTCGACTGTTAATGCGGTGAGGGTGCTTTAAATGTTGCAATTATGTTGTTTTCTTTCATAAACCTAACGTTTCGCTTCAGAAGACATTGATTCAATAAACCTTCACCCAGAGATTGATTATTTTCCTAAAAATCTTGACTCCTGTAAACAGTCGTGTTCATCTGGGGTGGCAGGAGGATGAATATTTGATGAGAGAATTTTCATTTTTGGTTGAATCTATCCCTTTAGGATTTATTTTTATTCTGTGTGTGCTTGTGTTTTAATAGGGAATAGTGGTGTATCTGTGGGAATGGATTCCTGAAGACTGGCAGATATGGTTTGGGATCACCTTTGGCGCTCTGTGCTACTTCATGTTCTTTCTGGCCAAGTATTTTGCACGGTGAGTCACTAGGGGGCACCATAACTCTGATATCATTTATATTGATTTATTTTAGCACTTTATCCTTTGGCTATTTTGGAATATCACACTAACATTACTGTTTATTCAACAGTGCAACAGTATGCAATTTTTCTGTAGATATAGAATAGCCAGATACCTTATTATACACAACAGAGCATACAGCATGCAAAGAGCACATCCCACAATGCAATGCATTCAACTTGACTTTCTTTCTGGTGCAACAAATCCATCCTTTTCTCCACTTTCACAATGCAAAAATATACTATTGGTTAAAAAATGCAAAATGACCAACTTTGTTTTCAAGATGACAACTACTTTTTTTGATATAATGTTTAGTCAAAACTGGATGTTTTGGTGAAAATGACAGACTTCTCTTTGGTGACGTATGCAGGACTTCTGAATCTTGTTTTTGTAATGGTCACTTGAGGAGTTTAATGAATGCTTTGGTCTCGTTCAGTCAGGGCAGCAAGACGCTTACTAAGAGAGAGAAGAAGAAACTGGCGGAGTGCAGTGATTACATACAGGATGTCCTCAAATCCAAGAAGGTATGACACGCTTTGCTATCGATGTTTCGCTGTTCAACAAATCAGCTTAATCCAACCTAAAGTGGTTTGTTGATTTCACAGTAGGGTTAGGTCATGTATTCAATATTCGCCACTGTGAATATCAATATTACACTATTTATATGGCCATACAGTAGTCTCATAATCCTTCCTTGTGTTGATAATTAAAAGTTTGGGATCAGTAAGATTTTTTTTTTTCTGAAAGAAATGTGTTTATTCATTAAGGATGCATTAAATTGATTAAAAGTGATGGTAATGGCATGTATAATGGTGCACATTTCTATTTGAAATTAAATCTGTTCTTTTGAACTTTTCTATTAATCAAAAAATCCTGGGAAAAAATGTTTTCATCATTGATGATAATAATAAGAAATGCTTATTGGGTATCAAATCAGCATATTAGAATGCTTTCTGAGGAATCATGTGACATTTTAGAATGTATTCAAATAGAACAGTTATTTTAATTTGAAACAGTGTTTCATTTTGTTTTGACTGTATTTTGATCTCCTAAATGCAGCCTTGGTGAGCATAAGATACTTCTTTAAACGTAATCATCAAATCTTACCAACCTCAAACTTTTCAACACGAGTGTACAGTGTGTTTTAATAAGTGTCTCTAATTTGAACTTTGGGAGCAAAACTAGCATGGAAGTGGTTCTTTTTTTAAAAAAAAATGAATTCCACACTCTTTTTCATTTGCATTTTTCATGTATTCAAATATTAAACAGCTATATATATAATATATAGGTAAATATTATTTTTTATACACTATACTATACTATACAATACATACTGTATGATTAAATAATATTTAGAGAAAAACTTTGTGCAAAACATGCCTTGATTTGTTTTTTAACCTTCAAATGGTCTTCGTTTCCTGTTTACACTTCTGGCCTTCGGGGTCTATATGACCCCAACAATTGATTGAGTAATTGTACAAAAAAGTATACATTTTTAATCAAACAAATAATATATGATTTTCTCATCTATTCATTAATGCTGTGTTTTTGGAGGTATAAAGTACTTTTGTATCCATATACCACACAATTCCTCAACTACACCATTAGCTTGCATATGAAATATGATTTTTTTATAATGCATTGCATTTATGCTCTAGTACTAGGCCTTCATTTCTGTGTAAAATTTTCAGATTTATGCCGGATTTTTTTTTTTTTTTTTTTTTTGACACATGAAATTAGAATTAGTTTTTTTTTTTCACATTTCCCATTCATTTCTATTTGGGGTCATATTGATCCCGAAGACCAGAAGTGTAAACATTTTGTTTTACATACCTTCAGTGTGTGTATAGACAGATAATGTATGAAAAGTCACAAAATCTTATTCCACTGAGATGAAGGAAACCTTTTTTTATTAAGTAAAAATCGATTGGGGTCGTATAGACCCTATGACCCGATTGAGGGCTACCTTGATTTTGATTCTATTTGACTTTTTGCTTTAAAATATTCCTATAAAAATGTAATGGTTAATGGTTTTAAACAATTTAATATACAAATGTTGACATATACATTAAATATTATAAAATGTTGTTACAATGACCTACTGACAAGTGTTTAAAACCCCTCTGAAACCACCAATCCAGACCAGCCAACCACTAGACTCCACACTGGTTTTTCAGCAAAGATGTGAGAGTATCAAAAAAAAAAAAACAGCTTCCATTTGAAACGAAACCCTTTAGAAGGATTGCAGATGATGTTTATCTTCATCTAATCTTGTAATATTTGTCATCTTTGTCTTAGCGGAAACTGTACGAGGAGTATCTTCGCCAGTGTGCTGCAGAGTATGATTTCTGAAGGAAGCCGGAATGACGGCTGTCGGTCACATCAGTCGTCAGAATAATTCATATAAAGCACATCCGTGTGTGTGTGTGTGTGTGTGTTAAAATACTGATGTAGTTTCATTGTTTTTTGTAGAGTGGTCAAAAAGTACCGGCATTGTGTTTACGGGCTCATCGGATACGTCTGTGATTGGCTACAATGATCAACCCACGGGAGCGTTTGAAAGCTCAAGTAGGCGTCTGTATCTGTATAAGTATTGATGCGTATTTACAACATGTTTTTGAAGGGCTGATCATTGTAGCCAATCACAGACAAATCCGATGAGCACGTGAGTACTGTGGCCAATCAGAGGCATTTATGATTCCGCTCGAAGCTTCACAATTTTTACTCTAGTTACGTGAGTGATAAAAACAAATAGGTGCCTTTTCGTTAAATGTGAATAGTGTTGAACAAAATGTGATATACAAACATGACCTCAGTATTCTCATACACCAGCTAGTTTTTCTATTTGAAGCAATTTTATAAACAGACCTAGAACTGTTTATTATCAGCATATGATGACTCCATAAACGCTGATTATCATGAGACATTAGCCTGGTTTCTGCTGCCTTCTTATGATCTCCAGGTGCACTGTGGGAGAAACCAAAGGTACGCTTAAAGGAGTAGTTCACTTTTAAAAAAAACTTTTGCTTATCATTTACTCACCCCCATGTCATCCAAGATGTCCATGTCTTTCTTTCTTCAGTCGAAAAGAAATTAAGGTTTTTGATGAAAAAATTCCAGGATTTTTCTCCATATAATGGACTTCAATGGGAACCAAACGGTTCAAGGTCCAAAAGAGAGTTTCAGTGCAGCTTCAAAGGGCTTTAAACAAAACCAGACGATGAATAAGGGTCTTATCTAGCAAAACGATCGCTCATTTCAACAATAAATAAAAAAAGTTTAAGTTTTTTAAGCAAAAATGCTTTGCACTGAAACTGTCTTTTGGACCTTGGTCCGTTTGGTTCCCATTGAAGTCCATTATATGGAGAAATATCCTGGAATGTTTTCATCAAAAACCTTAATATGGATATCTTGGATGACATGGGGGTGAGTTAATTTATTAAATTAAATTAATAAATTATCAGCAAAAGTTTTTTAAATGTGAACTACTCCTTTAACCACCGAATTCAACCTTATAATCTCTCTTCTCAGTGTTTATAGTGACATTTCTACTTTTGATATGGTGTAACAGAAGAATTTCTTCCAGCAGCCACAGAAGAGGCACTCTTCCTGTCATATATGTGAATGTACTGTTGCATGTTCATGTTTGTCTGTGGTTTTTATGTGGTTTATATGTGATTTTGTAACGTTGTTTTGTAGTAGCTATCAGGGGTTTGAGGTGATGCTGCCAGCAAATGTTAAAATTGTAGCTATTTTAGGGCATTGTTTTATGAATACTATGAACTTGCATCAGTCAAACCATTTTTGGACTAGCTGGTTTTGAAGATGGACAATTACTGAGATTTTAACCGTCCATATATTCAGGGTGGAATCAAAAACTGATTTATTTCTTTATTTTATTTTGTTTGGTTTTTCAGCTTTTTAAATGTAAATTTAAGAAAATGTCAATTTAAAGGGATAGTTCACCCCCAAATGAAAATTCTGTCATCATTTACTCACCATCAAGTTGTTCCAAACCTGTTGGAATTTCTTTCTTCTGTTGAACTCAAAATATATTTTGAAGAACATGGGTATCCAAACATTGACTTCCATAGTATGGAAAAAGTCAATGGGGACCATAAACTTGAAGTAAACTTGAGGGTGAGTAAAGTATGACAACATTTTCATTTTTGGGTAAATTTCCTTTAAAAAAAAAAAACATAGCACTTCCATGACTTTTAAAATAAAATGCCTTTACCTCAATATTGCAAAAACGCCTTTCTTAGGGCTGCAATAATACTCAAATTTCTTAATGTTTTCACAGTGCTTTTACAAATGGATGTAATTTTGAATTCAACATTTTTTTTGTCTTCTTTAAATTGACTCAACACTTTGTATTGTGCTGTCTTATACGATAATAAATAGCTTGCTTGTGTAAGTATATTTGAAAGAACAAAACGCAAAATAAAATGTTATAGCAACAAATTTATTCATCATTTTGTATTCCACCAGAACCTGTCCCATATGACTGAAACCTCCGATCCCTGAGTTAGTACCAAAGAAAAGCTATAGGAGGTCAGAGCTACAAGAAAAGCATTCGTTATTATTGCGCACGATCTAAAAATACAATCAACAATCAATCAGTCGATAAATCATCTTACGATTAGTCAAAAAATACAGGCCTCGACTCTTATAATACGAGCATTTCTATAGATAAAGTTATAGATTTAAATATTCGTCGTCTTGTGCAATTAACTATCAGGGCAACCACCGTTCCCATGAGCAAGAGGTATATTGTCATCGTTAAAGGTCAGCGAGTGTTTCGGGCCAGTCCTGGCGCACGGGCTCATGCTTCAGTCAGAACATTCAAAATGACTGCATCGCTGTATTTGCATGGAGATTCTACTAGAAAGTTGAGCTTGGGATGCTTAATGGCTGGGAGCATTGAATAAAAGATAGATGAACTCTGTCAATAACGTGTCCAGATCATAGTCCACAGGTAAATCAGATTATTTTTTGAAATCATAAAATTACATTTCGCTTAAAGAAAATGACTGAAAAAGTCAATGTTATAATAGTAATAAATTAAACATTTCTGTAATGAGAATGTGGGGCGAGGTGTGCTGAATTCTCATGGAAAAAAAATATTTATATATATATACACATTATATATATATATATATATATATATATATATATATATATATATATACACCTCTAAATTCTCACTACTGAAATAACGAAAAAACGAACAATGCAGAAATCTCTTTTATTTTTTAATTATATATATATATATATATATGCATATATATTAGGGCTGTCAAACGATTAATCGCAATTAATTCCATCCAAAATAAAAGTTTGTGTTTACATAATATATGTGGTTGCAATGTGTATAATTATTTTATATATATTAGACACACATGCTTGTATATATTTAAGAAATATTTGTTATGTTGTATATTCTGTATATAGATTTATATATAATTTATTTATTTAAATAGAAATATTTTACACATAAATAATATTTTTTCTAAAATATACATGCATGTGTGTGAAATTGTATGTATATATATATATATATATATATATATATATATACAAAAAATAATTTAAATAAAAAACTTTTATTTTGGATGTGATTAATCGCGATTAATCGTTTGACAGCCCTAATATATATATATATATATATATATATATATATATATACTGGTCTTAAAAATAGACTTTTCTTTTAAGCTATATATATGTTTTTTTGATTATGGTTGAGTGATGTTCTCCCAATTACCATGTAAATTGTGAAATATGGTATCATATATTTGATTTATATTCATAGACATTGACATATGGATGTTGTTACCTTCCCTGAATAATAATCCCACGTTAAAATCCTTTGGGAAATTCTTAATGAAAACGAATGCCCTGTGCATATGAATGATCATGCATCTGCTCTCTCTACGTCTACAAACTGCCGCAAGCAAAGCTGCATGGGGCAGCATATTTCGATGAGAGCCAAACATCCCGTAGCCAGGCTAATCAGTAGCAGAGGTTCGGTACAAAAAGTGCAGTCTTATTTTTTTTTGAATAGTTTCTTCTGGTAACAGCTATATACAAAGTCGCACGTACAAAATAAAATATGATCATTTCCCCTTAACGGCTCTCTTGTGTACAGGCAGATGCTTCATGCAAAAGCAGAGAGGCCCGAGTCGACCAATCCGCGAAAAAGAGAGAGAGAGAGAGAGAGAGAGCTGTCCTGTCTAGTACAGAGGGTAAAAACCAGGTATGGCTCATTTGTTAGCGCTGTGAATGAATCCAGGCCTGGAGAGGTTCCACCTCACGGGGACGACGTCCTCGGCACGGCCCAGGTGCTCGCTTTAGGACAGCATACGTCTCCCATGTAGTGTCCCACTTAACCATCTGCAGCTGCAGCACTAAGACTACGTCTGGTACAGGAGAACGTCCGAGTTTGGCAAGGAAAACACATAATGTGCACGGTCTCACTGTGAGCCTTTGTCTATCAGCCATGACATGTCTCCTGTCCTGCAGGGAAAATAATACAAAGCAGAATTTTAAATACAGTCTTTTATAGGTAAGAATGATAAAATGCAAGGAGTTCGTGTCAGGGACAGGGTTATTGTTGCCTGAACATATAAAATAAGTATTAGATGAAAACCTTGTACTTGGGGTAAAAAGTGCCAGATTAAAGATGTCTAAACTTTGCTATGACATGTTTAAATCTTACTACGTTTAGTCAGTGTTTTCTGTGAAACTAGAAAATGTACTTACTCCACGTCACGTTTCCTAATCGTCTTTCCAGAGCGAAAGACTTCGGCAACCCGTGACACAATGGGGTCGTAGTTCATACTGGCCACGGCTACCACCTCCTCACTCCTGTAATCACGGTGGATTAAACACATAACACTGAGCTTCAGCGGCTCAACACGAGTATATCAACAACAATCACATAGTTTCATATAAATGAATACCGTACCTGTCAAAAGTTGGAAAACATGTGAAATTTGTATGTTTTAGGCTGAATTTATTTTATTAAAAATATAATACAGTATATATAATAATAACAGTAAAATTGCAAAATATATTACAAATTAAAATAACTCTGTTCTATTCGAATATATTTTAAAATGTAATTTAATCTTGATTTGCAAAGCTGAATTTTCAGCATCATTACTCCAGTGTCACACGATCCTTCAGAAACCATTCTAACCTGATGATTTACTGCTCAAGAGACATTTTTTATGATTATCACTATTATCAATATTGAAAATGGTGGGGAAAAACAAGTGTAATTGAGCTATTTTATCTGTGATGTAAATATATATTATTTGATTTTAGAAAATAAGAATGCAGTTAAGATAGTAGATTATGTCTAGAAAAATCACAAACTCATAATCTTTGTGCTGATTATCATAGTGAGCAATATCCAAAACTAATAACAGAAATAACCCTGCCACTCATTTTAATCGCAGGTTAAATCACACACATTTTACTTGAAATTCAAGATAAATACAGTATAACGAATCAATATTTCTTTCTGTGCAAAACTAGTGTGTAAGGTGTTAAAGTCATGTTTTCTGATCAGTTGCATCAATGGATATCAGAATGAATATCTAACAGCTGTCAAATTATTATTATAAATAATAATAATTTCTAAAAAAAAATAAACAAATGTAAAACTTTATTTGTTGATATCATTTAATAAAATATTAATAATAATTTTATTCAATGTAAATGTTAACAAACCAATAAAGAAATGGATTATGAATATAATAATAGTGCTGTGAAATAAAACAATACATAATAATAATACAGACAGCTTGCGTCAACACAAACCCTCTTTTTGGCATTAAAAAACGACTGTCAAAACTACTTGCCCTTAATGATTTAATAAAAATCAAATCAACTCACTTTGTGTAGAATGCCACAAATTTCAGCTCATCCAAATCTCCCTGGATGACGACATCATCGAAGCCTTCTCCGTAACCTTGACAACAAGATTTAAAGCACTTGAGATGGTGACGCTGAAACTACGTCAAACACTCTCTGAGTCTAATGTGTTCTTCATGAAGTGTATTTTTCAGTGCTAGAAATTCGCACTCACCTGCATATCGTATGCTTTTCCCGAACATGGCTGTCCAGAAATAAGGCACCGTTTTAATGTCTGAAGCCTTTCCCATCATGCTAAGGGCAGCCACTTTACCTGCAGTGGAAGATGGAAAAATGACCAAATCTAGTTCTCCTTATGGTTGAATGAATGAAACATTATTCGTTAGTAGACATTATTCACATCAGGTCTTACCGTGTACATGGGCCATCTGCCAGTGGGGAATGTTCACCTTCTTATTGCTGCGTAGAGCTAGAGGAAACGTTACCACATCACCCCCAGCGAAGACCCCTTCAATGTTCGTCTGCATGGTCTGAAAGGGTTAAACAGATGATAATGTGTTATAACATGTACTGTAGTAAGAGATGTACAGTAGATACAGTAACATGCAGAATGAATGAACCTTATTGACTGGGATGAATCCTTTGGAGTCCATGTGCACTCCGCTCTGCTTCAGGAATGCTGTGGCTGGACCCGAGCCTAAACACACACACACACACACACACACACACACACACACACACACACACACACTTATAATCAGGACCCTGACACACATTTGTATTTTTTAAATGTATTTCATAATTGTTTTACTGTTTAAAGCCTGGTTAACTGCAAGTTTTCATTGTGACAATTTGCTGTAACCCACATAGTTTTGACAACATGCCCCACTGTAATATATGTGGGTGCACTGTGTATAATTATTTTATATATATAAATACACACACATGCTTGTATATATTTAAGAAATATTTCATGTATATACTGTATATAGATTCATATGTAATTTATATGATATGTAAATATAAATATTTTATGTATAAATTTTTTTTTCTTAAATATACATGCATGTGTGTGTATTTATATATATATATATACAAACTAATTATACACAGTGCACCCACATATATTATGTAAACACAAACTTTTATTTTGGATGCGATTAATCGTGATTAATCATTTGACAGCCCTAATATATATATATATATATATTAAAAATTGATAATAATAATAATAAATGTTTCAGAAGGATCTGGAGTAATAATGCTGAAAATTCAACTTTGCATCGCAGGAATAAATTACATTTTAATATATATTCAAACAGAAAATAGCTATTTTAAATTGTAATAATATATCACAATATTACCATTTTACTCCCTTTAGTGAGCATGAGAGACTTTTGAAAAATTTTAAAAATTGTATCATTTATATATTTTATAGTCAAGACTACAATGGGACTTGCAACAAGAAATGAAGGGAGAGGGGAAAAAAATGAAAGCCAGATTTCTGTGATTTCATTGACTCACCTATGCCAATAACACAGACGTCAGCTCTTAAGACTTTGCCACTTTTTAGAACCACTTCTTTTAACTATTGAAACAAAAAGAAACAAAAATATTTCAATTTCACATTTATGTTCTTATAGTTGGCACTTCAGTCTGACTACTATGACTTTATTATTTCTTTGGAAATACATATTTATCAAAAGTGTCATTTCATAACAGATCACAATTCAGCTAAATCTCAATTATACATTTACTTCACTGGCTGTTCTCGTGTTATGAGTCCTTGTATTTTAGCCCAGGGCCACTCCATCAATGCAATAGGTGTGTTAGAAAATATTCAAAGGTAAACAGAGCCACTGTGAGCGCAAGTGCAATTAATCAATCTACAGGAACGAGAGAGAGAGGCAGAGAGACAGAGAGAGACCTACACTTCACTGAACTCCTGTTTCTCTCACTTTCATGATACCTGTCCATTATGCCCTCGCATCTCCCACACCTCGTTCAACATGTAGAACTTCACCCTGTTCAACTCGAACAGCTGAGTAGAGAAACAAAAACAAAAGAAAAATGTAATGAGGAAAATACTTTTTTGAATATAATGAACCACGAACGCCGAGCACTTGGCTCTGCAGAGCCGAGCACTTGGCTCTGTTCACCGGTTCCCGCCTTCTTCCTCCCACAACAACTGAACCACGTTACTATATACTGTATATTCAGTTTCTCTCTATATATATTTGGATGGATACTGTAGGCTAGATAAGATATTCTCTCACCTTCATCAAAGCTTTCCCCACTTTCTCCCCGAGAGCTTTCCGGAACGGCACGGCCTCTATGCCGATCACAGACACTGAGTGAGCTTTATCTGTGAGAGCTGCAGCCACCTCCATACCTGAACATCACATCACATACTTTATTCTTCATAAAGTAGACCAAAAAAGTACGTGGACACTTAAACCAGTTAAAATGTTTGAATTTTGTTGAAAGAACTGATATTGGCAAACAAATGCTGCTAGTGAGTCTGTTTTTTTCCTTTTGCAATTATTTTTAAACTCAAGTGATGTCAAGGTGATTTTAGTGGATGTATGACGTCAGTTTTCCTCACAGGAGGAATCCATTCAATCATCGTGGATAGTTCACTCAAAATGATAATTCTGTCATCATTTAGTTGTTCCAAACCTGTAAAACTTTCGTTCATCCATATGAATTAATCGGATTTGTGCAAATTATTTTCAAAGAAGCTCTGGCCGCCCTGTCAAGGACACTTGTCAAAAAGCACGGGGAAGCTTGTTGACGTTTTAAAATCTCTGACGTTGCATGGAGAATAGACCATTTTGCTAGATGTAAACAACACTGGTCCAGAAACACTTCCTGTTTCAGTTTGTAACGGTTTTCTTTATTTCACATGTAAAGAAAACATCTTAAATATGTTGTTTAACTTTTTGATTCAGTTTTATACGTTCTGTTGGTTGTATCTTATCCCAGCTTTTATGTAGTGTTAAAAAACTGAAACAGGAAGTGCTTCTGGACCAGTGTTGTTTACATCTTGCAAAATGGTCTATAGATGAACAGAAAAAAACAAGCAATAGATTGAAGAAACCCTTTTTAATGACAGCATTTTTATAACCGTTTTGGTCACATTTGGTCGGGAAAAATAGTTAGCTATTGTTATTATTTGCGGTCAAATCGGTGTCACCATGAGCAAATTAACTGCATTCCCGCTTTAAAACGAGCGTTCGTAAATATTTCAAATAAAATTTGCGCTCATGCGGTCCCTATAAGCAAACAACGTCATGTCATAAATGATACGAAACCAGCAGGAATCACAGCAACGGCGATTATTAACTTCTCTTCCATTTTCTCGGAACTAATGTTTTGGTAGGAACGAAAGTTTACATTGTGTGTTTCTCCGGAATCAGCCAGCGTGAAGGACGTCTATTCCGATTGTTTGCTGCCGTTTGCCGCTGCTGGCTCATTACCATAAAGTTGAGCTTCTTTCAACTTTCTGATTGACGCTCAAAACGCGACGCCGAGGAATTTGACGCTCCTTCCAGTTGAGAGAAGCCAGCTTCCATTGAAAATGAATGATTTCCGGCCGCTTTGGAAGCTCAAGTCGGCGGCGTACAGTACAGTTTACGTACAGTTACGCACCACGTTGAGCTTCCTACAAGTCAATAACCAATGAGGTTCAGTCTCGTGTTACGCAGCGTGTTTGAGCTTCAGCAAGAACAAATGAGGTTCCTTCTCGTGTTCTTTGTTTCGAAGATGGACAAAAGTCGTACGAGTTTGGAACGACATGAGGGTGAGTAAATGATGACAGAATTTTCATTTTGGGTGAACTAACACCATGTATCTACATGCTTTCTGGAGCCGTATCCACAAGTTCCCACCCCATGAGGCCTTGCGTCAAAAGTGGGCGCGACTTCCGGTTCGAAGTAAACAAAGCGCGACCTGACATGCTGACTACAGTCGTTGGCAGGATCACTCTGATTTTGTTTTCAGCTTATGTTCAAAACAATCACGTTTAAGCCACTGAATTAGTTTAGTCCGGTTATACATAAAACCGCGAACAGCACATGTTGTCCCTGAGCTCCGTAACGACATCGTTCATATAAAGATTTGTGTAATTAAATAGTAAAATAATTCTCAGAAAAAAAAGCTAGCCTCTTCGCTAACTAACACACAAAATACCATTGGAATGCTACTTCCGCCGCCTCACCGGAAGTTTCACCCACTTTACTTTTTACAGGAGCACCCCTCGGAAACTTGTGGATAGCTCAACACAAGAAATGTGGCAAGTGCAAATGACTAGAGACATGTAACTGAACATATTCAACTAAACAGAGATTAAAAACTGTAAAAAATGTAAATTTCCCATAAGCTCTCACCAATAAACGAGGTTCCCACAATGACGGCATTCTTACTGCTGGCGAGTGTAGCGATGCTGTTTGCATCCTCTGGCGTTCTGAGGTGAAACACATTTCCCACGTCTTTGCCTTTGTAGCTCAGAGGTTTGGGTCTATAAAGATAAAGGATGAATCTTATTAATTCAACACTTTTTTTAATACTCAACATAGGACCAATAGCTAATCATATGTGGCCTTTACCTGCTCCCAGTGGCAATGAAGAGTTTTTTTTTTTTTTTTTTTTATTATTATATTTATTGTACATTTTCAATTTTTCAGACAAACAGACAATACAATCACAGGACAGAACCAAACACACATTCAAAAAAAAAAAAACAAAAAAAACACTCCTTCAGTTAGATTCAAATGGGCAGAAGACCACATCACTGGGCACAGGCAAGGAAGGTCAAAACAGAAATTTGCCTAGTGTGAGACATTATAAACCATGTGAAATTGTACAACTTGACCACATGAGATATACATAGAAATCTTTACGTTGAAGACAGAGGTCGACAGAAATAACAATGAAATCCTAATAAAATAAAATAGAACATAAAAACATTAAGCTTTGTCATTGCTGATTTTTAACAAATGATTGAAAAGAGGCCTCCAAGAGGCTTCAAATTTCTCTATATTTCCGGAAATAGTATATCTGAGTCTTTCCACGTGCAAAGTGGAGGAAAGTTCTGACAACCAAAACTTGAATAGAGGCTTCGAATTTTTCTTCCACATGCACAGTATAGATTTTTTTTTTTCAATCATCAATCATCAATTTTTTGGCAATTCATCAATGAAGAGTTTTCGATACTCCATTTTAAAACCATCCCGAAATATCACAGTCCTTGTCTTTACATCCACAGAAACAACCTATGAAGAAACATATGGCAGTTTATGTAATTCTTCATATATATTTGTAAAAAAAAAAACACAGAAGTTGTCTGGGTTTTCCTCATTAAAGGAAGTAAACCTTAGTAAATTTCAGGCAAAGGGGTCTCACCTCTTTCTCTAAAAGGATCTCTATGTCGTGCACTTGAAAGAAGTCAGAGGATCGCAACTGCAGATGCTCAGCTGTGCTCTCTAAAGACTGAAGAGAAAAGCATCAAATCAATATTATTATGCCTGCTGCATTTTAGCATACTCGAAAAAAATATATATTGGAAAAACAGTTTGATGTTCATTTTGGATTGTAAACCTTAAATCTCACACTGTTCTATGGACTGTTCTGTGTACAAACCTTACTCAGTTTAGGCCTGTCGTAAGGCAGATGTTTGTCCATGGTGCACATCACGATACGGTCAGTGAAGCCCTCCTGCCTCAGAGTCTCAGCGCACACCAGAGCAGCAGGACCTGAGTGAGAACATCAACAGCGGTAAGAGCAGAACCTTTTTTAAGACCATTTGCTTTCCTATTATCAGTTTTGCCAGTAAGTTCAATATTAAAAACGGACATTGTTAACATGCCACATTTTTGTCTGTGTGAAAGACTAGTCGCTGTCTTTATCTTGAACTCTAATCTAAATATAAATGCATGATTTTAGCTGATGCTTTGGATGTTATCTCTTACATTTTATCTTTATTTTAACTTAGCAATCAGTAATTGCATTGTATAATGTTTAAAGATGGAATGCAAACTTTGGACAGTCTAGTCTGTAACAAATGTAGAAATTCAGCTCCTTATCTGCCATAAAACATGCTTAAGAAATACAAATGAAATTATATGTAAAGGAATGGCTCACTATGAGTCTTTTCTTTTGTCATGTCATGCAAATTGGCTTTGGATGTTATCTCTTACATTTTATCTTTATTTTAACTTAGCAATCAGTAATTGCATTGTATAATGTTTAAAGATGGAATGCAAACTTTGGACAGTCTAGTCTGTAACAAATGTAGAAATTCAGCTCCTTATCTGCCATAAAACATGCTTAAGAAATACAAATGAAATTATATGTAAAGGAATGGCTCACTATGAGTCTTTTCTTTTGTCATGTCATGTCATGCTAAGGGTTTCACAAACCCAGGTGTTAAATGTCCCTTTACCCAGGTTTAAAAGCAGGGTTAAGTCCAGTTTTGCGCTATAGTTCTTAATGTCTGAGTAATTAATTATGGTAAACATGCATCCTTTTAATGAATATGCACTGAGATTGATTCCTGAACAACACTATCTAGTGAATTTGCCCCCATGTTAGTGCATTTTATAACATTATGGCTGCAACCTGATCCAATAATGAGAACGTGGCTGAATCCAGTGCTGGAATTGATGACGGCTGAACATTTTGACATGGCCTTTGTCCGCCGCTGAGTCTGAAGGGCCTGTCAGGAAACAGATGATTTCCCACACATTACCATTTACAACCGTTGTTAAATTTAACTCTCTTTACACACATTCTCCAGACACAGAGAGACTCTTTACCTGCTTGTTTGCTCTTATTATCACCTTCTCCTTTTCGACTCTGACCTAAAATAGTGAGAAAAGAAAATCGACATGGCAGATAATTACATAACAGTGGGATTATGAAAACACCCCCACTGTTTAGTGATGACACATACTGAGGTTCATTTTCTCTCTTCTGATCAGCAGTAGGCTATGCTATGTACCACGTACATGTCTTTTTGGGAATATGCTTTTTTTCATCAATAGATTTCGTTCACTATTTGTGCATCGTTCTTTAACTTAACTTTGACGTTTAACTTTCACTCAAAAGTCATGATTCTTATATCATCTTATAGTTGTATATTACTTCCATATGGAAATCACTTTGACTCACTCATCTCTGACTGAAAACAGAATACTCCAGAAAACATCTAAACTTGAATTGAATTAAACAATTTATCAATAAGTTTATTTTGTTTTTTAAATATAGGATAAAAATTCCAAACTGCAAATACACTAAAACACAAATTAAAAAAGTAATCCAATAAATATAGAGTATATAATAATAATAATATTTGTGTATATATATATATATATATATATTGTGTATATATATTACTGTATATATATGAAGAGTTCAGATGCAAAAGCCTCTAAGTGCCATTTGAAATTTTCTTCTAAAATGATCATTTTTATCAAGCTTGTATATTTAAGTTCAGTAATTTCACTTAAATGGCAATGAAGATTACCTATTAATTGTCATTTAAGTGAAATTACTGAACTTAAATATACAAGTTTGATAAAAATTGTCATTTTAGAAGAAAATTTCAAATGGCATTTAGAGGCTTTTGCATCTGAACTCTTCATATATACTGTGTATATATATATATATATAAATTCCAAAAATTCTAAACTGCAAATCCAAATCAAATAAAAAAAGTAATCCAATAAATATATATAATAATAAGTATATACTAAATATTCAAAGTATATATTTTTGTTACCTGGAAGGTAGGCAAACTGTCTAGTCCAGGGAAATCCTCAATATCACCCGTAGCGATGTTAAAACATGCCCCATGCCATGGACATCGCACATGTCCTTTTGATAGCACGCCTAATAGAGAAGAATAGTTTTTTAATACACAGTAACACTGAAAGAACAATCTGTTAAGGCATGTTTAATAGCAGCATGTTATAAAATACAGCTAAATATTTAATAGAAAACATTCCGTTCAAATAGTTGATCTCTGAGAGCCATTAGCATCCTTAGCTCTGGAATGTAGAGGACCAGGAGAGCTCCACAGGACGCCGCTCACCTTTGACCAGTGGAGCCCCATAATGTGGGCACTTGTGTCCCATTGCAAAGAATTCTCCATGTTCCTTAATGAGCAGAGCACGACCTGCCCCCAAATCCACCTCACGCATTCTGCCAAACACAATATAACACATATGATCAGCACAGCACTAATGTCCAAAACACAACCCCATATATTGATGCATTCAAGTCATTTATGACATTAAGTATATCAACAGGGGAAAAACTGACAACCTTAAATCCTTAATACCTCTGTCTCTAAGCTTTGGTGACATCTATATGCAAGCGTTCTCATGGTATACACATTTAAATTATACAATCTTTCTCTTCCAAAAATATTGATGACAACACTTGCGCTCATCATTAGTATTTGCAAACTTTTGTCCAATAAAATGCGCTTAAGAATGAGAATGTCTGGCAATTAACAGTTTAGTTTTGCTGCGTTATGATGTAAACTAAAAGCAAAAAGCTGATTTCATGGCTCAATGACTTATTTTAATAGGGAATAATTAATAGGGGATAATCAATTAATAGGGAATAAAAAGGTATTTGAATATTTCAAAAACATTTTTGCTTCAAATCAAAGTTTTTAATATTATGATTCGCCTCGTAGCTGGTTGGCTTGGTTCATGGCTTATAACTTTGCAACAAAGACTTTTTAAAAACCCAATAGGAGCAATAAATAAAAACTTACTGTCCATTCTCAAGGTCTTTTACGTGGCAGACAGACGCCTCTATGAAATCTCTGTGTTTACGCTGCGGCCGCAGCGTCATGCTATCCTCGTCCGAACAGTGTCCCAGAGATCCGTTCGGTCTGCATTCTGAAAATGGACTGGCTTTTCCATTAGGAGACATCAGGTCCACCTCCTTCTCTTTGTCCAAAAGATTGAGCTCAACTTTGACCTCTACTGCAAAAAAATTGCATGATATAAGTACATCATAGAGAATACGACAAGATTCTGTTCTTTAGATAACAGATCGATTTGTTTGATACAAATTGATCTTTAATTGAAGCAATAAACAACAATGCATTGGGATTTATATGTTGCCATATTGAACTCCCAAGGCAAATTATGTGCAACATATTATTTTTAATATGTAGGTACCTTATTAAGAAACTAGCTTCAGACAGACATTTGATGTTTCAGAGCAAATTCAAGTGAAATTGAACCTAATATACACTTCAAAATAAAGGGTCTTCACAACAATGTCATTGAAGAATTATTTCCGGTTCCCAAAGAACATTTCAGTGCTGAAGAATATTATAATAATCTCAAAAACCTTTAGAAAGGTTCCATTCTTCATGGAACCATAAATGCCAATAAAGAATCTCATTTTTTTTAAAGTGTATCATTACAGAGCTTATTTCGGTCCCACTTTATATTAAGTGGCTTTAAGTACTATGTACTTTCATTGAAACAAATAATTTGATACAATGGACTTATTGTGTGCATATGTTCTGCACAGTTCATCTGTCCACACCTGTCCCTAACCATACCCAGATCACACCTCAATAGCAGCAAAAAGTGTTTTACAATACAACATGAGCAGAAGTACATTGTACTTATTTTTCAATGTAAGTACATAGTACTTAAAGCCACTTAATATAAAGTGGGACCCTTATTTCTGTAGAAATAGCATAATAAGCTGGAGAAGAACACTGGAAAGTGAAGGACTATTCAATGTATAGTCTTTATCGAAGGCGATTGTGCAATGTGCTTCCATTACAGTTCGATCTTGCTGGCTTTCTCTCTAGCTGGAAAAATGTGCTGAGGACCTGCTTCTTATGCCTTAATCACACAGGAATTCACACCTGCTGAGTGAAGCTTAATTAAAATCAATGGAAAATCATGCAAGATGACTGAGCCGGCAGAGGAAAGGAAAGAAAACTCGCCATCACAGAGCTGGCTCCAGATGCTTTGTTTTCAGTGTCAGAACAGAGAAAATAACATCTGACAGATCATTTAGAGAACATACTCCCCTAAGGGCTCATTTAATGGAAGAAACCGCACTCAAAATCTCATTACCCTAAATTAAGCCTACAAGACAGAAATTATCTATGGGCATAAATGACAATCATGAAATATAAGGTGTGTACATTTGAGTCGTTTCGGCAATAGGTCCAGTGCTCTATTATCTACATTATGTTCCCATTCCCACTGACTTTTGATAATTTTAATTTCAGTGAAGGTTTTTATTCATTTGGATTTGGAGTCAAAATCATACACTCTAAAAAAATGCTGGGTTGTTTTAACCCAATTTTGGGTCAAATATGGACAAACCCGAAATGTTGGGTTAAAAATGTAATGTAAAAATTTAACCCAACGGCTGGGTTATTCCATATTTGACCCAAAGTTGGGTTAAAACAACCCAGCATTTTTTAGTGTGTACTTCTTCAAAGTTAAAGGGATACTCCACTTTTTTTGGAAATAGGCTCATTTTACCACTCCCCCAGAGTTAAACAGATGAGTTTTACCGTTTTCGAATCCATTCAGCCGATTTTTCTGATATTTAGAAGAATATCAGTAACCAGACCGTTTCTGGTCTCATTGACTTCCATAGTATATTTTTTCCTACTATGGAAGTCAATGAGACCAGAAACTGTCTTGTTACAGATATTCTTCTAAATATCAGAAAAAACATCTGAATGGATTCGAAAACGGTAAAACTCAACAGTTTAACTCTGGGGGAGTTGTAAAATGAGCCTATTTGCAAAAAAAGTGGAGTATCCCTTTAACAAATGTAATTTTTTATGGAGCAGTTTGAAATACTGATTACATACAAATAATTCTTAAAACACGGTACCATTTATGACGTACCACTTATAAAATTTGGTGGATTATATTTAGTGATTAAAACAGGAAAAATACATTTAATAAATACTATCAATAATAAATCTTTTTTTCATCAGAATATTAGTCATATTGCATTTCCACATTTATTTACATTTTAATTTTCGTAAAAATAATAATGATAATTCTTAAAACTTGATTTTATCTCAATTAAAGTAATTTTTCTTTAAGTTTTCCTCAAAAAAATCCAGAATTTCTCTCACCTTCTTTTCAACTGCATTTGACTGCATTTTTAAAAGTCTTGGTATGTATAGTGCATACATTTTACGGGTGTGTTCACACTCCTAACCTAAAGGAATGTTCACAACCTGATTGGTCAGTTTTTATTACTTATAATTCATGCTGGAACTTACTGAACGATCCAAAACAAAGCTGTGTGCTGGGAGAAATGTGCTCGTTGTATGTGCGTAGCTACGATGGTATTTTGACCAAACTCATGAAGCCTATAAAAATTTGTAAAGGAGTCACAACAGCTGCAGAAATCCCTCCGTCACACACACAAACAGAGATCTGCTGCGAGTAAACGCGGATCTGATGCCTGCACCGAACTGTGATGGGCATTTTGTCCTCTCATGTCCCGTTTTTGGTTTGTTTACATTTCTTTGGTCCGTGTTGAACCGAACAAGATTTCGTTTCAACTACTCTTATGCTCACTGTATCTGAGATGAAAGGAACCTTAATAGATCAACCTGTTTGTCAACATGACATCATGAATTTTGCGTAAACATTCAAGCCACTTTCGAGTCAAGTGGCGTGTTATCTCTACGCATTTTGAGCTATCCGCGTGTATGCGTGTTTGTCTACGCCATTAACGTTCGCGTCATTTCGCGTGTCCGTACACGCCGTCAAATGTCCAGTCATAAATGCCATTAACCCCAGTGACAGTTAAGTTTAGGGATGGGGTTGAGGTAAGTCATATATTTATATAACGTTAAGTCAACGGCGTTCATAAACACGCTGAAAAACGATTATGCGTCTTGATAGCACGCCAAAAATGGAAATACGAATTGGCGTGACATACACACGCTACTTCATGAGATCAGTCTGTGTTTGTGATGAAATCATTGAGTGAATCAACTTCCTCGTCATATTGGTACTCTGACATACTGAATGGTCACAACAGAATAGAAAGTCATATTATTTCCAAGCACAGTGACTGACTGGCTTGGACCGTTCGGCCTCTCTCTGCGCCCTCTGAAATCCAACACCCACAATCACACTTTCACAACCGAGTCTTTGGACAGATGAAAGTCGTTTCAGTGCCCCCCCCTCCCCCTGTCGCCATAGAAGAGAAACGGCGATACATTGTGAAACGTTCGAAACACAACTCATATTCCACTGTCTAATCCTCTTGAACACAGCAATTAAGAGCATTAAAATTCCTCCTGCACTAAAGGAAAGCCACATCACAACAGCAGTCAGGGGTCACGGTAACTGACCTATATATAGGTGGAGACAAGTCTCAATTATTACAGGATTTAATCAAGGGGGTACACTACATAGGCTGAGGGTTTTCTATATGCTCATCACCTGGTTTGGGTTTGGAGAGGCATCCTCCCATGATGGGCCCGGAGTGAAGCCAGGTGGCCCGATGAGAGGGAAGCCCAGGGTGGGTGTTAGCGGGGCTGGGCGGATCAGATGCACTGGAGGAGGTGGTGGCAGCGCTGCAGGGGGGAAACTCTGGCCCGTCTGGCCCACACGGCCATCTCAGAGATCACTGACTGTACATGATACACAGCCTGGGAATAGACAAAATATAACAGTTTGGTTGTGTGCATCTAATTTGCTCTTATACATCATTGCTTTGTTATTGAATCACCCTGACCAGTACTTATTGTGTTTTGAAGGCTGATATGCTGATGTCCCCACAAGGCTTATAACAAGTTTAACCAGCAAGATGTTCTCGGCCAAACAGCTTCATCAGGTTAGTTTTGTTGGTGAACAGCAAATCCACCCTAGCAGACCAACATTAAAGGAGTAGTTCACTTAAAAAAAACCTTTTGCTGATAATTTACTCACCCCCATGTCATCCAAGATGTCCATGTCTTTCTTTCTTCAGTCCAAAACAAAGAAATAAAGGTTTTTGATGAAAACATTCCAGGATTTTCTCCATATAATGGACTTCGATGGGAACCAAACGGTTCAAAGTCCAAATGAGAGTTTCAGTGCAGCTTCAAAGGGCTTTAAACGACACCAGACGATGAATAAGGGTCTTATCAAACGAAACGATCGCTCATTTAAAAAAAATAAATAATTAAGTTTAAGTTTTCTAAGCACAAATGCTCGCCTTGCTCTGTTCAGTGATGCGCGTTCGTGACTCTCCTGTTCGAACTCGTTCATAAAAACGATCGAGTCATTTGGTTAATTCAACGGACGAAATGAACGAATTAACTCGAAACAAGATTTGTTCATTTTGATGAACGAGTTCAAACAGGAGAGTCACGAACGCGCATCACAGAACAGAGCAAGGCGAGCATTTGAGCTTATAAAACATAAACTTTGTTATTTATATTTGAAATGAGCGATCGTTTCGCTTGATAAGACCCTTATTCATCGTATGGTATCGTTTAAAGCCCTTTGAAGCAACAATTAAACTCTCATTTGGACCTTGAACTGTGTGGTTCCCAGTAAAGTGCATTATATGGTGAAAAATCCTGGAATGTTTTCATCAAAAACCTTAATTTCTTTTCGACTGACGAAAGAAAGACATGGACATCTTGGATGACATGGGGGTGAGTAAATTATCAGCAAAAGTTTGTTTTTTTTAATAGTGAACTACTCCTTTAACCTCCCTCCAGCCTGGATCAACATTCAACAGACCATTTTCCACCCCAGCAGGGGTAATATCAATGAATACAGCTGACAAATACAGGTCCACTGCACTAAGCATCAAGAAAACTGAATGTGTGACATTGATCTATGATCTCTGTATGCATGGTGAGTGGGACAGTGAATTCAAAAGTCATCTTAGAGAAATCCAAGGATCCATCATGGGGACAGAAATACAATTTGGTCCCGTTGGTAGAGTTAATTTTAAAGGTGAAGGTGTAATGTTTGTGTTAAAACGATATCATCAGATATGGAATGAGAAAGTGTCTGTTCTTACATATGCATGTGCATGCATTTTAAATCAAACTCTAATTGTTCTCAGTTTTCCACTTGAATCTTTTTTCAGCCCTTTCCCTGAGTTAACCATTACCCTCACTGACTTACTAGCACTTGACAAGTTCACAGATTTCAAAGTATTCTGTTTACAGAATACACAACTTTCTTACTTTTTCTGTTTCTGTTTTAGTGGAGGATGAAAATGAGTTCACTATAAAAACTACTGATTTCAGCCTCGTATAACATGAGCTTAAATGCCTCAGCATCAGTGTCTAAGCTCAAGAGCCACTTGATATTCACATCACACCCAAAGGTCTGTGAAGTGGCGAGTAAAAAACAAAAGTTTGCCTTAATAAAGGAAAGGAAATGTTCCACAAACAAAACAGGAGCAGAAGCACCAAACTTTGTGAACCTTTTAAACACAAGCTTTGAGAGCTTCCATGAGAAATAGATATGATGTTATGCTGGATATGTATGTGTATATTTCAAAGTGAAATTTAAAGTAAAAAGAATTTAAATGAACCGAATTTACTCTCTTGGCGCTAAATCCTCTCCTCTTATCGCTCTCAGAGCTTTGCACTGCTCTGCCTTGTTTATTGTAAATAGAGATTAGCAGTATGAAAAAAACATATTTTATCAATCCCCAAAGCATCAACAAAAAGCAAAAAATAGACTGCCTCCCTCTTCCTGCTGCCAGAAAATAACCAATTCTGCTATTCCTGAAGAATTTATGAAAATCTCCATAGCAACTGTGAATCGTTTTATAGGAGCTGTGCATAGTGCATTATGGTTTATGGCTTACATGAAAGTAAATAAATAAAGTGGTGATTTTATTCTTCTCTCTTGCCCTTTTACTATATATTTATCAATTACAGTAAACCTATATCCTCACTAAAAGCTACTCATAGGGTGAATCTCAACATGTCCCTGTCTCAATTCACTCCAAAATCAAAAGAAATGCTTTAAGAAAATGATATTTTGCATTAAGCCCATTGAGACCATTATTTTCATGAAAAAAAAGCAAATTCTCATTACCATCAGTTTTGTGCAATTCTCTTTTATGCTCAATATTGTAATACAGTAATGAATAAAAACAAGTATAACATAATTTAATTGAAATGAGCAATTAAAGGCAGTACAAAATAATGCACGGATCTAATAATAATAATGAATCTTTTTTTTTTACGAGAATGACATTTTATTGCACTATAGTAATGTGAATCGTGGAGGAAAATGTGCCATAATATCACAATGCAAATATATATATATATATATATATATATATATATATATATATATAATAAGCTTTATTAAAGCAAAATACAAGTTGGCGATGTTGATGTTCACAACAGGTTGCATCAGATTCCCCTACTAAACAACTTTACTTGTTTGTCACAATACTCTGACATGCTGTTGAAAGTGTTACATAGTCACATTGCTTTGCTTACAATTGAGTGAGTCACGTACCAACTTCTTTGTAGGATCAACTGCTGTCCTTTCTGTGAAATCGGGCAACAAGCCCCAAATATTTCACTTTTTCCCGTAAAGTAGGTTAATCAGATTTTCAGCCTTCACAACATATGACGCAGTTTCTCCCTCTCGCTTACGGTTATGTCTGTCCTTAGGCCAAAAGCAAAAACTCTTTGCTGTAAACAGGCTGGCAGACTCACCAAATGTATATTTTGGAGATGCACTGATACTAAATTTCTCCACCGATACCAATACCGATTATTCAGAATGCCGATACTGATAATATGATTTTCTTAAGGGAAAAAAATATCTCCCAACTAACTGCTTGAACTGAGATGCTACAGCGATCTGTCACGTCACATTTGAGAGATCAGAACACCAATTATTGTTTGAATTATGTAAATAAAATGGACAGAATTTGAAAGATGAGACTTTGTTTCTTATCAGAACTAATAGCTAACTTTGTGGACCTGGCAACCCTGCTTAAATTATGGGTTATTCATAGCGTCACTTAGAGCCTGCTTTAATGTCAAAATTTTTTTTAAAAACTTGTGTTATTATTGCGTAAATATGCGTTATTGTCGTGTTAACTTTGCTCATAACTCTGTTCTTATATTGCAATAAAAGTGTATGGCGCTAAAACTGTTACTGAGCAGGTGACGTGAAATCTTATTATGTCTTATGATCATGTTAATTCAAAAAAATTAGTAAATCAAACAAATTAGTAAAAATAATAGCATTAGTAAAAATAATATAAAACATATTTGTCACACCTCATATCTATCACACCTATATATATATATATATATACTCTAAAAAATGCTGGGTTGTTTTAACCCAATTTTGGGTCAAATATGGACAAACCCAGCCATTGGGTTACATTTTTAAATTAATTTTTTTTTAACTCAATGGCTGGGTTTGTTCATATTTTACCCAAAATTGGGTTAAAACAACCCAGCATTTTTTAGAGTGTATATAAATTCCCAACGTACAACTGTTTTTACTGTATTTTTGGTCAAATAAATGCAGCTTTGGTGAGCAGAAGAGGCTTCTTTCAAAAACTCACAACTTTTGGATATAGTATGACCTAAAATATTGATGCTGTTAATAAAAAAGCCAAAGAGCATGTTATGTGTAACTACTACCCTACTGTATGTTCACTACCGTCTCATTTCTGTCTATTTTAGGAAGCATAGTTGATAATTAATTCCATTTAGTCTCAAGAACTATAAAAGAGCAATCATATTTCCTTATGGGAATGTTCAGAAAAGACACTGGCTCCCTCAGGATCTTTACTGATCCAGCAGACTGCTGTTCCACCCAAATCGTTTTGACAGTTGCAAGTTACAGCTCTATTCACAATATCAGCAAAGCTGGCCTAAGACTGCATTATAACAGCAGCGCTGGCCCACAATCTAAAGCCATTTCATTAAAACGAGCAACAAACAGCCTGCAAAAGCATTTTCTCTCCTCCTGAAAGCCTTTGAGAGACAACCTACACAAGCACAACTGTCCACACACACTGAGCACTGACTGACTGCGCTGTTTTATCCAGATTCCAGACAGGACAATGACAAAAACAATATACCTACTGTTACTGTATATGATCATGCCTGTCTCCGATACATCATTCTTTTCTCCTGCTGAGAACTGGAAATGTCCCACCCAGTACATTTGAATGAATGCTTCTCTGGACAGAGGTTTGTCCCCTTTCCAGTTCCCACACCCACAACCAACACACACACACACACACACGTTTTATCACCTGGACTCTGACTGACACGAGAGCCCACAGTCATGACTTGAGCATTGGATGGTTTCAGGAAATATATGTAACTCAAATGGAAACATGTGTCACAGCACTGGTGTTATAACATAGTGTCAATCATTCATTCATTAATATTAGAAAATCTTTAAAAAAAAAAAGTAGTGAATAACACAAGTAGTCATAGAGCAGGCAGAATTGAACTGTGAATTAAATTTGCATTAGAAAATCTTAATTAAAATGCACCAAAATAAATAAATAAAAACTGTAATGATTGTAATTTTAATTAGAAACGGAGGGATTGTCAAGACAAACTTCCAATGAAGGCTAATCACTCGTCTGAAATTTTACTTTACTAGTCCTTTTTTAAAAACAAATTAATGATTAAATTCATATGGATGCATTAAATTGATTAAAAGTGACAGTAAAGACATTTATGCACTCTAAAAAATGCTGGGTTGTTTTAACCCAATTTTGGGTCAAATATGGACAAACTCAAATATTGGGTTAAAAATGTAATTTAAAAATTTAACCCAGTGGCTGGGTTTGTCCATATTTGACCCAAAATTGGGTTAAAACAACCCAGCATTTTTTAAAGTGTGATATTTCAAAAGATTCATATTTCAAATGAATGCTGTCCTTTTGTATTTTCTGAAAATAATGCAAATATTATGCAAAAATATCTATATAATAACATTAAAATAAATGTTTCTTTTCACTGAAGATGCGGAAAAGTCAGCTTTGCCATCATTGCTTACATTAAAAATATATTAAAATTTTCTAATAATGTTTCATAATATTAATGTTTTGTTTTTATCACATTAACGCTGGCTTTATGAGACTTTTCAAAATCTTACCAACCCCAAAATATTGAATGTTAGTGTAGGCCTAGAAAATTGTATTCTATTTTCTATATACTTCTTTATATTTAAGAATTGGACTTCAATTGTATGGGCCAGTGTGGACTTTATTTAATAGAATTCATAAGCTGTGTTGAATTTCTTTGAATTGTTTAGTAAATTACACTTCCTTTCAATTCAATTCAAATTTCAATTCAACTTCCAGTGGGTGTGGCCAATTCAAGTACCTCGGAAAAATTCTAACCAATAAAAAACACTCAAGAATAAAAAATACAATGAGATCTTTTTCATTTCTCCTAATAAGAAGGAAATATAACTTTAGCTGCTGCTCAGATCGTTTTCCTGGGAAAAATACCCCAATAATCTCAGAGGAGACCTCAACAATGTCTCAAACTGTGCTCAGACACCAAAGTCTGTAATCAAAAGTCAGAGATTTCAATACAACTCAAACATTTCTCATTAGATTATCCGCATATCTTCTCAGGAGCCACAAAAACAAGTAATACAAATGTTCTTTGGGATGATATTTTGAGTCCAAATTTGGCTGGCAGATAAAGTTTTACTGACAAAAATCTGTTAAGTTGAATCTGATGCTCAAACATTAGATGGTGGAAATAATTTGAAGCTGTCAACAGTCCTTATGTATGAAGTGGTTAAACATTAGGCCATTTGCCCTGATCTAAAGAGGATAAAGTGTCCCCTGATCGAAGGAAGATAAATCAGAGTGCGAACACTCACAACAAAGCAGAACCACACCTAATGTTTGTCAACCTTCACCCTGCTCTCCTTTTTCCACTCACTGCTATTTGTCAGTAGATCTATTCAAAAACAACACCACCATAACCAGTGGCATTGCAGCTCAGCTGTTTGATCAACATGCTAGAGGAATACAGGCAAAGCATCACAGCATTGTTTGAGTGTTTACATGTACCCTCATGCCATGTACTGTAAGCATTTGCTGTATTTAGTCTGAACAGATGTGCTGTGCAAGCAAACAATGACATGCCTGCACTTCGATACATCATTTAGAGACTTGCATGACAGGAAACAGCACAAGCACATTGATAGATTGATATTCATTTATGATATAGCCTGATTATTATTAATGACAGCCTGTAATTCACAGCTGAATATTTCAGCAGTTCTCGTTCCTATAAAATGAAAAATGTATTGAATTTCTGACAGGTTTTATGAAATGGGAACCTTGTCATGAATGCAATGCATTTTTGATTTATAGGAACGAGAACTCCTGAAAAATACAAAATGACATAAAATAAAATACAAAGGTTAGCAAATCTGACAAAGTCTGAATTATACGTCTAATACGCGGTTTAATTTGTTTGCATGGTTAACTATATAATAACAAAATTTCTACAGCGTTTATTGATCATTGCTGATGTTAATTTCAACATTTACTAATACATTTTTAAAGTCAAAAGTTATTTTTTGTGTGTGAAGAAAATTAACAAATCTTTTTCTGAGTCATTTGGTTCATTCAATGGACAAAATGAACGAATTGACTCATTTTGAACGCGCATCACAGAAAAGAGCAAGGTGACCATTTGAGCTTATAAAATTTAAACTTTGTTATTTATTAATTAAATGAGCAATCGTTTCGCTTGATAAGGCCCTTATTCATCGTCTGGAATCATTTAAAGCCCTTTGAACAGTTTGCAGTTTGCACTGAAACTGTCTTTTGGATCAGTAAAGTCCATTATATGGAGAAAAACACTGGAATGTTTTCATCAAAAACCAATGACATGGATATCTTGGATGACATGGGGTGACTAAATCATCAGCAAACATTTTTTGAAAAGTGAACACTCCTTTAAGCAGACGTAGTTGACATGTAGTGGTAAAGTTACTCATATTAAGTGGTATGTCTCAAGTGGACTGTCTAAATAAGCAAGGTCACAGATCCAAGGGCCCCCAGGGTCCATCCGTAGGCCCCTTAAAGAACAGTATCAGAGCAATACAAATTTCCTTTGTTAATCCCCAAAACTACAATAGCGGTCTTGAGTTGTAGTGAGATGTAAAGAGGCTTTTGTTTGACTTAGTTTATCACTCCGAGCTGCCACGGGATTATTACAGTGCAAATGAAATTCAAATACTGGCTTACAGCTAATCAGATTCCTCATTACGAGCTCTGAAAAGAAGAAACAAACAAACATCATGACCCAAGTGGGCCTCTGTGTTCTTCTGATATTTGACATTTGATGTGTTTTACATGCTGCTCGAGTTCAGCTGGACGTAGTGTGTGACTCGTTGTAAGCCTTTGCCATAATCAGAAGTTCAGCGGAGTTCAGTGCTGATCTGGTTGTGGAATTTAGATAGGTTAAGGCACATACTTATAATTCAAGCTGTTTCTTGCATATTCACTTAAATGGTGCTTGACAAATATTTGTCCAAAATGCACCTGTTCAAATGCACCTGAAAATCAAATATATATATATATATATATATTAGGGCTGTCAAACGATTAATCGCGATTAATCGCATCCAAAATAAAAGTTTCTTTTTACATAAATATATGTGGGGGCACTGTGTATAATTATTTTGTATATATATAAAAAACACACATGCATGTATATTTAAGAAAAAAATATTATTTATATATAAAATATTTATATTTATATATAATATAAATTATATATAAATCTATATACAGAATATACATGAAAATATTTCTTAAATATATACAAGCATGTGTGTGTATATATATATATATATATATATATATATATATATATATATATATATATATATAATATTTATACACAGTGCACCCACATATATTATGTAAACTTTTATTTTGGATGCGATTAATCGTTTTGACAGCCCTAATATATATATATATATATTCTTACAAAAATAATACAGGCACTGCGTTTTAAGTCTGAACAGGAATGGGAGATATCTTGAAATATCCTTTAATATCAAGATTTTGTTATACTGTATAGCTCAGCAGTACTTTCATACTCTTTTTATCTTCAATACACTGAAAAAAAATATTTTAAAGCAATTTTCACTTAGATATAGATTTCTTTACAGTGTAAAACATGAAATATGTAAATTGTTCATGTGTTTTAGAAGGATATAGAAAAGAGTTCCCACTCATTCCTATGATTTTCCTGTCATTATTGAATACCCAATGAGGATTTACATGTGTATTTATTTATTTAGAAGATTTAATCATTTGTTTATTATTTTAAAAAACATGTGTATAATGATTGCACCCACAAAGAGCCATTTGTCTAAATTAAATCTTAATTTAATATCTAAAATGTAAAAAATTGACAATATAAATTCCCATGCCTGGAAATCACAACTTCAAAACTCCTGATATTTCTAGGGCAGTGAAACGATTAATCGTGATTAATCACATCCAAAAAAAGTTTGTGTTTACATAATATATGTGCGTGTAGCGTGTATAATTATTTTGTATATATAAATACAGACACATGTAAGAAATATTTGCATGTATATACTTTATATACAAAACTTATACATAAATATTTGATCTATTAATAACACATTTTTATTAAATATATACATGCATATGTGTGTATTTATATATAGAAAATAATTATACATACTACACACATATATATTATGTAAACACAAACTTTTATTTTGGATGCGATTAATCGTGATTAATCGTTTCACAGCCCTTGATATTTCTGGGTTTTTCATCATTGTGAGAACCCAAATAAGCTAAACCGAAAGAAAAAATGAACCTGAGGTAGATGGAGAGGATAAAAGTTTACACAAGTTCATCCATCATCTGAGATCTCAATGCACCATGCTATATTCCAATGCTGTGGACCTCAAATCTGCACCAACGTAGGCTCCAGTACATGACCAAACCGCTTCCCAGTGCAAAATTCAACCTCTGACATCACACGTACAGCACAGAGCTTTCCTTTATCTTATCTGCTCGCAGAAGTTCATCAAATCTGATAAGACACTGTTCCATGTTCTAGCAGATAACAATCTGAATTGCATAACAATAACAAACTGAGAGTTCATGATCACTACTCACCTGGTCCTGTCTCATTCAGGTGTGCTCAGAGTTTTCTGCATATGGCAAGAGGTGTGGATCCCGCTGAAATGTCACTAGGTTTTCAGTCAGATGTTATCTGTGAAGCTGGATTGGTGTTATTCCTCTTTCCTGTGGAGAATTCCAGAGCGCAGCACTCTCCTCTCCTACCTCCTCCTCGCGCTTTTACTGCAGTAGCCCAAGATCAAGACACAGTCCCACCACAAACCTCTGACACACACACACACACACAGCAGAAAGCAGAGGCGCTTGTAAGAACTGTTCTCTCTTACTCCCTCTCTCTCACTTTTGTGCTTGTCTTTCATAAACACCCTCTCTTTTTACCCCCTTCTTTCTTTTTACTCACTCCTGCTCTCTCTCGCTCTCTCTCTCTCTCTCTGGCGGAGGTTGGGGTTGCAGCAGCAGGACTCTTGCCAGTAACTCAGCTGTATGCAGTATTGATAGAGTTGCTCAGGGATGCTAACACAGCATGAATTTTCCCAGTGCTCCACTTTCCCTTTCACTCTTCACCCCCTCCTGCAAGTCCGTCTCTCCTTTGTGCCATTCCCCCAACCTATCAATCTGCTGCCTTTAATCTAAATTACTCGGCACCCGTGATCTCTTTTATTCTCCTTAGTTTTTATTGAGCTTGTTCTCTCCTAAATGTACCACGTCATGGGGCTAACTTGCCATTTTAGCAGATCAAATCTCAGATTCGCACTTCATTGCTGCATGCTGCCTGTCTGCGTCCCTGTAGAATAGATCATTATCACTATTGTTTATACTCATACTTAGGTTTAGGAATTTGAATAAATCTCTGTGTGACACTAATTGATGCAGGTGTTTTACTCACCCTGTACTGGTTGTGCTGTGGACAAGAACTAAAAGATTAGGTGTTGAAAAGAAGTGCGCTATAATTTTTTACGCAAATGGATTTTCACCTAGCTACTGTACTGCAAAACCACCCAGAACATGCATATGTGCTAAAAGTACAACGCCATACCCTAAATAGGAATGGGCATTGACACAAATTTCACGATTCGATTGACAAACTAGTGATTTGATTCAATATCAATTAATTGGGGCCTATCAGATACAGTATGGCACTAAAAAAATTCTCTCACGAATGCTGTAAACTATGGAAGGTTGTTTCCGCCACTAAATACAAATTAAAAAGGTATGCTAATTGAATTGGGAATTTCTATAGAAGATTCTGACTTTATAACTCACAATTTAAAAAAAGATAATTGCAACTTTATCTCACAATTCTGACTCTTTGCAATTGCGATATCTCACATTCTGACTTTTTTCTCGCAATTGCAACTTTATATCTCACACTTCTGACTAAACTCACAATTGTGTGTTATTAACTCAGAATTGTGAGATATAAACTTGCAATTGCGAGTAAAAGTCGAAAGATAAAAAGTGACAATTACTTTTTTATATTTTTTATTCTAGAAACAAGCTTCCAGGGAACCCGATTGGTAGGCCTAAATCACTATAATAAAGGTTAAATTAACTGATTTATAGGCTACTTAAATGTATATTACACATAAGGAAGTTTTTTTAATAACAACATCATAATGCAATTTTAATAACATAATTTTGTTTCTACTGGCTGCCACATTTATTTAAAAAACGCTGGCGGGGAAAGAGTTTAATGGTGGCTGTAATAAAAATGAGGGATATATTCAAACATAGCCTACAAATATGTAGGCTATGTATTTTATGAAATTCTTTGACAATGTTCTTATGTTATTGAGCATTACTACTAATAATAATAATAATAATTATATATATATATATATATATAATTATTGTTTTTAAATATATATGTGTTTATATACATATAGAGTATATAAATATACTCTATATGTATATATACACATATATATTTAAAAACAAGAAATTAAGAAAACAATATAGTCAAAAGCAATATAGTCAAAAAGTTATTTTTTCTAATTTTGACTGACGAGTTTTGAACGTTTTTTCTGAGGTAACATTAACGTTACCTGACATTGTTTACAAGCGGTTTTATTTCCGCGGTTCAAAGTTTGAGGCATGATATGAGGCATGATGCGGATTTCGGTAAGTTTTATGGTATCTTTCAACATATCTTCGGTTGTTTGTTCATGTTTATTTCATGCTGTGTAGGCTAACGTTAGCAATAAAGAGGAAGAGATGATGAGCTTCGCTTGAAGGCCTAAGTTACCTACGCTATAACTTATCCGTCGCGCGTTACATTCAAAACTGTATTTGAATTTCGTAATAAAATTGACAGTGAAAGTTGAGACATTGTTTTATATCAGAAGCAAGAAAGCTTATTGGGATTTATTGGATGTCATGCTCGCTCGCTACAATATTCAGGCATGAATATTCGAAAGCAACAACAACAACAACAACAAAAACAGACTGAATAGACTGAAAAAGGTCCATTCTTGGTTGGGATTTAAGAATCGATATTGGTTCTTCAAAATATGAATCGTTTAAAATCGAGTTTTTTTTTTACTGAAAAACACCCAGAACCATAACCTAAATAGCTTAGAACATCCTAGCAACTGCATAGCAACATGCTAAAAAAAAAAAAAAAAAAAAAAAAACAGTGACAACTGCATAGCAATGTGCTTAAGGAACATTCAAACCATAGACATCTATGTTCAGAACTCCCTGGTTGCTAAAATACACCCAGAAACCCCAAAAAACTGCATAGAAACATAAACAAAAACACCCTAAATTGCAATGTGCCAATAATCAGGCCCTAGCAACCAGCTATGCACTAACTTTAGCAACCACCCCTTATGTAAAAATGTAGATTTGTCTTTTCTCCTTTGTGTGTGTGTGTGTGTGTGTGTGTGTGTGTGTGTATGACTGCCTTTGTAAAAGGGGAAGTAAAAGGCTGTCTGAAGATACTTACATTTTAGCCTAATTATTATTGAAAGGATCATGATGCTTTGAGAAACCCTTTTTGCTGTGGTCATCACAAAGGGGAACCTCTCTGATTTCATATTCATTGCTGAATATGCTGTCGGATCAGAGAATTGTTTTCTATGGGAAAGGGCACACATCATGTGGAAGAACCTGAAATACTGATTCACTGACTAAAGTTGTGCTTGCCGCTTAGATTAAAACAACACTTTTGTTTTTTTGTTTTCTGCCAGTGCATTAGGGATTCAGCCTTGAAACCAGAAGTCTGATTTATCTACACATCCATCTGACATCTATGCAACATCTGGCAGCAGCTACAAACAAAGTTAGGCCTACCTACCTCCATCAGGAAGCAAAGATCCTGGAAGAACATCTACTTGTGAGGCCCTCTGCTGGTAAGTGGTGGAAAGCTGATTAAACATCACCTCAAGGATAAAGGGGCAAACATAACACATCGTTTCATAAGGCGTTCATTCCCTTCACCAAAGTGTCCCAGACATGGCCTGTCCCAGTATAAAGAGCCATACAGGTCACAACATATTATACAGAAGATCAGCGATCTAATGAATTATGAATTAGCCTCATTCTCTGCTATGAATGTTAATGTCTTCTTCCGGTAGGGATGCTTTTCAGCCTAAAACCCTTGTGGAGACAGTGGATGTCCTGGTAGAATCGATAGCTGAGATTTTCAAGGGCACAATAACTTATTGAGCAGGTTATTACCTAGTTGGATAGTTGAAAAAACATTAACATGTTTAATGCATTGACATTTAAAATAGTTATGATGAAAATATATTTGGTTAAATTAGATATTACTATCAAAATGTTGGGGTTGGAAAGATGTCACATCTTCAGTGTCACATGAATGTTGAAAACAGTTGTGCTGCTTATTAATGTATTACATTCAACATCCTACAAATAGGAAAAAGAGGCTACAATTTGCTAGAGCTCACCAAAGTTGGACAGTTGAAGACTGGAAAAATGTTGCCTGGTCTAAAGAGTCTCGAGACATTCAGATGGTAGAGTCAGAATTTGGCGTAAATAGAATGAGAACATGGATCCATCATGCCTTGTTACCACTGTGCAGGCTGGTGGTGGTGGTGTAATGGTGTGGAGGATGTTTTATTGGCACACTTTAGGCCCCTTAGTGCCAATTGGGCATCGATTAAATGCCACGGCCTACCTGAGCATTGTTTCTGACCATGTCCATCCCTTTATGGCCACCATATACCCATCCTCTGATGGCTACTTCCAGCAGGATAATGCACCATGTCACAAAGCTTGAATCATTTCAAATCGGTTTCTTGAACATGACAATGAGTTCACTGTACTAAAATGGCCCCTACAGTCACCAGATCTCAACCCAATAGAGCATCTTTGGGATGTGGTGGAATGGGAGCTTCGTGTCCTGGATGTGCATCCCACAAATCTCCATCAACTTTAAGATGCTATCCTATCAAATATGGGCCAAAATTTCTAAGGAATGCTTTCAGCACCTTGTTGAATCAATGCCACTTAGAATTATGCCAGTTCTGAAGGCGAAAGGGGGTCAAACACAGTATAGTATGGTGTTCCTAATAATCCTTTAAGTGAGTGTAGTATGAATGTGTGTAGTAATGTAACCCAGATGTACTACATCTTCATGGGATACTAAAGTGTGTCCTTTGGATGCACACTTAAAATCTCACTAGAACTAGTAGGTCATCTGAGTACTATGAATTCGGACATAAAAGTCGGCTCACATAATCCTACTATATACTGTATATGAGTAGGCAGATTCAGATCTTAAGGAATGTACCCTCATTGACCGTAAGCCAAAGGCACACCTTCTCTTCATTTGAACCCACTCACCTCTGTGTTTCAGAGGAAACTCTTATCTGAACTCTACACTAGCTCTCTTTCGCTGCCAAGATTAGCTGACGGCTAAAAGGTAGCATGCCTGTCCTAGATGAGGAAAAAGAATTCATTGTTTTCCAACTTCTGCTTCAACTGTGGTCTGTCGCTCCCTATCCGTCTTCTTTCATTTCCTTTATACTTCTTTTAATGTTGATCTAACTGATGCCAAAATATCCATTAGGAATGGTGACCACAATGTTTTCTATCCCAAAACACTACACAACAAAGAAGGCCTTTGGAGTGAGGCTTGATCAGATCACACACTTTTATTTTGTAAAAAACCTCAATGATTCATCAATTTATATAATACCTCTCTTGATTTAATAGTAATTATATTGAATTCAACATAAAGAGAGTTCATCTAAAACTGCCAACTTATTTGGGTTCACAGTGTACTTCATAGATTTAAGTTATAGTAACTAATTTGTACTATTAACTTTGTTTACCCAAGTTATCTTAACAATAAGTTATTGAGTTACTTGGAAACAAATCAAATATTTTTTTTATGCTTAAATTGTTTGAGTTAATAAACTTAAATGATTTAAGGCAATCGGTTTCCTCAAACAGTTTGAGTTAAACTAACTCATCAGGTTTTACAGTGTAAAAATGAAAATTCTGTCACCATATACACTCCCTTGTGTCGCTCGAAACCTTATGACTTTCTTTCTTCTGTGGAACACAAAGAAAGATACGATAAGATAAGAAGATGGAACGGCTTGATGGTTAGTAAATGATGACAGAATTTCAATTGAACTATCCCTCTGTAAAAAAATATTTTCAAGATTTGTTATCACAACATTTTTTCTTTGGTCAAATCAACTTAAATAATTTATTTAGTTGAGATAACTTATTATTTTGAGTTTCTGATGATTAAATCAATCTCCTTCATTGCATTAACTCACTTTTCCCAGTTCAATCAACTTAAAATTTTAAGGCTACCAGGTTACTTACTTTTTTAAGTTAAACCAACAATATTATTCATTTATTATGAGTTGTATGTCATACAAAGACTCTGATTATGCACAGAATAGTCTCAGACCCCCCCCCCCCTCGCTAAAATTACAAACTTATTCAAACACATAAGCTACTATTTTTTTCATATCGCAAAACTTGCATTACAGCATTAACTATAACTGGCACTGCTGTCGTTATCGACAAACATGTTAGATAATAAAAACGTGATAAAAAATGCACACACAAATCAAAACAAAATTAGATAAAATGGAATAAAATAAAACGATAAACAAAAAAGAAATTTCAAATTCTTAAAGTTTTATTACAGGATAAGTTTTTTAAACCTATCGGTATGTAAAAGTACCAAGAGGCCTCTGATTAGTTTTCCATAGACTTTTGAAAGTCACTTAAAAGCTTCAGAACATGAATAAACCAGAAGTTCTGCATGACATTACTGTACATGAGGATTTGGTGCAATGCAAGTGCAAATACATCAGCTGCCATCCAGTGCAACCCTAACCAATTTGCAGAGTTTTAGTATTCTTTACAGGATGACAGCTCACTAATCTCTCTGAAGTCTGCAGAGACCAATTGAAATGAAATAAGAACTGAAGCATCACATTTGAGGGTCATGATCACCATGCAAGTACTGTAACTCCTCTTAATTCAAACAAATTCAATATTTCATAACAAGCCCGGCCTTTTTTTTTTAGTTACGCTGAGTTGCATTCTTGAAGTTTCCAGCCTTAAGATGAAACCGAAGCTATAAGATTTCCGTCTTTCGGTAATGCTGGTTTCTCGGCCGCTGTTCTTGATTACGAGCGAGAATCTTATTTTGCAGCTTTTCTTCATGATCGCCCATGCAGACGGCAACAAATAGAAAAGCCCCTCCGACAACTAACAGAAGTCCAGCAAACCAGGCAGAAAACATGGCCTCTCCATACTCCCATCTGGGCATCACATCTGGAAGATTCTCATCCCAGAATTTCACTACCATTATGTACGCCATAAATGAAACGGGTGCGAGGGTCGTGATCCCTGACACCACGATAAACACCCCACCGAGGATAAGCAGAGCCCTCTTCATCCTCTCCCGCCCGGCACCAATCTCAACACCCTGGAGTCCAAAAAAAGCAGCCGCCACACCGAGAAATCCCGTCGCGATGGAAATGCACATGAGAACGCGTGAAACCAAAGTGTCTGGTGGCAGGGCCAAGAAAGACTCGAAGGCTTTGCAGTGCAATCCAACTTCCTCCGTGTAGATGCACATGTGCCAGAGACCCTCATACCAGTTCTCCATCTCATTCAAATCGGAGTTCATCGTCTTCCATAGTGGCAGGAAGGTTGTAATAAACGTCGTGATTAAACCTCCGAAGGACACAAAGAGCGAAGCTCTCTGGACAAACTTAGTGGTGAACAGCACCATACTGTATTAACACACTCGTCAGTTCTCTTGCTTTGTCTGTCTATCCATCTGATGCAGTCTCAGATTTTCAACTCGTCCTTTCTCGTCTAGTTTGGACTGGCTCCTCCTTTGCTTTAATAAAAACCCACCTGTTCCTGCCGGATAATCCTGCAGCCCTTCACAACGACGGGACTGTTTTTTCAGACTGATGAATATCGTAACCGAGGACAATAACTGCTTTTTAAAGAGGAAATACGATATGCCCAGTTTTAAGTCTGTGCAAGATGCCTGAACAGAGCGCAATAAGACATTGAAATTGAGGGGGAGGAGGAACTTTTAAAAAGCCTATGCACTTGTCTCTTTCCTTGCTAATTTTTGCTGATAATAACTCTAAAGAGTTTTAGGATATACTGTTACTTTGCGAAGTGTCGGTAGCAGCTGAATGAACAGAAGTTTGCTTTGAGAACACTATGTACCACAGGACCGAAGCTCCTCTGATTTTCAGAGACCAGTGGCAGGAAATCGGACACCTTGTCCTTCAAGCTGAGCTGAACTCATCCATACTCATCCTCACCATTTGTCCTTGAACACCCAATCGTCCCCTTTATGTATAATAGGCTTAAAGATGGCAACCCTCTAACCTAACCTTAACCTCTCTAGGTTATTTAAGTGAAACAGACACTAGCATTCAAAAGTTTGAGGTCAGAAAGATTGAAAGAGACGAATACTGTAATTAAATTAGGCTTTGGTAGACTTCATTTTTATACATGAATTGGCATCTCTGAATTCATTGAAAGGATTTGCTGAAGGAGAATTTACAGAGTTGTTGACTCTTGGATTGTCATTACAAAATCTTGACCAAACATTGATGCACCTCTTGATGGAAATAACATCACAATATTTATTTCCATCAATTGGTCCATACATTTACAATACACTGAAGGAGGAACCCCAGCCATATCCAATTGTCATAAGAGAATTGGTAGTGTTTTTTTTTTTTTTACTGCATGGCATGAGTTAAAGTTCGACTTTGAAAGCCTGACAAAATATGCCTAATCTGTCGCACTTCAAGATGGATGTTAATGAAACTTGTATAATTGCTATGAGAAAAAAAAACTAATTTAAATTAAACTTAAAAACCATTGCAAATTGTCTCACTCTTAGAAGACGTCATTACACAGGCTTATCTTCCCATATCTGACGAAACCAGATCCACACACTGAAATGAAGATAATATGTCTGGTTAAAGGTCAAGGATTGATCTGTGATTTGAACATCATAGACAAGTTTCCCCTTAGAATTGAGCCTCTATGGTGGTTTTGGTCTTAACCCTAAACTTAATGCGAAAATGCGATAATAAAACTGGTTAAGGACCTCTTCAGTCGACTGCAAAATGACGCTAATGATCCGAGATATGTTCAATCACTAACAATGGCAGATAATAATAAAGTCCGGGTGGCCTGAGAGATGCCCAGATGCACTTGCAGCTCCTGGCAGCATGTGTGCTACTCTGAAGAGAATGATCCTCTTTGTACTGCCATCCAAAACTGTTCATTTTTCTTTCATCGCCCCTGTCTGAGGCTCAGCTTTTATGGTGTTCTGTTGAGAATGACAGCAAACACAGCATTTCAGTTAATAATGCTTATATTGTATTCAAATTTGTTTGCGAACCTCAGTGATTTTGACTTTTTAGTGAAGTATTCAGCTTACAGTGGTGTAAAGTATTTGAGTAAATGTAATACTGTACTTCAAGTATAATTCTGGGTACTTTGTACTTTGAAGGTATCAAAGATATTAGCAACTTTACTACTTGACTACATTTTTTTAATAGGTGTGAACACATTTAAATGATGCACAATTGGCACTAAGGGGCCTAAAGTGTGCCATGAAAACATCCCCACACCATTACACCACCACCACCAGCCTGCACAGTGGTAACAAGGCATGATGGATCCATGTTCTCATTCTGTTTACGCCAAATTCAGACTCTACCATCTGAATGTCTCGAGACTCATCAGACCAGGCAACATTTTTCCAGTCTTCAACTGTCCAATTTTGGTGAGCTCTTGCAAATTGTAGCCTCTTTTTCCTATTAGTAGTGGAGATGAGTGGTACCCGGTGGGGTCTTCTGCTGTTGTAGCCCATCCGCCTCAAGGTTGTGCGTGTTGTGGCTTCACAAAAGCTTTGCTGCATACCGAGTGGTTATTTCAGTCAAAGTTGCTCTTCTATCAGCTTGAATCAGTCAGTCCATTCTCCTCTGACCTCTAGCATCAACAAGGCATTTTCGCCCACAGGACTGCCACATACTGGACGTTTTTCCCTGTTCACACCATTCTTTGTAAACCCTACAAATGGTTGTGTGTGAGAATCCCAGTAACTGAGCAGATTGTGAAATACTCAGACCGGCCTGTCTGGCACCAACAACAATGCCACTCACAAAATTGCTTAAATCACCTTTCTTTCCCATTCTGACATTCAGTTTTGAGTTCAGTAGATTAGGACCACACCCCTCCCTAAATGCATTGAAGCAACTGCCATGTGATTGGTTGATTAGATAATTGCATTAATGAGAAATTGAACAGGTATTCCTAAAATTCCTTTAGGTGATTGTATGTACGCATTACTCCCAAAACATTTGTGATGAGTAATGCAATTAACAGCATCTCTGTTGTCTGCTGTATCTCAGCTTTAAATTACTTTGGTTTTCAGGGACTCCTTACATCTCTGTCAACTGATCATTTGAATAATTACATCAAAGGTGCTGTATTTGCCTGCAAATTTATGATTGGTTGAAAAAGAGCATTGGGCTTCAGGTCAGGTAGTAAAGAAAGTTTCGACATGGTATTCGAAAACATCCACTCACAGAACCGTTAAATGTTGGTATTAACAAATAGCATGTTAAATGTAATCTTGCACAGAGGAAAAATAAATCGATACTCGCAGATTTGTCATAGCCATCCATCATCCCTTCAAATCATCTCGTCTACATTATTTTACCGTATACATAATATATACACAGAAAATAAAACCACTAAACAGTCTGCTGATGTTGCACTCTTTATTAAGGCATAGTTCCCACAGGACCAACAGAACATCTTGATGATTACAGTAAAGCGTACATGAGTTGACTGTTGATGTGTTGATCCCCTTATATAATTATATTATGCCATAACTGCATAATTATGAGCACTGACATAACTCAGAACAACAGCAGCACAAAATCACTACAAGGCTCAGGAATAAATAAAGGTCTACTTATTCATAAAGTGCAGTAGATAAAATCCAGGTCATATTTAATGATACAAAAAAAAAAATCAAAAGAAATCGCTTAAAGAATGAACATATGCATAGTAAAAAAAAATCTCATGAAGCTGTAATGCAAAATATATAAATATATTTATACACAATGGTATTATTATTTTAATCTACAAGAACCTGATGAAATCATTTGTTGAATCATAATTTGGTGCTAAAATGTTCATAATTGTCATTATAAAAAGGCAAAAAAAGATATGGGTGCCTATAAAATAAGTTAATTTTCTTTATGCAATATAACATTGTTTTTTTCTTTGGATTTTGAAATTAAAGGTTACCTGGACATGTTTTTGTAATTCATACTAATAGGGGTGATGTTTTCAAATCTTTCATTATATGGTACACATAACTATGTGGGCCATCAACTGATTTGATGTTCACTACTAAAAAAAGACATTAGCCCCAAATATTTGCATATTAAAATGAATGAAACTGAACAATCATTCTTAAACACAATTTGGTAAATAAAATCCAGAGTAAAGTGAACAGGAGGGGTGTGAAGCAGAATTATAAGGGTTGGGAGGAGGTGCTGGATGAAAAGGGAAGGAAATGGAGCAGAAGCGTTAATGAAAAAGCTCATAAAGTATTGGATGGGATGTGAAAGGGGAGGAGCGACTATATATCAGAGCTCATCTCAGTGCACTGTTTGTCTGATATGTGGGATGCCAGCGAGTCAATGATGTCCAACAGCAGTGGTTGGCTGAGCGATCGCAAGTTGGGGAGCTTGGACACCTTCAGGGAAGGAAGGAGAACCAAAGAAATAAATGGTAAACAACACAGGCCATGCAATAGACCGCAAATAAACAACCAAAAATAAACTGATAAGCTAACCGGGCCAAATAACATCAGGATGTCAAATTATGTTCGCAAAGGCACTCAATGGCATTTAAAAATACTAGAATTGTTTAGGGTAGCTGAAAGTGGGACAATTTATTACTATTGAAGTAAATATGTGTGATGGATAACATTGATAACATGATAAATAGGTCTAAATGCATATCAAACTTTGCCTGACGATACAAAGTTACAGATCTCCAGAATATCGTACACAGCTCGTAGAGGTTATCCACGTTGGACCGAATATTTTGGTGACGTGTTTTTTAACCGTGGCGTGGTAGCCAGCACACGCTTAGAGCTGTGGTCAATAGCACACCCACCTTGGTGAACTGATGGACTATAATATGCAGGCAGTGTTTCTTCATGTCCAGAGCTTGAGTCTTATCAGCCGCCTCCAAGATCTGAGGATAAACGAGGGATGATAGCATGTGACTGCAGTTCTTTATCATTACAGGGTTTGATCGTGGACACATTAACTTTCAAAAGTTTGGGGATTGTAAGATTTAATGTTTTTGAAAGAAGTCTTCTGCTCACCAAGGCTGCAGTTACTTGATAAAAAACGCTGTAAAATCTAATATTGTGAAATATTATTACAATTTTAAAATAACTGTTTTATATGTGGATATGTTATAAAATGTAATTTATTCTTGTGATGCAAAACTGAATTTTTAAGCATCATTCCTCCAGTCTTCAACATCACATGTTCCTTCAGAAATCATTATAATATCCAGATTTGCAGCTCAGGAAATATTTCCTATTATCATTAATTTTGAAAACAGTTGCTGCTTAATAGGATTCTTTGATGAACAGGAAATTCAGCATTTATTTGAAATATATATATTATTTGTAACATAAAAATCTTTAATGTCTTTTTAAAATTAATTTAAATATATCCTTGCCAAATAAAATTAATAATTTCTTACTGACCCCAAACTTTTGAACAATATATGATGCATACCTGTAACACATTCTCTACAGTAACGTTCATCTCCAGATTTTGCTTGCAGTAAGCCTGCAGTCTGTTGTTGGAGAAACCGTAGTAATAAGGTGCTGCAAACAGGTATCTGTGCACTAGTTAAGGGCAAACACATCATTTAAAATTTGATACAGATCAGGTTCTTCCGTCATTCTTCATTCCGTTTCAACATCTGCCAGGTGAAAAATCGCAAGTCTGGTCGTTAGCAAAAGTAACAGCACATCTGTCCTCAACAAGCTACTCTATTTGAGGTATCATTCATGTGAGTTAGATGACAAATAAACATTAGATGACAATTAATATGACAAATAAACATCTAAAAATAAGAGTCAAAAGCATTACAACAAAGCATTATGCATGGTCTTAGAAATAAAGATTGCACATTACAATATAAAATGTAGAACATGAAGCGGTAATGAGGATACAGTGAGTCCTCTGGAGGCATGTTGACGTCCCCATAATAAATGTAGCGCAGCATAGACTCAAAGGCCTGTGTGCTGGGAACCATTTCACCTATTGAAATGTTCACCTGCCCGTCCTCTGGCATGAAGGAGCGGAACATGGCCTCAAAATAACTGAGAAAGAAATGAGGCAGTGATCAACTAATAAATCAAAAGACAGTTAAAAAAAAAAACAAGACATGTTTGGAATGCTTTACTACTAGTTTGTATTTATGTTGAAAAAATTAAATAATAAAATAATATGCCATATGAATACTGTGCACTTTGCTCATGAAATACTCAGACGACTTCTTGCATAATAAAAGAAATGTTATTGTTGTTGTTAATTGAAAAAGGTAATGTTAATTAATAATAAAATAAGGTATGTATGTATATATATATATATATATATTTTTTAACTAAATATTTCAATTAGCTGCAAAGGCAATTTTTTTCGATTTCCTTTAGTTGACAAACTAAAATTAACTATTACAATTAAAAGACTTAAAAATAACAAAACTGAAATAATAATTAAAAGGAAATACTATATTAACATAAATCAAATAATAAAACAGACCAAAAAAAATACCAAAATGAAAATGAAAAAAAAAAAAAAAAAAAAATATATATATATATATATATATATATATATATATATAAAACAAAATCTCTAAATATGAATGTTTACTATAATAATGACACTAAAATAACACTGAACCAGAATTACAGCTGTCAAATTGACCTTCCACTTCCATGGTGATGAATGGTTATATCAACCGTGATTCGCTGATTTACCGAACTCATTGAAGACTAAAAAAAAAAATCATATTCACTTTGACGGACATCATTTGCTTAAATGCCCATGTGAATGCATTGAAATCATGTAATATGACAACAACATAATATAGCTCAATGTAGATGTAAAAAATATAATTATACTGCTCCACACTTTTAATTTTAAAACATAGTATCCAGTAAATGGAGTTTAATACTATCTAGTAAGAATTATGGTAGTATCCCATTAAGAACATTTAAAACATAGTATCCAGTAAATGTAGTTTAATACCATCTTGTAAGAAATATGGTAGTATTCCATTAAGAACATATCCATACACTCATCTCCTTTAATATATGTTGTTATAGGCCCTAGTGACTACTGTGTCCATTACCTGGAGCGAGCTGCAAGTATAGCCTTATGTGCAGGGCGTGGATGACCATCTAGCAGAAGGATGATGTCACAAAACTCATGGCCCGCCCCCTCCAAACAAGCCTTCATGTCCTGCACCAGAGATGTGCCTGAAACAAAGAAAAGGCATCCTGGTTTTTGGAGCCATATCTCCGATTTTAGATCTGTCCTGAAAGCAAATGCGTGTCTATTTGTATTTGTGTGCTTATTTCACCTATGTCCACCGGCTGATCCGAATAGACTCTGGGAGGAGGCTGCTGTTTGCGTCTCACTATCTCCACGATCAGCGGAGTGGACAGGTGCTCAAACTCTTTAGTCATGATGACCTGGTTAAAGTGACTCTCCTTGACCACAAAGTTCAGGCAATGTTCCTGGGGGGGCGGAAATAGATAGATAAATAGATACAGAAGAGAATTTGAGATTATAACGAGGTTAGTTTATTTATATTCAGGTACGTCTTCAACTTTACCTTGAGCTGGTCCAGCTGAAGCTTGTTTGCGTTTTCACACACGCTCAGGACATTCTGCAGATCGACCGATGCCTCAATGTACTGAACACAGAGCTGCTCCAGTCTGGACAGTTTAAAACTCAAAGCAAGTTTATAAACGTCCATGATCAACAGCACATCCTGCACATGACCTTGTGGAGAGAGAGAGAGAAGGAAGACTCTTATGCGAGTGATTTCAAATATGACCTCATCACTATTTCTTTTCTTGAAGTGCCCCAATAATGCTATTTTAAAGGTTCCTAAATTTGTTTTGAAGGTCTCCTACAATAGGTTTACATGCATCCAAGGTCATATTCTCTTAACATACATTGCAGCATCTCTTTTCTCAGTTTCTGAAACGGTTCGATCAAGGATTTGGTCTCTCTAAACCCCTCCTTTTCCGAGAGCCTACCCTGCTTTGATTGGTCAGATGGCCCAGTCTGTTGTGATTGGTCTACCTTTTACAGTGTGTGTCAGAAACAAAACAGCCATAATAACTATATCTGAATTTCAGCTCCGGAGGCTTCCTCAGCACTTGATACAGAGACTTTAAGCAGATCAATAGAAGGCATATCCTAAGACGTGGTGTAACTTACCTCTACGTGGGTACTGTATCTTGTCTGTGTACAAGAACTGCATCAAAACCTCAAATGGTTGAGCATCTGCCTCTCTGATTGACACTTCCAATAAAGGAAGACCCCTTGAGGACTTTCCAGAGTTGTCCTTCTGACTGCCTGAGCCACATTCCTCACTTTCCTCATTGCATTCGAGTTTACTCTTCTGCAAAAACAGGCCAAATATTATTTACATTCTGATTTACCAGCCCAGAAGTAAATAGTTTTGGACAGGAATTCGCATTCATTTAGAGAATGTGCCTAAATGATTGTTTTTGTGTGCAAATAATACAAATACTCAGTGTTACAAGGTAAATATCTACAAAATATCTTTTTACTTTACTTTTTAAAATCAGACATAATGAAATATGAAATAGACCTGTTTCTGTCGATCTCTCGCCTGTAGAATCTTCTTTCGGAGCCACTTACAGCGAGCTGTAACAATGGCAATATGACCCAGGACCTTCTCCTCCCTCTGTAAACAGAAAAAAACAGATTTTATTTATTACTAAAAGTTAAATATTGCCAATGATTCAGAGTGACAGTGTGTATCAAATAAAAACATGTAGTTATTCTTTACAGGACAAACTAACCTCCCCCAAGATAAACTCTACATCACAGAACTGACGGTTTTCCCAAAGTTTGCCATAGTCCTCATGAAGTGTGCACTTTGGGTAACAAGAAAACTAGGACAAAAAAATATGAAAATAATAAAAAAGAACAGTTAAATAATAATATGGTATGTTTAATTGCATTAGATGAAGCAAGTGTATTTCTGGAGGTCAAGCACTCACCTGAAATCTGTACATTTCTCCACTGCGTACATTATTGTCCACAGTCCCTCCAAAGATGTACATGGCATCATGGATAACAGCTGCTGCATGGAACAGCCTCCCACTTGGCATCTGAGAGAAACAGTTTTTTTTTTTTTTTTTTTTTTTTAATTGAATGCCCACAATAGAAAATTTACATTTACAGAATCACAACAAAGTTCTATTTGTATTATAAGGTGTACAAAACATAAAAGACAGTAATAATTGAAAGAAATTAAAATAACTACCACACAAAAAACAAGGTCACATTAACTTAGCATCCTTTAGATTGGAAGTTAAGGGAGTTCCTTTGAGAGAAACAGTTTTATTTACATTTTTATTTGTAAAGAACAAACACACCACAAGCTAAAAGGCAAACCATTTTCTCAAACTACAGGGGGCCTCAATTAACTCATCAAAATGAATGCTGAAAACATCCACAATTGAGTCATGGATGCTAATGATGTTGCTATGAATTTATAGGTACAGTCAAAGCCAAATTGTTCAGATTTACAATTAATTAAACTGCATGTGTTTTTGAAATGGCTACAAATACACTACAATTCAAAAGCTTGAGGTTGGTAAGATTTTTTTAATCTCTTCTGCTCACCATTACAATGCTCAATGTATTTGATAAAAAAATACAATAAAAACAGAAATATTGTAAAATTGGTACAATTTAAAATGACACTTTCTATGATAATGTAGTTTCAAAAGTAATTTTTCCTGTGATGCAAAGCTGAATTTTGGGCATCATTACTCTTCAGTGTCACATGATCCTTCAGAAATCATTATAATAGGCTGATTTGCTGCTTAAGAAACATTTCAGCTTCTTGAACAGTTGTGCTGCTTATAATTTTTGATTCTTTGATAAATAGAAAAAAAACAAAAAGAAATTTGTATCAAATTTCTTTACTGCCACTTTTCTTTACTGGCGGTCAATTTAATGCGTTCTTGCTGAATGAAAGCAAAAAAAACAACAACTTTTGAATGGTAATGTATGTGTTAACAAACATTCATTTTCAATGGAAATATTATGGATTTGTTGTAACTATGTTAGCTTGGGTTGTCCTTAAATTCCTCTGTGTTGTGTTCAGGTCATACCTCGCTGTCGTTGCTGGGATGAATGACCTCCCAGGTCTGTGAGTCCACGTCATAGCAGTGCAGTTCGTTGGGTAGAGTGTTGTCTGCTGCTCCTCCAAACACATACAGATGACGGTCAAACGCCACCATGGTGTGTCCATAGCGTCTCTGAGGGGGCGGAGGGGACCCACGCAGTAAGTGCTCAGTTGGGATACGGGTCCATCTATGGGAAAGAATACATTTCTAATTGCGTACAAAAATCGTATTGTTCCTCTTTCATTAACATTTTACATAATTTAAACAACATTTAACTGAAATGAGATGAATAAGTACAAATCAAATGACATTTATCAATGTCCTCTCTGCTATGCTCACATGTGGCCTTTGAATTCAAACTGAAAGAGGTTGTTGGTGATCTTTGCTCCACTCTGACCAGAGAAGACAAACATCTTATCCCGACATACGGCAACTGGGAAGTTACAGCAGGAAGGTGGGATTTCACCGCTTTGTTCAATCTAAAAGAAACAAAGAAAGTGGTGCATCAGAAAAGGTATTATGCATTTTATAAGCTTAAAGGTGAACACTCTTAATATAATTTAGACAAAATTATAATTAAACATGTAAAGATAGACACCTCCTCCCAGCATGCCTGCTCACGATCCTGAAGACTGATGGTCCACATGTCATTCAGCCTGTTGAAAACAAACATAAAAAGTTAATTTTTATATTAACAGTTACATTTAATACAAATCCCATTCTTTTAGGTTGGAAATATATTTGTTTGTGTTACAATAGATTTAAAATTGCCATTCAACGCTGTGTAAAGAGGGGAATAACATGCTTGCCTGGCATTTCCATCATATCCAGCAAAAATCCAGAGTTTGTCATTATAGACCGTGGCTCCATGAGCTGATCTGGCAACCAGACTGGAACAAAAATAAAACTGAGTGTCAGACAGACAACACAACCATGAGAATGACAATATATATATATATATATATATATATATATATATATATATATATATATATATATATAAATAATTGTTGAAAACTTATGATTTACCGTCCCTCCACCTTCCATTCTGTCCACTGCCCGGTAGCAAACTTGTACTCAAATAGATCATTTTTGTTTTTCAAGTTAGAGTTTGAATATATGTCTCCAGTGTAGCCACCTAAAAATACAAGCAAGAAACCATTACGCACAAAGGAAAAGAAAACAGGACATTGAATGTCGAGTTTAAAATCAATGAATGAATGAACTGAATCAACATTTTTCATTCTTTACACAGTTATTGAACTGAACTGACTTGAGCTGAATAATGACACTTGTATTTTAAAAGCTGCTTTACAGCCAATATAAATGGGTCTAATATTTAATGAAGTTGCATCATTGATTCTTTTATTTTCCTGTTTATAACTGTGAAGCTGCTTTGAAACAATCTGTAATGTATAAAGCAAAACAGTATAAGGGACTGGACATTGAAAACCTACCAAATACAAACATGCTGCTTCCATACACAACTGCAGAATGGTGATATCTTGGTGCTGGTGGGGTGCCAGTAGTGAATGCCCTATTAATTATGTAAATTCATGTTAGAGGCTACAAAAAATATATATAAATATATATATTCAAGCACATGCTATATTAACATATAGCGCTCACCGACACCACGAGCAGTCCTTCACATCAAACCGCAACAGGTCATTAAGCATGTTCTTGCTGAAAGAAATGATCACCAGTGTCAGATCTTTCTGTATCTTTTGGAGAGAAAGGAAAGGAGTGGAAATCCAAAATACTCACCCATTGTCTCCTCCAAAAACATAGATGGCATCCCTGTATGCCACAACAGTGTGTTTGCTGCGCCTACAGGAAACAAACCCCAATATGCACTGTTTTTACAGCTGAATACAAAACCTATTGTTAAATATGGAGAAAAAGAAGTGTATAATTGTGTACCTTGCACCCACAAACTCATCACATGGTGGCAGCCTCCTCCAGCGGTGGACAGTCTCGAAAGGCCCGAAATTGAGTGTCAAATACTCAACACTGTCAGAGCAGCTGTGGTCAAAATCAACACTGGGAGCAACTTTAGATTTACAAGACATGGCTCCAGGAAACCATGACATTCAGTTTACATCTAGCAAGGTTTTGTCCAGCCGAGGGACCAAGACAAAAGAAATAAAAATTAATTTGTTTGTAAATTGTCGGACGGTTTGAGCTGTTTTGGGGTCATCTGAACCATGTTGTCCTTAAGATTATTCTGATTGTTTACAATCTTCAATACGACTAAGGTTAGCTAGCTACAAGTGTATCTGATCTTCGTCATTTTTTATACTCTAAACGTCTAATAACAATCCTAACACCTTAAAAAATATTAAATTAAACACGTCGATATGACAGAATGGGATAATATCATGGAATATATACAGTTACGAATTATATTTCTTGCTCCTGGACGTCAATGGAGGAGACGAGGCTACTTGACATGCGCAGATTTACTGCTTTGATTGGTGGAGAGCACAGTCGACGTCATCAATAAATAAAACACTAAAGGAATTATTCATATTTTCTACGTCTCCGTTTATATTTTTACTACACACACCTAAACTTTCTCATTTCTAGGCATAATAAAATAAATATAAATTTAAGCATAGACGGACTATTAGTTAAAAAACGTACGGATGAGGTTGCGTTTTCATTGGTCGAAATTATGATGGGCGGGATCTAAACAGGAAGGTGACTGGAGCTCGCGGCAACAACTCAAAACGCGCCAAATTTCTATGTCGTAACAGAATGAACAACGGAAATATATATTTACAGTAATATTCTATGTAGACCGGTGGTAACGCCAATTGTATTTACATTTATTAGGACACATACTTTTGTGTATCGCAGCACATTAGTGAAATTCATGCGAACAGAAGGTCTAAAATTCGGTCTATCGCGCTGAAAGTTGGTCGAATTCTGTGGAGTGACGCTTTGAAGTAACTTCTGCTGTAACGTATTTGCTGACTGATTTGAGTCTTGCAGACTCTTGTCAGCTAACGTTATGGTTTTACAAAACAGTGGGCGATATAAATCAGACCGTGGCGGGGATCAGGACAACCAGCAGTAAGTGCAAACATGTATAATGTTGACACGACAGATATTTCAATAGTTATTTATTACTTAGTAAGTTACCAGTTATAAAGTATCTGTGGTACAGTTTGGTAAAGCAGACAGTGTTTGAGTAGTTGACAAATAACAATTTTTCTTTAAAGACTTTAGTTTACATTTTTTATGTTTATGTTGTAACTAGAAAAATAGACACAATTGTTCTTCAGCGTTTTAAAAGCTTTTTTACATTTCACTGAATGTGTCCCTGTAGTATTATTATTTATGTTTATATATACTAAATAAATATATAAATATATATATATATACTAAATATACATATATATAAATATATATATAGCTTACTTCATATTTTAGACACTTTTAGTTTTAAATATATCTTAAATCAGTTTTATTTATATATCTTCAGTTTTTTAACTTATAGTATTGTGTTATGTTTTTGTCATTTTTATTACGTTTTTATGTTTCTAAATATTAGAAATGTATTTTTTTTTCAACTTTTTTTCTAAATTATTTATCTAAACTATTTTTTCCTGCTTCATTATATTTAGCAAATTTTTTAAAATAATTTTAGTTAACGATAACTCACACCATATACAACAAATTATTTTTATTACAAATATTCCATTCAATGTCTCATTAATATGAAGTCATAAAAACTGAATGTTAGATGATTATCTGTCATCAATTATGAAAATATTTTACCTTAAATATAGCCTGACATTGCTATCAGTGGTTGAAATGTCAAGACGACAACTTTGGTAGAATTGAAAATTGTCTAGATTGAAACCAAATCCTGCGACTTCAGTTTGCCAGCATAGACTATTAATTGTAGAATACAATCTATTGTCATTGCGTGCTCTTACAGTTTTTGCAGTTGTCAAAACATCTGTTGAATTATGTGGACGACGGGTTTTGTTGCAGTAGATTTCATGATGTTGTTTTTTAGGGATGATGCATCTGCTATGTCCGCTGTCAAGCGGCTGGAGCGCAGTCAGTTCACTGATGGGATGGACGAGCGCTTTGGCTTCGAGCGGATGAAGGAGCCTGGTGAGAAAACGGGATGGCTAATCAACATGCACCCAGTAAGAATGAATGTCAGACATTCAAACACAGTAATTAGATGGCCAGTAAGCTGTGCCAATAATTTTGCCAATATTGTGAAGATTTTGAACGTTACGCTGTGTATTTCTTCTCAGACTGAGATTCTGGATGATGACAAACGGCTGATCAGTTGTGTGGACTATTACTTCATACAGGAAGATGGAAACAGATTCAAAGTGCGATATTACAGCAGTTTGCAAATATACATATTTCTTTCTTTCAAATGTAATATTAAAGGTTTCTCCACTTTTTAAAACATGTATTTTATCCTTTATGAAATTATCATAGAGCAGGAAAAGAATGTGATGTTGGCAGAGGTCCTGATGTTGTAACTTTCCCTTTTTGCGTACGTGTCCCCAGGTTGCTCTTCCTTTTAAGCCGTATTTCTACATAGCCACTAAAAAGGTGACTTTAAGCTTTTTACTGAATGAAAACATGTTGGTTTGGGTGGATTGAATGATACTGTATGTCTTTTTGTATCTGTTAAAGAACTGTGAAAGAGAGGTTATCTCCTTCCTGTCAAAGAAGTTCCAAGGGAAAGTGGCGAAGCTTGAAGTTGTCCCTAAGGAAGATTTGGATCTGGTAAGTTAAGTTCTTCTTTCATCCATTAATTCTACTCATTTGTTTTCATCATGAATATAAACCAAAATCTATTTATCAATACTTGAATTTTGATCATTTATGGATTTTGTTTTACTCATTCTTTTGTTATTTTTGTACATCATTTGATTATGTGTCTTTAAAAGCCTAATCACCTGGTGGGCCTGAAGAGGAGCTACATCAAACTCTATTTTAACACTGTGGATGACCTTGTTAAAGTGAAAAGGGAGATCTCACCTGCCGTCCGCAAGAACAGAGAGAGAGAGAAGTCTAATGACGCCTACACTAGCATGTTATCCAGGTATTCACATTTGGCACTGTCAAAAAAGCACACTTTTAATTTAGATGCCCTGCTTATTTTGAAACCTTTGTTGCTGCGATGTAAAAGGAAAAACATCCTAAAATAGATTTAAAAAAAATTGTTAGACTTTCCAGTTTCCACAATGCACTTGTAATTGTCATCTATTGTTATCCAGACGTATATGTAAATGCTTCTTTTGCATGTTCCAGTGCTTTGGTTGGTGGGAGTGTAGTGACGGAGGATAAGGATGGCTCGTCGAAGAAGATGACTGAGCAGCTTGACAACATTTTGGACATGCGAGAATATGACGTGCCCTATCACGTCCGTGTTTCTATTGACCTGAAGATTCATGTGGTAAAGGAACATCCCATACAGGCTACATGACTAATTATACAGTATGTTTCGTTTTTAAATGAGACCTTCTTGACTGACAGCTCTGTTTTCCGACAGGCTCACTGGTATAATGTGCGGTACAGAGGAAGTGCCTATCCTCCTGAGATTGTTCGCAGGGATGATCTTGTGGAAAGACCTGTAAGAATCTTAAATGCTTTTGCATGTCTTAAAGTGTTCAAATACTTGAGATCTTTGCTTAGTCTCTGGCAATGATTGTTAATAATGTCATTCCATTTTATGAATCACTTATTCATTCCATTATTTTTCTGTCCTTTTAAGGACCCTGTAGTGTTGGCATTTGATATTGAGACCACTAAACTTCCTTTGAAGTTTCCTGATGCTGAAACAGACCAGATCATGATGATATCATACATGATAGATGGACAGGTAATGCATTTTGCACTCTTACGATAGATCAGTCATTCATAACATACAGTAAATATTGTCAGTTTTAGTCATGCTGTATTTAAATTTGATCTGCCTCTTTGATATGTTTAATATTTGATATAGTTTATAATATATGTGCTATTTTCCTAGGGCTTCCTCATCACCAACAGAGAAATTGTCTCTGAGGACATTGAAGACTTCGAGTTCACACCTAAACCTGAATACGAGGGCCCTTTCACAGTGTTTAATGAACCTGATGAGGTAAAGCTGAACAGTATATAACGTGCATTGTTTTCTAGACTGGTACTGAGTGCTGCAATTGAACTATAACAATTGATATAATGTTGTCAATAGTAAAACAAGGCTTGAGAAAATTAAGCCGTCAAACTACTTTTCTGTAGTTTGGTAAATATTTGCCTACCATATTCCTGACCTTTTCTGTCTGCTTGCAGGCCTCTCTCATTCAGAGATGGTTTGAACACGTCCATGAGACCAAGCCGAACATTTTTGTCACTTACAACGGAGATTTCTTTGACTGGTGGGACATGATTTTAGACTATTACTGTGAAACTATCTGATATTATATCACATAAAAAGACTGTTTCATGTTTTTATTTTCCATTTACATATGGTTTTGACAATTTTGTCTTTTGACAAGTAGCATGTGATGATGGTGAATTTCTGTTTATATGTCCTCAGGCCATTTGTTGAGACTAGGGCGGCCCAACATGGCCTGAATATGCATAAGGAGATCGGCTTCCAGAAGGACAATCAGGGAGAATATAAAGCCAGCCAAGCTATTCACATGGACTGCCTCAGGTAAGAGTGGCTTAAATATTTTTTTTCTAATGAATAGCTTGTGTATGATTTTTTTTTTAGGACATAGACTCTGTCTCACCCTCTCTCTTCATTCAGGTGGGTAAAGAGAGACAGTTACCTGCCTGTAGGAAGTCATAACCTCAAGGCTGCAGCAAAAGCTAAGTTAGGTTATGACCCTGTAGAGCTGGACCCAGAGGAGATGTGCCGTATGGCTACTGAAGAACCACAGGTGCCCTTCCTCTACTCCTCAACTTTCACACTCGTTGATCATTTACATGGATGTCCGTTCACTTACTACACAATAAACATTGAGTCAATACACTATATTTCTGTGGTTTATGAATTTTTATGTCAGGAAAATATATGAATTCATTTTTAACAAAGATTTCATTGTAATACCATACATAGTCCATACAATGTTAATCTCAGTTTTTTCTTAACCAACCACAAGTAACAAGACGTTTAGCTGGTCAGTTGGATTTTCATTGTGTTGTGTGGCCAACAGTCTCATTGGTCCAAAATCCTGCTTGGCGTAGATGCATTTTAGCCATCAAATTGGTTCTGAGTGACTATGAATTTGTTACTTTGTGAATCATTTACTTATTTCTTTATTATTATTATTTTTAAATATAATTTTTACTATATATATATTAGGGCTGTCAAACGATTAATTGTGATTAATCGCATCCAAAATAAAAGTTTTTGTTTACATACTATATGTGGGTGCACAAATAATTATTTTGTATGTATATAATATACTTCCCAGAATGTATGTTTAAGAAAAAAATATTATTATTTATATATACAATATTTATTTTTATATATAATATAAATTATACAGAATATACTTGAACATATTTCTTAAATATATACAAGCATGTGTGTGTATTTATATATATATATATATATATATATATAATATTTATAGACGGTACACCCACATATATTATGTAAACACACAAACTTTTATTTTGGATGTAATTAATCGCGATTAATCGTTTGACAGCCCATTAATTTATATATATATATATATATATATATATATAATTCTTTTAATCTAATATTTACACTGTGTTTAAAAGTTCTTGTTTTTGCATGATGAGCTGTATTATTGTTTTTCAGACTCTGGCCACCTATTCAGTGTCTGACGCTGTGGCCACATACTACCTTTACATGAAATATGTTCATCCCTTCATTTTTGCCCTCTGCACCATTATTCCCATGGAACCCGATGAGGTCTATATTTACGAAATCTTGGTTTTATTGTTACTACATTATGATTAGAAAGCTGTAAATATACGGTAATAGTTTTTAACATCATGGTTTTGTTTTATATCTATCTGAACACACAAATGTGTAAACAGGTTTTGCGGAAAGGCTCCGGTACCCTGTGTGAAGCCTTGCTGATGGTTCAGGCCTTCCATGCCAACATTGTCTTCCCAAACAAGCAGGAGCAGGTCTTTAATAAACTCACAGATGATGGTCATGTACTCGACTCTGAGACTTACGTGGGTGGCCACGTCGAGGCTCTGGAGTCTGGTGTGTTTCGCAGCGACATCCCCTGTCGCTTTAAAATGGTAACCGGGACTCCATCTTTAATCAAAGCACATTGTTTTGAGTTGTTTTACATCTACATAATTATTTATAATTTATGTTCTGACAGAATCCAGCAGCATTTGACTTTTTGATTCAGAGGGTAGACGGTACTCTTCGTCATGCGATTGAGGAAGAGGAGAATATTCCCCTTGAGCAGGTCACCAACTTTAATGAGGTCAGTCAGAATCGATAATCAGTGATTTTTTTTTTTTTTATAGACACATGGTCCTATTTCTTTTGTGAATTATGTTTTTGATGCTTTCATGTATCACATTAAATACCAGTTGTCATAATAATCTTGCCTGTTTCAGGTGTGTGATGAGATCAAAAGGAAGCTGATCTCTCTGAAGGAAGTGCCCAATAGAATTGAGTGTCCTCTTATTTACCATCTGGATGTGGGGGCTATGTACCCCAACATCATCCTCACCAACAGACTACAGGTATATTACAGTTCTCCGCTTATATTGGTGCTTAAGTTGTTAATTTCACTGTAATGATTAATATAATATAATACTGGTCGACTGGGAGATTACAGCCCTAGTAATGACATTTTAAGTCAACTTTTAGTTTGTTTCCTTCAGCTGTATATGAATAAAGTGAGTCAAATCATCTCTTTCTCTCCATCTATTTTTATTGCTCCTAGCCCTCTGCCATGGTGGACGAGGCGACCTGTGCCGCCTGTGATTTTAATAAACCTGGTGCAAACTGTCAGCGCAAGATGTCATGGCAGTGGCGAGGAGAGATCAGTGAGTGATTTGAACTTCTTACATCTTTGAGGAGACGTTTAATGCCACTAATGTTTCATCTTGGGTTGACTCAGGAATGGCAAAGAAAGTTTTTAATATTTTTTTCATACTTAATACTTCTATTTGGCAAGGACACATTAAACTGGTCAAAAGTGACAGGAATTTAAAGTGTTCCAAAATATTTCCATTTCAAATAAATTGTTCTTTTAAACTTTCTATTCCATCAAAGAATCCTGAAAAGTCTGAGAAATTTCTCACAAAAACCGACCATAGTCACATACTTTATAAAGTGAGGACAAAACTACTCATAACCAGTAATATTTACATTGGTTAGTAATAACATAAACAAAAATTATAACATTAATATACTTCATAATTGCGAACTTTTAGCTATTTTAAAACATTAATACAGTTTTGCTATCAGTGAGGTTCAGGCTGTTTTTTATTTCCTCCTAGTGCCGGCCAGTAGGAGTGAGTTTCACCGCATCCAGCAACAATTGGAGTCAGAGAAGTTTCCCCCTCTCTTTCCAAACGGTCCACCTCGCGCTTTCCATGTGCTCAACAGAGAAGAACAGGCTCGTCATGAGAAGAAGCGCTTGGGAGGTCAGTATATTCTTGATTCTCACACCCATTTGCAAGGATTTAGGTTTTGTCCGACTATTGTCAGACCAAGAAAAGCTTAAATTATGCACTTGTACGTCACTTCATTTGTATTTGTTTTCTTAGACTACTGTAGAAAAGCCTATAAGAAGGTTCACCTGACCAGACTAGAGGATAGAGTCACTACCATTTGCCAGAGAGAGAACTCCTTTTATGTTGACACGGTTCGAGCCTTCAGAGACCGTCGATATGAGTTCAAAGGACTCCACAAGGTACTGGATTTGATGTTGAATTGTTTGTTTTGTTATGAATGTTACATTTTGGTATTTCTATGTATGCAACCTGTAAATCATGTTATTTTGAAAGGTACTACATGGATTTGTTTAGTGTTTGGCACCAATCTTAGTTTCCCTGAGCGGGACAATAAAGTTGAGTCTGAGTCTGTCTACGTAGTACATCAAACTCCTCAATTTCAGTCTTTTAATGTGATATTTTAGTCTGCTCAGCTCACCTTTACAGGAAGGATTCACGCTTCTTTTCTGTAATCTGTCCAGGTGTGGAAGAAGAAGCTGTCTTCAGCGCAGGATAAAGGGGACGCAGCAGAGGTGAAGCGCTGCAAGAACATGGAGATCCTCTATGAGTCTTTGCAACTGGCGCACAAGTGCATCCTCAACTCCTTCTACGGATACGTCATGAGAAAAGGGTATTGACTATCACTTTTCAATGCACTTATATTGCCCAGTGCTAGAGCAGATATACCCGAGGAGTTTCTTGCCTTCTGTAGTTACTGATAATATTTTTTGTTTTATCCTGTTTTACATGATGGCTCTTATTATGTTTCTCAGAGCACGATGGTACTCCATGGAGATGGCTGGGATTGTGTGTTTCACTGGTGCCAACATCATCACGCAGGCCAGAGAGCTCATTGAGCAGATCGGGTCAGGCTCTTACACCAAACCCAAAAACACTGTCAGAGTTGTGGTTATTTATTGTAATTGGTTGATTAATGTATCATCTTCCTCTTTAGGAGGCCTCTGGAGTTGGACACTGATGGTATCTGGTGTGTTCTTCCCAACACCTTTCCTGAGAACTTTGTCATAAAATCCACCAATGAGAAGAAGCCAAAGGTGACCATCAGTTATCCAGGAGCCATGCTCAATATCATGGTCAAGGTAATTTATCTAGCTTCTCTTTTGAGCGGTAAACCACATTATCAGCAGGTTAATTGGATTTATGCACAGCTGCACTACTTCCTGAACTTCAGCCAGCTCCTTTGTTTCCTGTCTTCCATTATTGGACAAACTGTAGTCAGTAGTCACAACAACAATAATCAGACACACCTGGATTAATCAGTTTGTCCAATAATGGCAGATGTGAAACAAAGGGGATGGCTGAAGTTCAGGAAGTAGTGCAGCTGTGCATAAAGCCTATTATATGGTAAATGGTTAAAATGGAATAACATTATAATGGATCCTGTCATTTGTATGTGTAGGAGGGTTTCACAAATCATCAATATCAAGAGCTGGTGGACCCTGCATCTCTAACATATGAGACCAGAGCTGAGAACAGCATCTTCTTTGAAGTGGATGGGCCGTACTTGGCTATGATCCTGCCCGCCTCCAAAGAAGAAGGAAAGAAGCTAAAGAAGAGGTGAGAGAGCTACATCTGAGGTACTGCAGTCGAATTCAAAATATCAGAGATTGTCTTTTCTCCCGCCACCTGCTGCTCAGACTGGATGGTGCTCACATGGGTTGCCAGTTTGAAAATTGGCAACGTGCTGTATCAAACCAAAACAATAACATTCCAGCCTGGAAACACTCATTTCAAAGTAAAATAACTGGCTGAAGTGTTTTTCAGAGAAACGAGTTTGTGAACTTAACATGTTTCCTCAATATATGCTAACATATTATGGTATTTTTATGCTTTAGTAGAGCGAAAAAGTTGCATACAGCACCTTTAATATCTGCAAGCACTTTATTTTATGGTTCCCCAACAGACATTCTACTGACAAATGTCAACTTATTCGATTAACCTTACCACTAACAGTCTACTAATACTCAGAAAGTTAGTTGATATGTAGGTGTAACATTACTTACATTAAAATTGTAACCATTATTGATGCTATTAATAATTCAATAATGCATGTAGCTTTCAAAAACAGCGCACGCTCACTAACTGAGTAAAAACTCCTGTTATAATCAAAAAATCTGTCTATACTGCACAATGAATCTCTTGTTTACATCGTAGTTATACTTTGTAGGTTTAAATTTATACTTTGTCTGACCAGTACCTGAAGTCTCTAGTAGATCCAAACTACTGTAAGTTGCTTTGGATAAAAGCCTCAACTGTATGAAAAAAAAAATTATTCAATGTATTTGGTTGTAGCCTGTAGAGATACTTTGTTTCTAAGTATCTTCTCTATCCTCAGGTATGCCGTGTTTAACGAGGATGGGTCTCTGGCTGAGCTAAAGGGCTTTGAGGTGAAGAGGAGAGGAGAACTTCAACTCATTAAGATCTTCCAGTCATCTGTGTTTGAGGCCTTCCTGAAAGGCACGACTCTAGATGAGGTTTACGCCTCTGTGGCTAAAGTGGCCGACTACTGGCTTGATGTGCTCTACAGCAAGGTATTGACTAACAAGATCTTCCATATAATGGGAATAATTGCTTGCATTGTATTTTATCACAATATCTACTCTGGTTTTTATTATTTCAACAAGGCAAAGCCACATGGGAGTGGCACTCGATGAGAGTGTTGTTCTTGTCTTTTGTTTTCAAGGCCTCTAACATGCCAGATGCAGAGTTATTTGAGCTGATTTCAGAAAACCGCTCAATGTCCCGTAAACTGGAAGATTATGGAGAACAGAAATCCACCTCCATCAGCACGGCCAAACGTCTTGCTGAGTTCCTTGGCGATCAAATGGTGAAGGACGCTGGCCTCAGCTGTCGCTATGTCATCTCTCGTAAACCGGAGGGCTCGCCCGTCACTGAGAGGTGAGACGTTAAAATAATTATTTTCGTTTCCCGCTTAAACAGAGCAAAAATCGTATTTCTCTATAAGAAATAGTTAAGATTTATAGTGACAGTAAAGACTTTTACATTGTTACAAAATATTTCTATTTCAAATACATGCTGTTATTTTATCTATTTATCAAAGAATTCTGGGGAAAAAAATGGTTTCTAAAAAATATTAAGCAGCAAAACTTTTTTCTTGAGTCTTCTTCACTGAAGACTGGAGTAATGATGCTGAAAATTCAGCTCTGCCATCACAGAAATGAATTACATTTCAAAATGTATTGAAATAAAAGTTATTTTAAATTGTAATAAATATAAACAATTTATTCTTTCACACACAGGGCGATCCCTCTGGCCATTTTTCAGGCTGAAGAGAGTGTTAAAAAGCATTTCCTACGTAAATGGCTGAAGATGCCTAGCCTCCATGACCTTGACATTAGATCTGTGAGTGAATTTGATTCATTGACTTTGGCTGTAATATCACAATTTCAAAATTGTTGAAATTTCAGGAGTGTTGTATTCTTTTCTGCTGTTCTGTTTTTAATCACTGTTTTCATGTCTTTCCCATGTAAGATTCTGGACTGGAGTTACTACATTGAGCGGTTGGGCAGTGCTATACAGAAGATCATCACTATTCCCGCAGCTCTACAACAGGTAAATTACCATGCACATCGTTTAGACCCATATAACAATAATAATTATTGACAAGCATCAAATATTTGTTGGTTGCTATCTGTGTGCATTTATATTCTTTTCTGTTTAGTTCCATATTCTTAACAGTTACTATTTTTGTTCAGGTGAAAAACCCAGTACCCAGGGTACGACATCCAGACTGGCTGCATAAGAAGCTTCTGGAAAAGAATGACATCTTCAAGCAAAAGAAGATTAGTGAGCTCTTTACCAGTGAGGGAAGGAGACAGGTAGGTCTACTGTCACACACACCGTTCACACAACTTGCTGTCTACGTTGTCTCTTTCTGTACGCACATCTTCTTCTGTCTTTCTCAGGTGGCCCAAAAAACTCTAGCATCAGGTGAGACTCCTGATATGGAGGATTTCGGTGCTCCTCCGCGCCCCGTGCAACCTGCCATACTGATCAGCACTAAAAGGAAGAGGATATCTCAGGGAGAGGACAGCCAGGCCGAGTCTCAAGAGCAAGAACTCACACAGTCTTGGAGAGAAATACTGGGGCCACCGCCAGACATGGGTGCCACCCGGGTAATACAGACAGTATAACAATGCAATTACATTTACTGCAAGTTACAATTAAAGTTCCCCTATTATGAATTTCAGATATCACCTTTCATGTATGTAGTGTGTTATATATTTGTTTGTGAATGGAAATGTTTCAAAGATCATGATAAATTAACAGATGCTGAACTGCCTGAAACGAGTAGCCAGTAATTCCAGCCTTATTTATGTCCTGCACTAATCTGCGTAGGTTTCCAAAATGCTAACCTATGGTTTTCATTGACCTCAAATTCTTTAATTGGAGCTGAGGCCTTGTCTTGTTGAGATTATGTTGTTTTCTTCACTGTGAAAGCAAATCCACTTTGCATGGGCTTCCAAAAGATGACGACTCTTGCTAGAATTGATACAGTTAAAGGGTTAGTTCACCCAAAAATGAAAATTCTGTCAGTATTTACTCACCCTCAAGTTGTTCCAAAACTCTGTTTATTTGTTCTGCTGACATGTACTATGGTAGTCAATGGGGATTGAGATCTGTTTGATTAAAACATTCTTCCAAATATCTTCCTTTGTGTTCAGCAGAACAAATAAACACATTGAGGTTTGGAACAACTTGAGGGTGCTCATTTTTGGGTGAACTAACCCTTTAAACCAACGTCATTGTAAGTTAAACCAATGCCAAATTCAGATATTGAAATGAGCATTTGGTATTCAATAAGCAAGCAGTAGACCAATCACAAGAGACTGGGCCATCTGAACAATCAGTGCAGAGTAGGCTCTCTGAAATGCGGGGTTTAGGGATAACGAATACCTTGAGTAAAAAGGTGATATTCTAAGAATAATAAAGAGGGTTTTGACCTTGGATTCATTTCATCTTTTTGTAGGAGACCTCCAGAACAATTTTTTTTTTAAAAGGGAACCTGTCTGAGCTCTTTATATTGATGACACCTGCAGCCGAAATGGAGCATTTTACACATGATCAGATATTATGTTTGATTAAATCTGTCAACATATCAAATAAAAGGAAGGCTTCACATCAAATTGTTCTGTATTTGTGTGTGTATAGGAGGAAATTCTCGTCTGGTTGCGCTACCACAAGAAAAAATGGGAGCTGCAGATTCGCCAGAGGAAGGAACGACGGAAACGACGACGTTTGATTGATGGAGAAGCTCAGCCGACAGGGGGTGGTGTAATCCGTGATGGACCGACAACAGGTCTAGGCAGCTTCCTGCGGAGAACCGCCCGCAGTATTCTAGACATGCCCTGGCAAATTGTGCAGGTACTTCACACTGGCGATACATTTTCCATGAACATTAGTGACTTGCGGATCGTGGTTATATCCTTGGACACAGCATAATCCGCATGTCTGGTGGGCCAAGTAAAAAAAATAACGTTATACTTTTTTCATGGGTGTGTTATGGATGGATGTGTTGATTTTAATAAACGGAAAAGCACATCCTAGTTGTCATTATGTAAAACACAAAGGAAGAAGCCGACATAAGATTTTGCTTAATAGGGGTGTCACGATTCTCCAAATCCTCGATTCGATCACATTTTTGGTTCTAAGGTCACGGTTCGATTCGATTCTCGATTTTTATCAATCGGCCAATCGGAATGCTCTCTTACATGCGTTTTGTGAGGCACACACGCAAGGTCTCTCGCTTGGCAACAATTTTATATACTGTTTTAAATACTGTAGATTATTCCTGTTGTGCTAAGCTGAATTTTCACATTTTCAGCATCATTACTCCAGTCGTCAGTGTCACATGATCCTTCAGAAATCATTCTAATATGCTGATTCAACTGAAATCTTTTATAATATTATAAATGTCTTTATACTGTCACTTTTGATCAACTTAATGTGCCCTTACTGAATACAAGTATCCATTGTATCTAAACTATTAAACATGACTACTTGGTTTGTTCTTTTTGTCACAATGCATGGTGTGTGTCTTTATCCACCTCTAGATTGCAGAGACCAGTCACCCAGGTCTTTATAAGTTGTGGGCGGTCATTGGCAGTGACTTACACTGCATGAAGCTCAACATCCCACGAGTGTTTTATGTCAATCAGAGAGTGCCTAAGCAAGAAGAGGGACCTACCTGCAAAAAGGTATATAAAATTTGTATTTGTGTATATAAAATTTTCAACAACAATTTTGTCCATGATCTGTGTAAGGACAAATCTCCATGTTCTTGATTATAAATTGATTTAGTGCCTGTTAAAGATCCAAGCGAATTTTCCTTTAAGGCAAAGAGTCCATCACATTCACAATATAGAAATCTGCTTAGCAAGATGATGAAGATTGCAACAATATTAATTAAATATTGTTTACATAATATGTTTTTGTGTGCTGTATATAATTATTTGTATATAATTATTTTGTATATATAAATACCTATGGATGCATGTATATATTTAAGAATTATTTGCGCTTGAATTCTGTATATATATATATATATATATATATGAATACATAATCTATATTATATAAATATTTTATATATGAATAACACATTTTCCTAAATATATACATGCATGCATGTATATATTTAAGAATTATTTGCACTTAAATTCTGTGTGTGTATGTATATATATGTATATATATATATATATATATATATATATATATATATAAATAATCTATATTATATAAATATAAATATTATATATATGAATAACACATTTTATTAAATATATACATGCATGTGTGTGTATTTATATATACAAAATAATTATATACAGCACACACAAATACATTATGTAAACACAGACTTTTATTTTGGATGCGATTAATCGCAATTAATTTTTGCACAGCCCTAATTTACATGTATTAACAATAATATTATGATTGCTAATGTTGTTAATATTTATTAATAAAAAAGTACCTATATTTTGCTCAGAATCATGTATTCCAAAGAGTGTTGCAACATGGATATTTCAACTCATCCATCAAAGCTGTGCTCTTAATTGTTAGAGACAAGTCTCACTTTGACCCATTTAAATGGCAGGTGAACCGGATACTTCCACGTTCCAGTGTGGTGTATTACCTGTACCAGTATGCAGTTCCTGAGGACATGTACCAAGAACACCTCAATGAGATCAATGCAGATCTCTCTGCTCCTGATATCGAGGGTGTCTATGAGACACAGGTAAATGCCTTTTCCAAAACATGACATCTTGCCTTTTAATTACCATTATGGTATATAAATTTGTCTTTAGTTTTGTAGTCAGTCTGTAATATTCTAGACTAATTGGAGATGTCCAGAGAGGGTTTCTGCTCTGCTGCATTGACCTTATCTTGCAGTATCTAAAAAGGTCATTTCCATGTGTCTTGTCTCATTTCCTCTCACACGACCTGTAGGTTCCACTGCTGTTCCGGGCTCTGGTCCAGCTGGGCTGCATGTGTATGGTCAATAAACAGGTGGTCAGAGACCTGGCTGGCAGAGAGGCTGATACCTTTGACCTGGAACACCTCGAGATGAGATCCCTGGCCCAGTTCAGCTACCTCGAGCCAGGTGAAATAATTTGTTACAATATTTGTACATGCACTAGTATATCTGTTTAGTGGCTGATGTGCTTCTAAGTGTTTAAGCTAAAAATATTTGTGGGTGTGTTTTATGTGTTACAGGCAGTGTAAGGCACATTTACCTGTACCATCACAGTCAGGGCCATAAGGCTCTCTTTGGCCTCTTCATACCGTCTCAACGTAAAGCCAGCGTCTTTGTTCTTGACACGGTAAGCTTCACATTTTAGCTTAAACAAAAACTCAACAAGGAGACAAACCAAAATAAGCCAATTATTGTGATTATATTAATGTAGCTATATGATAAATGTTATTATGATTTTGCTTATTATTATTATGATTAAATAAAAACAAACAAAATAATAAAGATTACTATAAAATAAATCAACATAAATCATTGTAAGTATTCAGTATTCTACAGAAGAAATAAAGTAAAATGACAATTCTAATATTTATGGCTGTATTAATTTCTCAATTTTTAAGCTCAACCCAAAAGCTTCTCTCTTGTTATCAACAGTTGGTTAATATGCGCTTCTCCTTGTTATTAACAGTTGGTTAATATACGCTTCTCCTAACAAGTTTAGGAAGATGGTTGGTGCATATTGCATTACCAAATGCATATTATAAGCGATCCAAACTCTACTTAATGCAGAGATGGGTTTGTGTAGAGTGTTATTTACTGAAAACCAAGCCACTCTGAGGCACTGAAAATGCATGAAACTATTTGCATGTAAAAGACTAGTAATCAAGCAGCATATATATTTATTTTATTAAATCACTGCAGGATTTAGATCGATTAATTGTGCTGCGCTGCAGTAAATGCAGAGTGCAAAGATGATGCCGTTTACACTACTGTAATTTACACCAAATGTAGGTACGCAGCAATCAGATGCCGAACCTGAGTTCAGTGTACGGAGCGGAGCGCACAGCACTGCTGGAGAAGACCACAGAGGAGCTTCTGCCACCTGAGAAACATCAGTTTGAAGTCCGTGCTGAAAATGACATCAAAGCCGTCTACCGTGCACTGCAGCGCATCCTCCTCAACTATAAGGTGCAGCTTTAACATGTTATTTAAAGTGCCCCTATTATCCTATTTTAAAAGTTCCTAATTTAGTTAAGGTCTACTACAATTGTACGCATACATTCATTGAAGGCCGATTTATTTATTTTCTTCTCATAATATATTTTGCAGCATCACTTCTTTTCTCACAGTGTCTAGTCAACCATGGGTGAAGTGTGTGTAAGGCTGGGCAACCACTGACTACATTTACATGCAGCCAATAACCCGTTCAAAACTGGGATGTTAGCAATAACCCGGTCGCGCATGGCCATGTAAACACCGGTAAAAACCCGAATATGCTCAAATCCCGGATTTTAAAAACCTGGATATGATCCCTGGGCTACCCCTTTTTTTAACCCATATTTTTGGTCATGTAAATGCATATCAGCACATCCCCATACTGAATTGTGTTTTGCGCATGTACTATTCACAAGGAATCTTGGTCTTTTGAGTAAAGGAAGTATCGCAAGTAAACAAGAAGAAGAGGTAAACATGGCGAGACGCTGCACAACACCATACTTTTGGACCAGTACCAAAGTACCAGCACCAAAGCGCAAACAAAGGCAATCATTAAATGCCCCAAACTGTCATTATCCATATGCTGCTGTTGTCGTCGTCTTTGGATACAAACAGGTTATTCCGAATGTTTCACAAACCCGAATAGTGACCTTAACACGAATATTGACAGCTTGTAAATGTAGTTAATAACTGCTGCTGCTTCTGATTGCTTTTAGAGGGAAATGTTGCCTGTGACGGCTGGTCTAGGAACAGTTTTCTTCATATTCATAATAATAACATATTGGCGAACCAGATTTGGTGTTTGCACTCTTGAGAGCGTCATCGCTTTCTATTTACAACGTGTTTTTGCAGCATTGATCAGTAAGAAGTAAGATTGGTATACGTTAACTTATAACAAAGTGTAGTCATCATGTAGGCTAAATACGAGATTTATTGTGCAGCCAGCTTCGTTGATTCATAGATTGCTATGAACTTAGATGACTGACAGCTTTTTAGTGATTTTATTTAAATAGAAAGTTTATGTCATTAGCCTTCCTTATGTGTGTACAGGAGGAGCGCCGTGGTCCTACCCTGATCGCTGTTCAGTCTAACTGGGAGCTGCGGCGTCTGGCTGCCGGCATGACTGTGCTGGAGGAGTTCCCGGTGGTGCCAGTTCACGTTATAGATGAGATAAGCTACAATGTACTAGACTGGCAACGACACGGAGCTCGACGCATGATCAAACACTACCTGAACCTGGACAGCTGCCTCTCACAGGCTTTTGATATGGCCAGGTACACCACACAAATTTGTCATAATAGAGATTTTATTTCAATTTGACCTTGAGGTTAGATCTATCTAATTAATGGGAAAAATGTCTTTCTGGGGTTATGTTCTTCTTTTCTGTGGAGGTGAAGACGACAACTCCCATGATTCCATGCTCATTCACGGCATCATCAAGCTACGCTTTTGTTATTGTTTTGAATAAGTGACCTCTAGCGACAAAACTTGCACGTTGTGCCCTTTAAACCCCCCCAAAAATCAACATCAGGGAGCGTGCTTGGAGAAGCTGACTTCAGACTCATTACTTTAATGGCCTTTCTTTCTGCAGGTATTATCACCTGCCCGTGGGAAACCTGCCTCAGGATATTTCCATATTTGGATCTGATCTATTTCTTGCACGTCATCTGAGAAAGCACAACCACCTGTTGTGGCTGTCACCTACGGCACGGCCGGACCTTGGGGGCAAAGAGGCTGACGACAGCAGACTGGTGATGGAGAGTGATGAGAGAGGCTCCATGGAGATCAACAGCCAGGGCTGCTACTCCACAGGTAAGCAAATTAAGACAGGATCAGACACGCAGACTAGGAGTACAGCAGATATTTAAGGGACACTCCTCCCATTTGCATTAAGTTTTCCATTGTTAGGAAAATAGTCATACTATCGAATGGTCGTGCAACGCTCTCATTTTTCCCCTGAGACGAGAGAAATCCGCTATTTACCTTTTTCATTTCCTCCTACAATGATGCAAAAATCGTCATTTTACGTCATTGTTGGAGGAAGTGTAAGAAGGGGGGGCATTTCTGTAAAGACTACAAGCACGAGTTCCCACCCTTTCAAACCCGCTCCCGGAACGTCTGATAGCGAGGGGTTTAATGAAGATGCCGAAGACAAAGCAAGAATATTGTATTTGTAGCAGTAGATGGCTGTAAAGCCTATATATCCTCTTAAATTTTTATTGTAATTACTTTATTCTTTTTGACAACTACATCATTATTAGACTACAACAATGCTAAAAATAATATGCATTATGAATATAAATAAAAAATGCAATTTATTTATCTTATTATATTTATGCAAAATTGTGGTAAATAAATAAAATGCTGGTGAAATAAAATAAAATTGAAGGTGTTTTATGTCATACTTATGCAAAAATATGGTAAAATATGTTTTTTTTTAATTGGGGATTTTTTTATAAGCTATTTTTAAATAAATATTTTTTTCCCGTTTCTCGCTTGAAATTAAAGGGATACTCCACTTTGTTTTGGAAATAGGCTCATTTTACAACTCCCCTAGAGTTAAACAGTTGAGTTTTACCATTTTCGAGTCCATTCAGCCGATTTTCTGATATTTAGAAGAATATCTGTAACCAGACAGTTTCTGGTCTCATTGACTTCCATAGTAGGAAATAAATATACTATGGAAGTCAATGAGACCAGAAACTGTCTGGTTACTGATATTCTTCTAAAAATATGAAAAAATGAATGAATACGAAAATGGTAAAACTCGACTGTTTAACTCTGGGGGAGTTGTAAAATGAGCCCATTTCCAAAAAAAGTGGAGTATCCCTTTAAGGGCTTGTATTTGAAAACAAATTTAATTATACAAACAAAGAAAATGCTGATGCTGCATAAAAAAACAATCGCTTCCTTTAGCTAAAATATCATTATGTGCTAATATTTAGAGACCCACCAAATAACCCTATCTATCAGTAGACGCGATATTAAAGAACAGATAATGTATCAGGTTGAAAAGTTAATATTACTTTTAAAAATGTATCTCTATAAAGTACTTTTTGCTTATTTTTCCAGTTTGTGTGGAGTTAGATATCCAGAGTTTGGCAGTGAACACCATTCTGCAGTCCCAGCACGTTAACGACATGGAAGGCGGGGCCAGCATGGGCGTCAGCTTTGATGTCATTCAGCATGCATCACTGGAGGAAATGATGTCAGGAAATCAGGGGGCTAACGCGGTGGCCAGCTATGACGAGACAGCGCTCTGCTCCAACACATTCAGGTATGCATGTATAAATGACTAAGGCTAGTAAACATAATCTAACCATCAAAGTCATTCTGTACAAAAGGGTTCTCACTGTTTTCCATCCATGTGCAGGATTCTGAAGAGTATGGTTGTTGGTTGGGTTCGAGAGATCACGCAGTATCATAACGTCTACGCTGATAACCAGGTGATGCATTTTTATCGATGGTTGCGATCGCCCAGTTCTCTGCTGTACGACCCGGCCCTGCACCGCACACTCCTCAACATGATGAAGAAGATCTTCCTACAGTGAGTACATCTTACAGACTACCAGTTTTATGTCAACTTGATGTTTGGAGTTAAAGAAGGTTGCTCCATTAAGGTATGGTCACATTAAATCACAGAGGGTGTGGTCACAGAAATCAATTTCTTTCTGTTCTGGTATGAGCATGTATGCATTTCGCTGATACTTTTGTCCAAAACAACTTTTGAAGTATAATTGATCAGTTCATGTATTTGAAGTATAAATGATCAGTTCATGTATAGTTCAGTCCATGTAATCAAACGTAATCAAACCCATTATCTTGGTGTTGTTAGCACTATGCTCTACTGTTTGAGCCTTATACTTTTCTGGTTTTAAACACTTTCTATTGAACACTTCAGACTTGTGGCAGAGTTTAAGCGCCTGGGATCATCTGTTATCTATGGAAACTTCAACCGTCTCATCCTCTGCACCAAGAAACGACGCATTGACGACTCCATTGCATACGTGGAGTATATCACTAACAGGTTTTTAAACCCTTTATTTTTTATTCTCGTCTAGACTCTAATCCAAGTTTCTTGTGCAATATGCAAGTCTCTGAAGTCCCAAAATGTTTTGTATTCATTTTCTGTTTTCTGTTTGTCAGTATCCATTCAAAAGAAATCTTCCACTCTCTGTCCATCACATTCTCACGCTGTTGGGAGTTTCTGCTGTGGATGGATCCTGCTAACCATGGAGGAGTGAAGGGGAAGCTGCCCTCTAGCCTTCTGTATGGAGAGGTGAAGCACAATTTGTTCCAACTTGGAATTTTTCAGTGTAAAAGATATGTGACATTTATACCGTTCAAATTGAGTTTGAACGCACATTTATTTATTTATTTACCAACACTAGCATGGCAATGAAAAGAAGACTAAAAAAGATGGAGCAGAGGGAGATGGAAGTGAGGATGAGGATGAAGATGAAGAAAACCAAGAGGAGGATGAAGAACAGGACGGGGAAGAAGATGTTGAAGACCTGATTGAAAGTAACTGGAACATCATGCAGTACCTCCCTCAGACGGCATCCTGTCAGAAATACTTTCTTATGATCATTTCAGGTAATATTACAGATTGCGTTTTGTTTTCAAAATTCCCATCTCTGTCCTTTTTTAGCCTTCCAAAATAGCAATTGCATCGTGTCTTTATACTCCATGTGCAATTAATAGTTTGTTGTCTGTAAGATTTAAAAAAATAAGAAAATGAATTAAAAAATTAAATCAAGAAAATTAAGGTTTTCGAGGCTGCTTTTTTTTAACCAAAAATGCATAAAAAAACAGAAATCATGTGAAATATTACAATTTTAATTTAAAATTGTATTTAAAAAAATACAATTTTATAATATATTTAAAAAAATATAATATATTATAAAATATATTCAATATATTTAAATAAAATTTTAATTTATTCCTGTGATGCTAAATTTAATTTTCAGCATCATTACTCCAGTCTTCAGTGTCACATGATCCTTCAGAAATCACTCTAATATGATGATTTGCTGCTCAAGACACATTACAAGTGAATTTATAGTTTTGTTTTAATTTCTCATCATGATAATTGGTTGTTTGCAGCCTACATTGCAGCTGTCTATCACAGCATGAGACAAGAGCTTCGGCGGAACGCCCCTGGCGCTACTCCCATTAAGAGACGAGGAGCGACCCAAGCATCCCAGCAGCCAACTGGGGATGTCAGTGCACTTCCTGGTAAGACTTATAAAGTTTCAGCTTCATATGCTTTTGTTATGGGTTTTTTATGATTGTATTCTCAAATAAACTGCATCAAAATGCAATCTGAAAAGCATCCTTTTAATTGTTCATGTTATTAAAATTAAAATGTTTTGAAAGAGAGAATTTTATATATATATATATATATATATATATATATAAATTGCTCATCTGTAGTGCTGGGCAATATGTTTTGTTTTGTTTTTTTTAATACTGCTAATTTTTATAAACTGTAAATTTGTGTTTGACATTAGTGTTTTACATTCTATGTACCCCTGACAGAAAGAATAAGCCAGTATAAACCTATATAAAGGTCCAGTCATTAAAAAAAAAAACAGTGATATACCGTGCAACTGCCAGAATCTTAAAAAAAAAAATACTATTTTCTATATTTTTGGTCATATGACCCAGCATTACTCTTCTGTAAGATTCACTCTTGTAGTTATTTTTCTTGTGTCTGTTGTGTTTAGGTTTGATCACGTTCTCCCAGGAGTACGTGTCAAGTGAACTGACACAGAATTTCTTCACCATCACTCAGAAGATTCAGAAGAAAGTGTCGAGCACTCGCAGTGTTACTCTCCCTTCTGAGATGTTTCCTGTTCTTCCTGGTTCTCACTTGCCCCTCAATAACCCTGCTCTGGAGTTTATTAAATATGTCTGCCAGGTATCAACATGCACCTCTTGCTTCTGTGTTTTTCTGCAGAATTGTGTTCTAAACTCCTTAAGTTCTAACAATATATCTCTACACAAGACTACCATTCCAGAGTTTGAGTTTTTATTAATACTTTCATACTTAAAAGTGATAGTAAAGGCATTTCAGAAAATGGTTTCAAATGAATGTGGTTCTTTTGAACTTTTTATTCATTTTAATTTCACAATTATCCACAAAAATATTAAGCAGCATGAACTGTTTTCAACACTGATAATCATAATAAATGTTTCTTGAGCATCAAATCAGCATATTAGAATGAAGGATCATGTGACACTGAAGACTGGAGTAATGATGCTGAAAATTCAGCTTTGCATCACAGGAATAAATGACATTTTAAAATATATAAAAATAGAAAACAGCTATTTTAAATTGTAATATTTCATTGTTAAAAACATACGTGGGTAATGTCCCTCCAGGTGCTCTCTCTGGACGCCAACATTGTCAACCAGGTGAACAAACTGAAGCGAGATCTCTTGCGATTGGTGGATGTTGGAGAATTCTCAGAGGACGCCCAGTTCCGTGACCCCTGCAAGTCCTACGTCCTGCCAGAGGTCATCTGCCACCAATGTAATTTCTGTCGTGACCTTGACCTCTGCAAAGACCCTGCGGTTTCCCAGGTAATAACCTGACTCTCACTGTTAAAGTTTGTTCCATTTAAACCTGCGGTTAATAATGGTTTGCCACTCACTCATGTTTACGTTTGACTAAGGGTTTTTAAGAGTTAAAACTACTTGGTGTTTTGCTACACGTTCACTCCTTTGTCATGTGATCAAACTAGACAAAACAGACAATAATCAGGGATGTGATTTTTCCGGATTAATCCGGAATTCCGGATTTTCCGACCTGAAAATGTGACCTACGTGAATCATGCAGATCTGTAAAAAAATTAAAAAGGGGAGGGGTACGGGTGTCGGTTGGGTCGGCTGCCGGTCTGGAGTGAAAAAGAGAGGTAATGAGGACATAACTGGCTGACATGCGTACAGATTCCTTTCCAAGTATCAACAAGGACGTACTTGCGTTCAGCTCGTTCAGCTCGTTCACCTGCTCAATTTCGTACCTCAGTCGCTCTCGCGCTACTGTGTTATCGTTGTCAGTTTACAAGAACATCACCGTAAGGTCCCCAGTAGGGCTGGGCGATATATCGATAAAGTTCTAATTTGCGCTATGATCCTTGCTCCAAGCAAGCTGCTGACTGCTTTTGAAAAATATGAATATCGTGCATTCTATCAGTTTTAGTTCTGACGCCTCCGTCTCAACAGCATTAGTGTACAACGCGACAAATACTAACATAAAGTATTAACGCAGAGGAACGGCCAAATCAGTTCAGTGAGTTCACAAAAGTTCATTATTTGCATGTGCTTTAAAGCCTTGCCGGTTAAATGTCATTCACTGCTGATGCGCTGTTCTGAGCACTAACACCCGACGCGCACATGCACTAAAAGCTTGTCTAACAGTGCCTGGTTGCTGGACTAAGTTATCTTTCGAGTCTTAGTTCGCTAATACTCTCAAATACACACACGGTTTACAGAAGAAAATTTGGTTATGTCTAAACTGAAAGCAAAACGATAAAATTGAGAGAAATCTGCTTGTCAAATGCGCGTGTTTAAGACGAGTCACCTACAGGTCTTAAAGTGACAGTAGCCCTAATAATAAACACGCAACCGCTTGTCCTTAAAGGGATAGTCGACCCAAAAATAAAAAAAATTCTGTCATTATTTATTCACTAAAATGTTGTCCCAAACCTGTATTAATTTATTTCTTGTGCTGAACACAAAAGAAGATATTTTGAAGAATGTGGGTAACCAGACAGTTGCTGGTCCCCATTGACTTCCATTGGGAAAAATGTACAATGGAAATCAGTGGGGTACATCAACTGTTTGGTTACCCACATTCTTCCAAATAACTTCAACAGAAGAAAGAAACTTGTTCAGGTTTAAAACAAGTTGAGAGAGTAATTAATGACAATTACAATTTTTGAGAGAACTATATGTAATGTTAATAAAACAACAAAACAGAAAAAAATCACTCACTGCTCTTGACTGAGAACTTTAACAGTAGCTTTAATATGAATTAATTAATAGGCTAATGTATACAGCGAAGACCCGTTGGGGGGTGGGGGGGGGGGGGGGGGGTGCGGCTCGATATATTTTCCTGCTTTTTTGTCCTTAGCCAATCACATGCCTGAATAATATTCTCTCTTCCCTCTTGTAGGATGGTTCAGTTCTTCCTCAGTGGTTCTGTCCTAACTGTCAGGCCCAGTATGACACAGAGTCCATAGAAATGGCCCTGGTGGAGGCGCTCCAGAAGAAACTCATGAGTTACACCCTACAAGACCTGGTGAAAGACACATTTTACCACTTTCAGCATGCTTTAGATTTATGGTTTTGCCAAAGTTAACTCTTTAAAGGGACACTCCACCCATTTGCATTAAGATTTCCATTGTTAGAAACCCAGTCAAACTATTGAATGGTCGTACAACACTTTATGATTTTCCCATCAGACGAGAGAAATCCACTTTTTACCTGTTTCACTTCCTCCTACAATGATGCAAAAATTGTCATTTTACGTCATTGTAGAAGGAAGTGTAAGAGGGGGGGAATTCTGTAAAGATTACAAGCACTAGATCTCACCCTTTCAAACCCGCCCATAGGGGGTTGGGCCTAATACGCTAACAGACCTATCACAGATCAGAGCCAGTGAGATTGATTTCACCGACAGAAAATTTTTGAAAATATGGACGAAGGCACCGAATACACAGACGGATGCATTATGGATAGGGTTGGATACCGAAATGTGGTGCCAATAGGCCGAAGACAAATCGCTCTAAGGTTTGGCTGCATTTCACATGTAAAATTACGTGCCAGAGTAAGTGTGCCGATTGTCTGAAGCCCATATAGAATAACGCCAATCCATTGACTGATGGCGCGGGCGCCGCCTTGATGCTCTTACATCGTCATATTATAATAGCGCACATTTTCTGATTTCATTATGTGAAATGATTTCTAGGCGGTAGCGTAGAGTGGAGCTCAACTCTAGTCTACATTGATTGGGTGGAGTAGTGGGAGTGGCATGCAGAGCTGAGCATTGCAATGCACTATGGGGATTGTTGTCTATAATCCACAACTCATTTTCTGCCTTTTATCGGCCAAGAAGGACCCAAATTAGAAATTTATGATACTATTCTATTACATATATGACCCATTTTCAATACATATTCATGTCTCCACCGGTGGAATTACCTTTTAAGTGTAAGATGTGCAAGTTTAATGTATATACATTTAACTTCAGTTCTATAAATGGCACTTATGGCACTTTATCCCATCATAGGAATGTGCCAAATGCAAAGGAGTGAAGGAAGCAAACATGCCGCTGTACTGTAGCTGTGCTGGAGATTTCAACCTCAGCTTCACCACAAAGGTACTTGTGTAATACTAATATGCTAATACTTCTGTGTTAACACTACAGTTCAAAGGTTTGGGGTCAGTAAGATTTTAATTCAACAAGGATACATTAAATTGATTAAAAGTGACACTAAAGATACTTATATTGTATTTGTATTTCAAATAAATACTGTTCTTTTAAACTTTCTACTCATCCAAAAAACCACCCAAGCACAATAATTTTCAATATTTATTTATAGTAAAAGTTTGTTGAGCAGCAAATCGGCATATTAGAATGATTTCTTAAGGATCATGTAACACTGAAGACTGTTGTAATGATGCTGAATATTCAGCTTTGTCAACACATGAATAAATTAAATTTTTAATATATTAAAATGAAAACAGTACTTTTAAATTGTAATAAAATTTCACAATTTATCAAATGAATGCAGCCTTGCTGAACATAAGATACTTCTTTCAAAAGCGTTAAACAAATATTACCAAGTCCAAGTGGTAGTGAATGTTTCACAGCTGTCATGTTTTCTCATTTCCGCTTGTTTGGATGTGTTTGCAGAGCTTCTCCGAGCAGGTGGAAGTGTTCCGGAACATTGCCGCCCACTATAATATGAGCTTCCTGCTAGAGACCATTGACTGGGTCCTTAGTATGAACGAATAGATGCTGTTCACCTGATGCTCTCCATTGGTTGTGCCGAACGATGTGAGTTTGTGCCATTTATACAGATCTGAATTCATTTGAAGTTTGTGTACATTATAACCGGGGAAATGTTTTGGGAATGGACCTTTTTTTATTTGTGTGTTAATAAATATTTTTGTATATGAAGAATTCACTTTTGCAAATGATCTTCAATTATTAGATCCTAATGATGATTTCGGTCATTATAGTTGCTAATTGAATCTGCAATGATATGGCTCTTTCTCACAGTGGCATGCAACTAATACGTCCCTGCGGTAACAGTCCATTTTGGATATCACCTCTTTTTGACGTTTATGAGTTTAATTCTGTAAAGAATATGGCTTTTAGTTTTTGTAACCACATATAGGGCTATTTGTGGTTTGCAGTAGCCAGTTTAACTTAATGAGACGTGCACGTCACTGCCTGGCTCCCTAGCTCTGCCTTCCCACTTTACATTACCACATTATAATTCGATTTCTCAACTCTGAGGCAAAGACCTGGACATCATGGAGATATATGACATGCTGTGCAATTTGAAATCCAACCATTGCGAATTGGCATTGCTGCACTTGCCACTTACTGAACTGTAAGAGAGAAAAGCATTTTCTTCAGTATAGAGTCTGAAACACTTTGACTGTTTGCTGGAAAAGAAAAATCTTGAAGTCATTGGTGCTTCACATTAAAAAAATGAATTATCTAAACATATTTCATTTGTTATTTTATATTTGTTTTGTTTCATATTTTTTTGTGACCCTGGAGCATGCCCTGGTATGAGAATTGGGTGATAGGATTGCAGATTCAGTAATACAGTAGGGGATCACTAATGTAGGTTTGGAGTTGTTGATTAACTTTACCAGTCAAAAGGTTATGATCAGTAAATGTATTTATTTATTTCTTTTTTTTTTTTCGTAAGGCTTTACAATAAGGTTCCATTTCTTAACATTAGTTAACATGAACTAACAATATAGAGTATTTCTAAAGCATCTATCAATCTGTTTTTGCTATCTTCTACAGCAACTTTGATCTTGGGAAAGGCGCTTTATAAATTAAAAATGTATTAATATACATTTCAACATTTACTAATGCATTGATGAAATCAAACATTATTTAATGGACCTGAGCTTACATGAACTATAGAAATGAACAGTGGTTTAGTAACTTACATTTACAAAGATTTATAAATACTGTAACAAATGCATTTTTTAATGTTAACTAATGAATGATGAATTGAAAAAAAAAATACTTTAAATTCAACAAATAATTCTGTAAAAAAAAACATTATTTGTTACACAAACTGTTATCAACGTTAACAGTAATACTAATTGTTTCTTGAGCAACAAATCAGCATATTCGGATGATTTCTAAAGGATCAGAATGTGATTTCTAAAGGATGTGACACTGAAGACTGTAGTAATGATATTGAAAATTCAGCCTTTACATTATAAATAAAAGTATATAAAAATACAAAAAGTTATTTTAAATTGTAATAATATTTCAAAAAAATCAGAAAAAAACTGAGCATAAGATGTTTCAAATACATATAAAATGGTTGTAAATCTTAAAAAAATTAATGGTTGAGGTTTGACAAATGTAGTCAAAACAACGATTTGGGTAAAAATACATCAATTAGAATGAGATTATTTACTTGTCTTCTAAATTTAAATAAACTAAAATAAGTGTTGTAATATATAAGAATCCTGTACATTAGTTCTGCTATTAGTTCATATTAGCCTGTCCATCCTCTTTAGCATCTGGTTTCAGTCTCTTGTCCTGTCTGGAGATGTGGTTTTATATGCACCCTTGGTCATTACTTAAAAGACTGATCCATAAACCTCAAATGTGTGAGCTGCATAAATCGATACGTTTCTATTAATCACATTTAGAGATCTGGGCAGACGCAATTCCTCTTCCCCTAAATTTCATTACTGTAACCAATATCTCAAGAGGAGTTGTTATCAGGTTAGCAGTGCGAGTGCTTCTCTTCGGAGAAACCATCTCATCTTTCCTTATGCAAGATGATTTTTGATGCATAGGCTCCCGGAGAGGAAGTGATTATTGGGAACAGATTGATCTTTTCAGAGTGAGATTGTACATAAAGTCACCATGTAATCAAAAAATATATAAAAATATATATATATAGAGAGATTATTGCCATTTTTTATATAAATGATTAATCTGTGCATATCATTATTTTTTAAACTCTTCACTGATGTGTTTACTGGCGTGAGGGCGGGACAACCTATCACTCACATGAGATCCACCAATAGCAAACGACCACAATGATCCAATCAAATCCAGAGGGATAAAATCAAGTTCATTCCTACATTTTTTTTTTTATTTATTTATTTTTTTTGTCCGAAAAGCTTTTTTTTTTTTTTTTTTTATCACCGGGTAAGTTTAGTGTCAAACTTTAAATTCAAAGTGAAATCAAAATCCGTGATGTTTATTTTGTGGGATTTCTCTGAACCAAAGAAAAATATTTGTTAATATTTTAACAGATCAAAATCAAGTGCTACTTTAGATCGTGGAAATCAAATCATGCGACACGTTTGTATGAGACACAATATTCACACAATAATGTCACTTTAACGTTTCATGTTCCATGACTGTTCAAACTAGGAACATACATGCAAATCTATGTAGATGAATTAAAAAAGCTAGTCAATTGTTGATCAGTGTTTAATATTTATTGAAGCGAAGCAACTTATGTGGCTTTACATGTTTTTTTGAAGCTTTTTTATATTCAGATATGGCATTTTGTGCTGTATTCCACACTTCTTTTCCTCAGACAGGAAAATATCCAATCCTTTAGGTAACAATATTGCACTATACTCTATATTAGGCATGGCATGGCGGATTTGGTGGTGGCGGCAGGATGTTTTACAGTGGTACACCTTCTGAGAGGTCAGAGTGGGTGGAGCCATAGCTTGTAAGCGTGAGGTCTGTTGTCATTGGCTGACTGGGTTGCTTGGAGGCCTGGTTAAACAAAATAGAAACAGCTTTTGATTAACCTGTTCAAGAAAAAGAAAATAATCAACCATCGTGTTCCAAACTGGATGACTTTCTTTTTATATATATATATATATATATATATATATATATATATACATATATATATTTATTTATAAATAAATTTATATTAATTTATATATATATATTTATTCTTTTACATTATATATATAATGTAATATAATAAAAATACTGCTGATACATTTATAGTGTGATTTGCCAAACTTTTGAATATTTAATATTAGTCGTTAGAAATATTATGGAAGCTTGTTTTCGCCACTGAATAATAAAAAAAGTAATTGCAAATTTGTACATACGACTATGAAAACGTTCTGCTTCATAAATTCACATTTAACTCAATGTGCTACTCTTAGTAATTTCCATCCTGCTTGACTTACATCATCAAACTTCTTATCGCTGAAGACTTCATTCTTATCGATAAACGTCAGCATGATCCAGTCACAGATGATCGAGCACTAGACGAGAGAAAATCAGACATTTCCTAAGATCAAGCTGTGTAGGTCCATAAATGCCACTTTCCTTTTTCCATCAGGGTTACGCCAGATCAAGCGCTGAGCGAAACCTGAGAATCATTCCCAATGCAATTTGCGAAGTGTTTATGTCTGTCATCATTATCTCACACATTTGAACCCCACATAACCATGTTTTTAATATGCATTCAGCAAAAACTTACAATTCCTACTGACGTCATGGCCGTGACCGTGTTGATGATAGTTGGAATCAGACTGAATCTTCCTGCCTGAAAGGAAATACATGTTTCAATATTAGGCGTGCGTGCAGTCAGCATGTCAGACGGCCACTAATGTACTTCCTGTACGGTCTCACATGTCCATGAACAATGACATCCAGGCGAATCCCATAGGCTTTAATGAGTGTTCTGTGCTCCACACCATCCTTATAGTAATATTTTGCAAACCTGAAAAGAAAAAAATATATATTTTGAAATACAGAGTTATTATTATTATAAAATAATGATGATACAACTATGTGCCCAAACTATAGATTACAAATGACTATATGTTACAGTTTGCAAATGACATGATCACATAACGTAATGTTACATAAAATGTATTCTGACTACTTTTTTTGACCTAACTCGTTTATCTTATTGATAGCCTACCATATTGACAAGAAAGAAAATATTCCATAATGTTAATGATCAACTGATCATCATTTTACTGTAAATGACAATCAATAACAGAAGTTCCAGTTAATTGTTCCAGCAGTTAATACTATTAGGCGTACCTGTCGTAGTATCCTGAGCTGGGCAGGTTTTTTCTCATGTCCAGACTTCTGAATGAATATGTTGGAATGCACTTTGAGGCATCCATATCAAAATCACACTTCCAGTTAATTAACACGCCAATTATTCCGCCCTAGACACAACAACACATACATTAAACTTACTGTTGCGTAAAAATGCAGAAAATCTATTGGTATGCTGTTTGACAACATACAGTATACATACCGTTCTGCAAAGTTCACTGAATTTCTCTCTGGCTTGCGCTGCGATGAAGCCCAAACTGAACACTGGACAATAAGGGTTGGTCTCTGGGTGATAATGACACCGTAACAACTTCTTTGGCTTGTTTGGTTTGATATTGCCCCTGTAAACCATAGGCAATTTCACATTAGATCAAAAGATTTTTAAGATCAAGTAACATACAGGTTTGCAACAACTTGTGAGTAAATGATGACAGAATTTTCATTTTTGGGTGGAGTATCCCTTTAAGATCTTGTATTGACAATGCAAGAGTCCAGCACTCTGTAAAGTCTCCTTCAGCACATCCCAAAGACTTGATGGTAGTCATGTGATCATGGTGTTTTTACTCCTGCACATAGTTTTTAGACTTCAAAATTCATAGAAGTTGTGTTCATTTGTGAAGATTATCATGATGAACAGAATGTGAAACATTCACTTTTGTTGGTCACAGAGCTTATTTCCTACAATAATCCAAAAGCCAATGGAAAAATCCTATTGGGTTTTTCTAGAGGGAACCTGTGTGATGCTAATTTACGAGTTGGCCTAAAAAAATATGCCACTCTATGCCTATTTAATCACACAAAATTCACATTCACATGTTAGTAAAATGTTAAAAAGCATTGTGGCTTTGGATAAACTTTTAGATGTTCTGAAACTCAAAACCGTACCTCAGAACTTTAAACTTTGGGAAATGGATGGCATTCTTTATAAACACTGTGAAATTAATGGCTTTTTCCAAAGGTGGTTCCCTGTGGAGACGGGAAAAAAAATGTTTTAGTGCATTTCTCTGCTTGATTTTGGACTTATAAATGAATTAAAGCGCAATACCTGACAACAGCATATTCCTCAATGGGACACCAGGTTTTGATCTCACAGGTCTTGAATGTGTAGTTGTAGTATGGTATACACCGTCCTGTTCTTTGACCTAATCAAAAACAAGTTTACATGTTGATAAAAGTCATATTCAAACTATTCTGAGACTTGCTGAAGTGTTTTACAGTGGGCCATCAACTGAAAAAAAAATGTAATTAATTATCAATGTTTTAATTTTAAATTTCGATTTGGATTTAAATACACAAATAATATTTTTGTGCTGCAGTAATTATAGCAAATTCTCACTGCCATCTACATTTCCTTTTTTCAATGTTGAAATCGAAAAGAAGTTTAATATTAAAGTCAGCATGAGACGGAAGTTGCAATTGTCTTTTCTTTCCTATTGGGATGATTGCAACAAGTGTAACAGTTTCTCAAACAAGAAAAAAATTGATTTTGTCTATCAGGAATTATTTTGGATATTTGTGGTTTGCTATTGGTGCATTTCATGTGAGTGACAGGTTGCCCCGCCCCCTCTCGCCAGTAAACGCGTCATCAGAGAAGAGATGTCGCTGCACAAGGAAAGTTATTCTGCTTAAAGATTATGTGGAAATATGAATAAAAAAATAATATACAGATAAATTATTTATTCTAAATACTGGAAAATTCCAATTAAAAAATCCATTTTGATTTCATGGTGACTTTAAACTAGTGATCTCAGGTTTTTGGACTCCACTGTATGCAGTTATGTATGTATCCATTTTTTTATGTTTGAATTATGTATGTTATGTATGTATGTATGTATGTATTATGAATGTAAACCTCACCATGACCATCAAAATCACTTTCCCCTTGAGCGCAGTCAGAATCTTTTGTGCAGTTTGCATTGGCAACACTGTAATGCTGAAAAAGCACAGAAGAAAAAAATTGCTGTTTGACTCAGATCAACCATTCCAACCAAATACTTTGTATTTAGTTTTTGCTCTCACCTCGGCACATGTGCCCTGCGTCTGATCATGCGTCACTTCTCTTCTAAGAATTGTACTAATGACATCACCACCCTGTGCATAAAGAGATACGTTTCTTTCTGATCAATTTACAACCAATTACTATAATGCTGACCAAGTAAGAATATTATGACCTAGAAGGGAAAATATGATTTATTCACTTTACAGTATCTGAAGTAATAAAGGATAACTGGTCTGCCCTGAAGGTTTTCTTTAAGTAAAAAAAAAACAAAACGTGAATTTATGTACAGTTTATTCATTTTTTGGCCCCTTACCTCAGATGGTCTGACATATTCTGTGGTGTCCTGAACGAAGTCTCCCAGCATGGCCACACCTCTCATCTCAGTGTACACCGAGCTCTCTGGACGCGTCTCAGTCTCCTGATATGCTTTCTGACTGATAAATACATACCTGCACACATAAAACATAACAGAAATTATTTGCAGACTTTAAAAACAAAATGCCGTATAACAGAATAAATGCTGCATTAACTATAAGATCAACGTTAAAAGATTAAACATGTTCATAGATATAAATGAAAATGCAAAAATCAAAACTATAAATTCACAGAATGTATTATTCTGTAAATCAGATATGAATAACCATAAGAACAACTAAGGTGTCATAATTAGATTTGACATTTCATAATATTTATATATGGATGCATTAATCCTCATATCACTTATTTGCTATTGACATTTTTGTTGCATTTCTTTTGCATGTATTTTGTCTTCTTCAAGATGCAGAAAAAAAACTACTTTTAGGTAAAGGTTTATATTACAAACTCAAGCGACATTGAAATGACTCTATTTTGAGTTTCCGTGTTGTTGTTCTGCAGTTTTCTACCATAGAGGCAAATATAATGAAGATAATTTATGACCAATTTATAAAAGTATACATTTTGTTGTTTGACTAACTTTTTAGTTAAAAACAGAGACAGAGGAAAGTAGATTCTTACCAAATGAAATATGTGATGACCAGGAACTGCACAGCTCTGTATATGACTCCTAGTTTTCTGTCCTTCACCACCATAACTTGTGGAGTCTCATAGTCCCAAAAACCCAGGAAAAAGTCTTTAAAGAATTCTAGACAACCCATTTTTATAAAATTCCTTACTTCTTCTTGCAAAATGAATGTCTTAATCGTCACCGTCCTCCACTGAACTGATGCTGTGTTTGCTGATACCCTATCTGTACTACAGCTCCCCCCCCCCTCTCTCTCTCTCTCTCTCTCTACCCTGAAATGGTAGCATTGTCCTTTTTTCTGTGGTTAAATCCCTATGGGTTAAATATTGATTTGATTATGGTAATGTTTATTATTTTATTGAAAGATTTGTGTAATTTCACTAAAGCTTAGGCAAAAGCAAACTTGATGATGGGGTACAATGTCCCTTTGCTGCATTACAAGCATTTATATAAATGCAATTTTGGATGGATGGATGGATGGATGGATGGATGGATGGATGGATGGATGGATGGATGGATGGATGGATGGATGGATGGATGGATGGATGGATGGATGGATGGATGGATGGATGGATGGATGGATGGATGGATGGATGGATGGATGGATGGATGGATGGATGGATGGATGGATGGATGGATGGATGGATGGATGGATGGATGGATGGATGGATGGATGGATAGATAGATAGATAGATAGATAGATAGATAGATAGATAGATAGATAGATAGATAGATAGATAGATAGATAAGCCTTCATTTGACCACATTCAATGTAGCCTATAGGATATTGTTTATTTACCATTTATGCCTTAGATAAAGATATGAAGAGTTCAGATGCAAAAGCCTCTAAATGCCATTTGAAATTTTCTTTTAAAATGACCGTTTTTATCAAGCTTGTATATTTAAGTTCAGTAATTTCACTTAAATGACAATTAATAGGTAATCTTCATTGCCATTTAAGTGAAATTACTGAACTTAAATATACAAGCTTGATAAAAATGGTCATTTTAGAAGAAAATTTCAAATGGCATTTAGAGGCTTTTGCATCTGAACTCTTCATATATTGGTTATTTAAATTAACATATAAACATATTATATATAGTATAGTATTATTTCACAAGCAGTTACAGTATTACACAGAAGTATTCTATCACTACGACACGGTCATACATTTCTATTCAGGCATTTCTGCGGGCGCACCAATTCAAGGGTCCTACAGTCTCAGCCAACTGACGTCACACAACACACGTGTTTTCGGAAGAAGCACGTTACCACTGGCTCTGATCTGGGATATCCTTACGTTTTTATTGCAATAGGTTTTATTTTAGGTTTTGTCGAGTGGAAATACCATCCGCGGTAATGGGTGGATTACAAAAGAAAAAGGTAAGGCAGCGATTCAGACCAAAACAGTCGGTAAACAAAACGTGTTGATAAACGCAAGGCCCTGCAGACGTGTGTGCTTAAACGCATTATACATGTAACATTTTAAATATGCATACACACAATAAAGATATGTATGAAGATCTACAGCATAATTGTGACTTGAGTTTTCAGCTGTTTGCTGCTTTGCTTGAAGAATTAAATAAGGGTTTTTAAGCCTAATTCATCGTAAGATCTGACACAGTGAAAATGGATCTTTAAACGAGTCATGTCAGAGCAGTTGCTAACCTGTAATTTCTTTTTGTGCAGTTTGAGAGTGGATCAGCCACTAACTACATCACCAGGAATAAAGCCCGCAAGAAGCTGAGTCTGAGTCTGGCTGATTTCAGGTCAGTTAATAAAACAAAACTTCAGAATTAACGAAAGGATCTATGCTGACGTTTTGGTCATTTTACATTCAACATGTATTATATAACTGTATAGTGCATATAGAATGTCACATACTTTATTCAGCGATATGTACTTTGCAGTGTATGTCAGTGTTTTTCAACTGATTATTAACTAGCTTCTAAATGACAACTAAATATATATGTTGATGTTTTTGAGTTCGATTGGACATACAAAATGTATTTAAAAGTTATTTTTAAAAAGATAATATTAAGCCTATTTATTTTGCCATCTTCTCAACTATACAAAACTAAGTTAATTTTATATATAAGTATAGTAAAAGTATTTTTTTGTAGTAAGCAAAGCATACTAATATCAATTTACTAGTGGTAAACTTGTATGTGTACGATTTTAATTGTCTAAATTGACCAACTTTTTAGTGTATAATATATGTACTTTAAGTGTAACATTAGTGAACTTAGTACACAACTATGTTTTTCACTTGTCCTGCAACAACAAGTAAAGTTAGTATACTGTACACTGATAGTTTACTAGTCAAATACAATTTTTTTTAGTTTATGAAAATACACTTTGAAATATACTCTAAGTAAACTACAAGTTTAGTAGTTTAATTCTGCAAGTATACTTGTAGGTGAAATTAACATCATGTAGTTTTCTATTTATATATAATTTTTGCACTTGAAGTATACTACTATGTTCCTATTTAGATAATGTACTATACTTGATATATACCTTTAATGGTACATTGGTATATTCATATGTACACTACCAGTTGATTAGCCTACACAAAAATTCACATCAGAATTCGGAAAATATCTGTTTTCATTATGAATCAATATTTTCAAACAATGTAAGCTGATAAGAGTGCATGTAAAACTATGTGGAAAAAAGTATTTTACAGGCTACTCAAAAGAGCAAACACAACTACAAGCCAAGTATATAGCCAAGTAGAATATTTATTCTTTCAAGTATATCTCAATCAAAAGATTGAATACAAGTAGTCAATAGGGCAAATATTCTTTGATTTTTTTTTGCTATTAGTTCTATCCAGACTGAGTTTTTCTATAAGTATATTTAATAAAAGTACTTAAAAGGTAGACTGAAAGTATACTTATTTTTAATCGCATATGTATAAACTTATTTTGTAAGGGCAGTTATGCAGATAGTAAACTTTATCATTTTAATATTTCTTCCCTGGTGTTATCTTGTTTTATAGGCGATTATGTATATTGAAAGGAATCTATCCTCATGAGCCCAAACACAAAAAGAAGGTCAACAAGGGCTCGACGGCCCCTAGAACCTTCTACCTACTGAAAGACATCCGCTTCCTCCTGCATGAGCCCATCGTTGGCAAGTTCAGAGAGTACAAGGTGAGAACTCTGGGAAAGCTAAATGCTGCTGTGTGTTTGCTTCTGTCTCTAATCCTTATTTTGATCCCTGGCCTTTTTCATGGTCAAGTCTTGAATTACACACAATTTTTATTCTAGAAATGTCAATGACAAAAGGGTGCGTTCACTCTTGTAGTTCGGTTTGCTTGTTTGTTTTTTGGTCCGAATCATTTAGTTTGGTGTTCACAGTGGCATTTTTATTACCAAACCTTAAAGGGTTAGTTCACCCAAAAATGAAAATTAAGTCATTAATTACTCACCCCCATGCTGTACCAACCCCGTAAGACCTTCGTTCATCTTCGGAACACAAATAAAGATATTTTTGATTAAATTTGAGAGCTGGATCACTCCTCCATAGACTGCCTAAGGGACTGGCTCTTGACTGCCCATAAAGTCATTAAAGAAAAGGTTTAAATATTCCATGTGCCTACAGCGGTTCAATTATAAGTTTATCAAGCGACGAGACTACTTTTTGTGCGAAAAAAACATACATAAAGACTTTATTCGACTAATCCATTACTTCCTTATTGGCGCATGTGCGAGAACTGAGATGCCGACGTTCTTCTTCGACTACTTCTTGTTACCGGCTGCTCACCACTTAGAAGTATTACCGCCACCTACCATATAAAATACTCACTGTATATTACTGTATTTTAGATTTTTGTCCGTAAACTGCGGAAGGCTTATGGCAAGGCTGAGTGGGGTGGAGTGGAGAGACTGAAAGAGAACAAGCCTGTGTACAAACTGGACCACATCATCAAGGAGAGGTGAGTGTGAATGCAGTGCTGTGTGTTGGCCTGCAGAGGACGCACTTCAACTCTCTGGCTCAACAACAACGACATGCTGTGTGTTCAGACAGTGTTATGTGATAAGCACCTATTTGTGTCCAAACACTGTTGTGAGTCTGGGAAGAGTCTCTCAGCCCCTGTCCTCAAAACAGATCAGTTGTGAGAAATCCAAAAAGTCACATAAGAATATGATACTTTAATTATCTTGGCCCGACTCACTGTAGACCGTTTGTCTCTTCATCCGTCCTTCTGCCTCTGTCTACAACTGTTGCATCAGCAGGGTTTGGGAAGTTTTTATTTATTTATCCACCAAGTAGAATAAAGGTAATATTGTGAAATATTATTACGATTTAATGTGATCTATTTGATTGTATTTTAGTGTCACATGATCATTCAGACATTTCCTATTATAAGTGTTGAAAACATTGTGCTACTTATTTTGAATGGAAACAATGCAGGGTTTTTTTTTTGTTGGTTCAGGGTTCTTTGATGAATCAAAAGTTCAGAAGAATAGAATTTGTTTGAAAGAAATCTTTTGTATCATTATAAATGCCCTAATTTATCCTTGCTGAATAAAAGTATTCATTTCTTTCAAAGAAAAAAACAAAAAAAATCATTGTTACTAATATGACTGGGCAAATTTTGCAATACTACGATAAAGACATTGGGCTTGAATTAGAAATTGAACTAAAAAATACCATGAAATAGTGCATCTAATTTCCCAAACTGTTAGTTAAACTTATTTTACCATAATTTGTCAGATCTTCTTCTATATAATCTGCCACCATACATACCTTTCACTATGCTGCCACATTGATCAACTTAATGTTTTTCTTCTATTTTGCTATATTCTCCTTGTGTACTGTTTATAAAATAAGTTTGTTTTTCCCAGATATCCCACGTTCATTGATGCTCTTCGGGATTTAGATGATTCCCTCTCTATGTGTTTCCTGTTCTCTACATTTGCTCGCACGGGAAAGTGCCACGTTCAGACAATTCAGCTGTGCCGGAGACTCACTGTCGAGTGGATGAACTACATTATCTCCTCACGCTCCCTGAAAAAGGTGTTGGATTACATATGCAAAGAGTGAAAAATGTGAATTAAAAAATATATATATATTCATTAATGTAACAGTCTATTATCAATCACTTCTCTGACTCTTTATGATTTATTTTTTCCTTCAGGTTTTTCTTTCCATTAAGGGCATTTACTACCAGGCTGAAGTTTTGGGGCAAACCATCACATGGATCATACCGTATCAGTTTGCCCATGATGTGAGTATAAAATAGTTGGTTTTCCCGCCCTATTTTACTGAAGTACCACACATGAAAAAAAACTTGAAGCAAATAGGGACAAAATTTTGACATTAATATTTAGGACACATCAAAATTGATATAAAGACATTTATAATGTTACAAAAGATTTCAGTCTGAAATAAATGCTGTTCTTTTGGACTTTTTGGATCAAACAGTCATGGAAAAAATGTATGGCTGTTTCCACAAAGAAATTTCTGCATTGACAATAATTATGAATATTTCTTGAGCAGCAAATCAGCATATTAGAAGGATCACACTAAAAACTGGAGTAATGAAGCTGAATTTTCAGCTTTGAGGTCATTTAATTGACATTTTATAATATATTCAATTAGAAAACAGTTATTTTAAATTGTAATAATATTACTATTGAGATTTCGATAAGAGGCTTCTTTCAAAAACGATAAAAAATTGTACAAACTTTTGAGCAGTAGGGGTATGTTACTATTTGTTAAAGTTAAATAGACTAATGAACAACTGAAATTTTTTTAAGAAATTTTGTGATTTGTGTTATGGAATTGGTATTATTTAAATTATTAATATTAAAATCATTGATGACCTGGGTCAGTGTCTTAGTATGATGTAGTGGTTTGGATGCTGAGCTCTTTCATGATGACTGTTTAATATAACACAACCCTGCCCCTGTTTTCCTCAGCACCCTACAGATGTGGACTACAGAGTCATGGCCACATTTACAGAATTCTACACAACACTGCTCGGCTTTGTCAACTTCCGTCTTTACCAGACTCTCAACCTCGTCTACCCGCCCAAGGTAACAAATGTGCTTCCTTTAAAGTGGATAGTTCACTTTGAAATACATTTTTGGTATGTTTGAGCTTACTTCAAGGGCATCCAAGATGTAGGTGTCTTTGTTTCCACAGTATTTTCAATTTTGATATTTTTAGGTCATACCGTTCTTTTATAATGCTGGTCTATGGTCACCACCTCAAAGAGCATGCACAGAGAAGTCCAAATTAAATATAGGTACACATTGATGGCCTAAGACACGAAATGAGCGCTTTGTGTGAGAAAACAAACAGTATTTATATCGTTTTTACCTCTTGTTAACACAGCTACAAAGCGCCTGTGCCCTCAGATCACTTGAACGTGGCTGTGGTTACTAGAAGTAAAAACGATATAAATACTGTTCGTTTTCTCACACAAACCGCTCGTTTCGTGTCTTAGGCCATCAATGTGTACTTACATTTACAAGTCATTAAATCATGTTTAATTTGGACTTCTCTGTGCATGCTCTTTGAGGTGGTGACCATAGACCTCCATTATATGACTGACAGACAAGAACGGTTTGACCTAAAAATATCAAAATTGAAAATACTGTGGAAACAAAGACACCTACATCTTGGATGCCCTTGAGGTAAGCTAAAACACACCACATGTTTTTTTTTTGTTTTTTTGTTTTTTTTTCAAAGTGAACTATCCCTTTAATTGCCTTTATATTATTTCTTCCAGTTGGGAATTGAATCTCTCTCTATTTTTTTCCATGTTAGCTTGATGGACAAGGAGAGATTAATCTCAAATCAGAGTTTGAAGAAGATTATGCGCTGGAATCAGAAAGCTATACTGAGGTATAAAACTAGTTTCTCTTTATTTATCAATATAAACTGGTGCCAAACATTACAGTGCGTTTACAGACTTGCCTCTTCACATCTCGCTTCAGAAACTGTCAGCGTTGAGTGCCAGCTTGGCCCGTATGGTCCCATCAGCGGAGGAGGAGGAGACCGAACTGGACCATTTCCCTACTGAAGGGGTGAGCGAGTGACGGCTGTATTCATTTTTAAGAAATGACACTGTGAGGAAATTTTCTCACCGGTTAATAAACATGTGACTGGTCTGGAACAGCAGTTTCATTCAGATTTGTTCATAGTAGCCTATTTCAAAATAGTGTCTATAAACAGGTTTTCCCTCACGGCGTTCTCTCCGTATTTTTCCAAAAACTGAAAGTAAATCACTCCTGCTAAATGTTTGTTCTATTTGTTAAGCTTATAGCAGTCTGGGAGTGGCCTTGAACAGTAGCATATCCAGTGCATTGTGGGTGTTGAAGTTTTCTTAAAGCTACACTGTGTGATTTTTACCCCCATCTAGCGGTGAAAAGATATATGACCATCCAGTGAATATTAGTTTCTGTTCCTCTCAATTCCGATTTCCTTTTAACTCCTACGGTGGCCAATGTAGTCCAAGATTAACATGGCTTCCAGTTCGACCAAACGTAAACGCGAAAGGCGAAGCTTGAATTAACGGGTATGTCCCTCTTTGGCTAATGTACTTTCAAGATGGAGGGGCAACATGGCGACCGACATTAGAACCCCTTACCCGTATGTATTTTCAATGGCATATTATACACTCATGCGAATACTTTATTACTTGAACGAAGTAAATATACATTAATGAGCACATATATTTTTGAAAGAACTAAGTGTTTTTAGATGAGAATTAACTAAAAGAGTTACACAGTGTAGCTTTAACTAATAGGCAAAAGGGAAGACCACAGCCTTGTTTCTGTTTTCTCTAGTCAGGTAGCAACGATTTAATTTTATTTTTCGTCTTTCTACCACATAGGCAGTCAAGTTTTATTAAATGTCTATTTTGACAACAGTGAATGACCCCTTTAAAACCTTTACACTTACTAAAGTGATTATTTGCACAATTACATTAATAATGTTGTTATTTAGACCTAAAATAGCTTAAAAAAACTAGTTTGAGGAAGACATGAAAACATGAGTCTAAGTTTTTAAATTAATAACTAATAAAAAAGTTATTTGTAGAGCCCCTTTCATAAAATGCAGCTCAAAGTGGTTCACACTCACAGGTCAGAATATAGAAAGCATTTAGATTCCTCTCAGCTTGCTAAAGATCACATGGCCTCTAATGAATATATGAATCCACAATAACTTTCCACTCTTCAAGTTCACTAAAAGAAAGTGTCACAAGACGCTTGTTATTTAGTCACACATCACAAGACGTCAGTGAAGCATTTAACCCGTGGTTTGATTAATTGTTGTTTTGGACGGACCTCACATCCTCATGTTTCGTGTTCACTGAGGGAGACTGTTGCTATGGTTACACGGTGAAGGTGTTAAAAAAACATTCTGATGAAACCAGCGTGACTGCAGGTGAACTTAGTCCTCATTATTTAATACAGCTTAATTTATATATGCGCTTTCATATACAGGAGGACCTGGAGAAGATGGAGGTGAGAGAGAAGATGGAGCAGGAGCAGATCAAACAGAAGAAGTTCTTCGAGGGCCTGAAGTTTTTCCTAAACAGAGAAGTTCCCAGGGAATCGCTGGCTTTTGTGATCAGGTGTGACACGCCAGCTCATATTTATCACACGTCGTTCTATATATGGCACTTTTCTTAAATAGGGTACAAATTGGTGTTGTTGTTTTTTCAAAGGAATGAAGGCACAAATCCCATGTTTCCAAAAGGTATTAGATATTTTTGACATTCTAGTAAAATTAACATAATATTAATAATGTTAATAATATAATAATTAACATAATATTAATTATTATTTGCATTTGTCCCATCTCTGTGGTTTTCGTTTTCTCAAATGTATGCAGCAATACAAATCATGCTATAATGTCATAATTGTGACTGTTTAATTGATATTCAGTTCACTGTAGAAATATTAAATTTTTAATTATCTAATTTTAACTAACAAATCATGTAATGTTTGTTTAGCTGTTTCTCTGCGTAGGATTTTCCTTTATTAAAAAATGTATCGTTCTCTGTAACATCTTTTGTACAGCTTGGTGAGAACACAAAGGAATAATTGAATTTTCTCAACTTGTATTCATCAAGCTCAACTATTCAACCCTATAATCAAAGTTATTGTAATTCTAAAATGTTATCTAATCAATATTTTTTCTTTAAATTATAGAAAACATAATTTTATCAATAACTAGTAACTACAAACAACCATTTGCTACCAAACTACCTTAATACATATATATGTATGTATGTATACATATATTATATATATATATATATATATATATATATACGATTTTAAAACCTAATTACATTTTTTAATGTGGGTGGGTGTGTGTATATATATATATATATATATATGTATATGTGTGTGTGTGTTATATTAGTTTATTACAAAAAATGCAAAAGCTAAAAAAAAATAGGTTTTAAAATTGCAGACCTTGCATAGAAAGTTTTTTACAAAGTCCCTATTTGTGGAAAGTGCCATAAGTTTACAGTGTGATTGGTTTTACTCTGTGATTTACAAGTAACTGTTCCTAGATGTGTGTTTCTAAGGCTATAGTATGTGTAGTTTGCACCAAATGTAGTGTTTTTGTCTTTTGTATAAGACTGTCCTCCATTGTGCAGGTGTTTCGGTGGAGAGGTGTCCTGGGATAAATCACTGTGCATTGGCAGCACATATGATGCCACAGACGAAACAATCACACATCACATTGTGGACAGACCCAGCATTGACAAACAGTATATCAACAGGTCGGACACCAACTCTCTCTCATTGTATGCTTTTTTCCCCACCAGCCACTGTAGCTAGTGGTTTTCCAAAGGTACTAGCCACTCAGCATTTTCACTGGCCACAATTTTAACTAATACCATGAGGAAAAACTGCCATATAGTTATTTTTTAATATTAACTCATAATTTGGCAGCAAGTATATTAGGCTGCTGTCACTTTAATACCCTATTATACTGTTATATTTTTTTCTCAACTATTTACTTTCACTTAAAACATAACTGACTGTGTTTTCTGAATACTCACTAAGACTGGCTTTTTTTTTACATTTTGTGTGTTTTGACTGTTTATGCACAAAAAACAGCGAAAAGAGCTCAATTTAGTAATCTGAGGCAGCTTTATGTACACATTGCACTTAGTTTATAATTTCAGATGCCTTTTTTTTAAAATGCAACAATTGAGAATAAGAATTATATACAAAATGACTGGCGGGTGTTAACATCAAACCCTGATAATAATGTATATTCTTGTACTTAATGCATTTCCCTTGCAGGTACTACATCCAGCCCCAGTGGGTGTATGACTCTGTCAACGCAAAGATGCTGTTACCCGTAGAGGAATACTTCCTGGGAGTTACACTGCCGCCCCATCTGTCACCATTCGTGGAGGAGACTGAGGGAGATTACGTTCCTCCCGAGAAGCTCAAGCTCATGGCCCTGCAGAGAGGAGAGAAGCCACGTGAGGGCTTTTGCCATAAGGATTTTGATGTGATTACATGTGAATGTTGAGTGATTGTTGACTTCAAAAATTGACTCCTCACAGAAACGGAAAACGACGACGAGGAGGAGGAAGAGGAGGAAGAAGAGGATGAGGAGGACGAGGAGGAAGATGATCAAAGTGAGGAAGAAGATGAGGCTGAAGATGAGGCAAATCTAGCTGAAATGGAGGAGAAGAGATCTAGGGGAAAGGTAAGATAGTTTTAAAGGTTTTAGCTTAACTCAAGGGCATCCAAGATGTAGGTGTCTTTGTTTCTGCAGTATTTTCAATTTTGAAATTTTCATGTCTGTCAGTCAGATAATGGAAGTCTATGGTCACCACCTCAAAGAGGATGCACAGAGAAGTCCAAATGATTTAATGACTTGTAAATGTAAGTACACATTGATGGCCTAAGACACGAAACGAGTGGTTTGTGTGAGAAAACGAACAGTATTTATATCGTTTTTACCTCTTGTAACAGCCACAAAGCGCCCATGATCAGATCACTTGGATGTGGCTGTGGTTTCAAGAGGTAAAAACGATATAAATACTGTTCGTTTTCTCACACAAACCGCTCATTTCGTGTCTTAGGCCATCAATGAGTACTTACATTTACGAGTCATTAAATCATGTTTAATTTGGACTTCTCTGTGCATGCTCTTTGAGGTGGTGACCATAGACCTCCATTATACGACTGACAGACAAGAACGGTTTGACCTAAAAATATCAAAATTGAAAATACCGTGGAAACAAAGACACCTACATCTTGGATGGCCTTGAGGTAAGCTAAAACATACCAAAAATGTATTTCAAAGTGAACTATCCCTTTAAAATTTTGCACCATTGACTCGGAAACTATGCACTTAAAAGTAACAACATTTAACCCACCAAGTCAGACGAAGTGTAAAAGCTTGTCATGTACTGGTTCTCCCTCAGAGCTTGTCAGTAAAGGTGACTCCCGGGAAAGCCAAAGCAGAGGACCGTAAGCGAGCCGCAGAGGAGGAGAAAGCAGAGGAGAAGAGGCTGGCCATCATGATGATGAAGAAGAGAGAGAAATACCTCTATGACAAGATCATGTTTGGCAAGAAGAGAAACGTCAGAGAGGTAAGCCTGCGTAGAAATAGTTGTCGGGTGCCATTTTACAATTGTATATGCTCTCTTTTGTGAATAATTTAAAGAATTGTATAGAACTAGACCCGTTTATGCCGTGAGATAAGTCTATGTTGAAAATGTGTTTCGGTTAATGGTTAAACGTGTAAATGTAGAACTAATTAAGAGCAGTGGCTGTGAAAGACCTTTTAAAAGGTGCTTGACCTACATTTGGCTCATTATTTAAGCTCCAGTGACCTTGATTGACTTTGTTCATGAATCTAATGCACCCTTTCCAACAGGCTAACAAGCTAGCTGCTAAGAGGAAAGCCCATGATGACGCCAGCAAGGAAGACAAGAAGAAGAAAAAGAAAAAGTGCTGAAGGACTGATTTGTATGTGTTAAAGTGCTTTTTCCGCTCTCTGTAAAGAGACTTGGAGGAGTGTTTCAACTCCTTGCATCATTTAATGGGGACTGTACACGAGTCACTGAACTCGATGTCATTTTCAGTGACTACCGAACTTTCATTCTGCATTTCTTGTCTGTCTTTGTGTTGGGCCTGGCTTTGATTGACACATTTCTAATAAACAAAAGATTATTATTATCTTAAATGATATAATGTTTCATGTGAAATTGTACTAGCTGGGATAAATGCAATTACGTTTAGAAACAACTTGCCTAAAACGAACTCCTGACTACAAGCTGGTATGACAGTATTGTGAGTACAACCCCGAATCCAGAGAAGTTGGGACATTTTGTAAAATGCAATAAAATTAAGAATTTGAGATTTGTTCATTCTCTTGAGCCTTCACTCTTAGAAGAAATGGTTCTATTTAGAACCAGAAATGGTTCCATCCCCCGCTTCATATATGGAACTCTAAAATGGTTCTATATAGAACCATTTTTTTTTGGTAAAAGGTTCTATTGGCCCTTTTTTTAATAGTGTATAGAACCTTTTAGGGGTTCCAAATACATAGCGCTGATAGAACCTTTTAAGGTTCTGAACCTTTTCCTCTAAGAGTGTTTTCAGATTTTTATGCACTGACCAACTTAAAGTAGTTCACTTTTAAAAAAAACTTTTGCTGATATTTTACTCACCCCCATGTCATCCAAGATATCCATGTCTTTCTTTCTTCAGTCAAAAAGAAATTAAGGTTTTTGATGAAAACATTCCATTGGGTGCCAAACGGTTTAGAAACCAATTTAATTAAATGAGATTTCAAAAAAAAAAAAGTATAATACTATAATAAAATATATAAAACTTATAAACTGGTAAGTGTCACAGATCAGGAAGACACAGACGGATAAGTTTAAAGAGTTTATTGCAGATGGTAAACAATTTTAAATGGCAGGTGAGTATCTGGTGAGCTGAGAATTGCAGGTAACATTGAACAGTCTTATTAACAGAGTCTCTTATCTTTGCAGGCTGGGCGAGAATGGAAGGCAGACTGAAGACGGGGATCAGAAGAACCGGACCAGGACCAGAGTGCAGACAGATGACGGACTGGAAGTGGATCAATAGCAAGGTAAGGAGCAGGTAGGTAGTCTTCAGAATGGCGGCAGTCTGAAGTCGTTTGTAGCGACGAGACCAGACAACTGAAGAGGTGAACGTGTGATTCTTTTATGGTGAGGGTGAATGAGACGGGGATTGCATGCAGGTGATGATTAGAAGTCCGGGGAAGCAGAACGAGTGGGCGGAGTGAAGGTGTCTGGCACTGAGGCTGGTGTATCCGTGACAGTAAGATGTTCAGAAGAAAGAAACTAATATTATAAACCATTGTTTTAAAAGTTTTGGGAGGGTAGATTTGATTGTTTTTTTGTTTTTCTATTGAACTCTTTTGAGTTAAGATGCATTAAATGTAATTAATTTTAACAGTAAAGACATTTATTGCTACATAAGATCAATTGTAAATAAATTCCATTCTTTTGAACTTTATATAAATCAATCCTGGAAACGGTTTCCACAAAAATGTTAAGCAGCATCACTTTTTTGATAATTAGACTCGAGTAATAGCTGCTGAAAATTCAGCTCTGATCACAGGATTAATTATAATAGTAATAATATATATACAGTAGTATATATATATTATCTCACCTCAGACTTCTGAATGGTAGTGTGCTTGCAAATCACATCAGATGGCCTGTTTTTTATGAGAAGTGAGCTTTGTTCTGTTATCAGATAGTAGTTTTCAAAGCAAGTAAAATTTGCATTTACCGACATTGTAGCCTTTTTTGCACTGAGTGATCTCTTCGGGATCAAATTGTCTGCAAAACGTGAATAACAACAAGGCGTTTTTCTTATCTCTCTTTATTTGAATTAACTTTTTGTTTGACTTTGTTTAGTTTCTGGTATAAATAGGATTTCATACCCAGGGGCAAACCAGTGTAGTTTTTTATTACAGGTTCCCGGGAGCACTCGCATTGTCAAATTCTGAACTAGGCTACTCCCAATTCCCTCAGGACTCTACTCAAAGACATTCATTTAGGCTACAACATAATGTGGCTTTCAACATGAGGGTTTTAGAACTGAAAGTTCTTCTGATTGTTCCCTGCAAAGTTTTGGTTTGAACTCCTATAAGACCGTTTGAGATTTTTACTTTCACTAAATTCAGATCTGCTAGCCGTTAAACCGTGACCTTGTGGGGGGAAAGTGGCTCACGGGGATAATGTCACACAAAGTATTTGAAACAATCCCTTATTGCGTTATCTCAGATCATTATAAAAACTAAAATTTGTGCAATTAATCCAGCAGAGTTCGAGGTTTCACTTTGGATATTATCTAGGCTATTTTTGAATGGACGATCTCAGGTCGCGAACTTCTCCATCTGTATCATGTTGTTTGTCCTGAGTACAGGCCTACTTTCCAGACCATAAATGTAAAAATAAAACAGTTTTGGCATTTTATTTATTTTTTTCTCTTAAACGCTAAACGAAAAATGTGTCGTGACAAAACACGTCAATATTTAAGTCTTGTTCAGTTTATGATTGATCATCATTTAGCATTTTTTAATGATCGTTAATTGTTTTTATCCTTTATATGTGTGTGTGGTTTATCGCCTAATCCCTACTTTGTGAAGACAAAATGTCCTTCTGTGGGGAATTTTTTTGGTCGCCATGAGGTAAACAGTTTAAAAAGCATAGCCTACTAAGTGATTTCTTTTTTTAGATTTAAAAATGCAGAAATTTTTCTTGGATGGGTATGGGTTTAGGGGCTGTAAGAATATGCTACAGTTTGTACAGTAGGCTACAAAATCACTCTCTCTGTTGTTGACTTTCCATAAAACATAAACTCAACAGAGAGAGTGTTTGTGTGTGTGTGGGCGCACTCTCTAGTCTCTTTCCTAAAACAAGACAGACTGGGACAGCACGACCTTATTTCTGCCAGATCTACACAAACAAAAAAAAGATAATTTCTGTAATCTATTATTATATTGGACCAGTATTAGGAGTAACGTATTAAAATAACACGAGTTATATAATCAGATTACTTTTTTTCAAGTTGGCTAACCAGTAAAGTAGCTAATGCATTTACAACAAAATACAGGCATGAATTTTCATTTCCTTCAGCCCGAGGCATATTCATTACACTTTTGGCGTGAATGGGACTTTACATTTGCCAAAAATATAACTTTTTGAATGTGCTAAACATAATCAGTTGCTTTTTTTTTTTTTTTAAAGATTTTCAAATGAGAAATACGGTTGATATGAGAAAATGATAATTTCAGAGAGCATTGTGAATTTTAGTGAAGTAGTGAATGGAGTCGTATTCTCTTGGTTTAGGATTGCAAGCTGAATTATTTAGCCCTGAATGGTTCTCCGGTGTCGATTTCAGTCCTTTGTGATAGAATTTGATTATATGTTTTTACAGCCAAAAACTATCAAGGACAGGCCGATCTGAATTTGTTTAAAGACTTCAAATGTAATCCGCTCCTTTGTATGTCACACCCAGAGAATCATTCAAATGTGTTTTTGTTATCAGTGAAGCCCTATACCCTTGGTAGCAGCTTTGTATGTTTGCGCTTTCCTTGTATTTGTGGGAAGTTATGAGTGACGTTGGTGTTCTCTTCGCCGCTGTGTAACCCCTGTGGGCTTTAGGCCAGGCGACTCATGGCCTTTTATCATTAATTCACATTCATGCACACAAGCATGCAGTGTTTCCCACGTTACCCATCTGCATTCTAGCCATGTCGCGCTTACACTGCCTGGCACTGGCATGACATTCTGTGTGTGTGTGTCCGCATGTGTGGATGCAGACAATGACCAGAGTGTTTAAGACCAGTCAAAAGGAGATTCGGATTAACAGAAAAATCTTGTTCTAAACAGTAAGAGACATTGAGAAGTGGGGGGATATAAGAGAAAGGATTGAGTGATGTCACTCAAGAGGAATGCAAAGATATAAAGAGTAATGACTCAAACGAGGAGAGAGAAATGTATTTAAAGTTGGCATGAAACAGGAATTGTGATAGTGCTGGGCAAAGATTAATCGCGATTAATCATCCAAAGTTTGTGTTTACAAAATATTTGTGTGTATATTTATTTTGTATATATAAATACACACACAAGCATGTATATATTTAAGAAAATGTGTTATTCATATATAAAATATTTATATTTAATAGGGCTGGGAAAAGATTAATCGCGATTAATCGCATCCAAAATAAAAGTTTGTGTTTACATAATATATGTGTGTAGTGTGTATAATTATTTTGTGTATATATGAATACACACACACATGCATGTAAACATTTAAGAAATATTTGCATGTATATACTTTATATATATTTCTACCAAATTAATATTATACATAAATATAAATATTAGATATATTAATAACACATTTTTCTTAAATATATACAAGCATGTGTGTGTGTTTATATATACAAAATAATTATACACACTACACACACATATTATGTAAACACAAACTTTTATTTTGGATGCGATTAATCGCTATTAATCTTTTCCCAGCCCTAATATTTAATATACACTCACCTAAAGGATTGTTAGGAACACCTTTTTCTCACTAATAAACCAATCACATGGCAGTTACTTCAATGCATTTAGGGGTGTGGTGGGTATCTTAAAAGGATACATTAAATCGATCAAAATTGACAGTAAATATTTATAATTTTTACAAAAGGATTTCTGTTTCAAATAAAAGCTCTTCCTTTGAAATGTCTCAGTAAACTCTTTATAGACTATGAAAAAAGTTTTATTAGACTATTAAAGGCTTTAGCATTATCAAAGGATCTATAAACATGAAATATTTGCATGTATGATAGTCAACACATTTCAAAGACCCACAGCTTAAGTCCTTCAACCCTGTGGATAGCTAAATGTACTCTATAGGACCCTCAGTGTCAGTTCCTTAAAAAAACACCTCACAAAAGTTGGATAGTGTGGAAAAAATCATGGGATTTAGGACATGGCAACCTTTGCTGGATAATGTCAAGTGCTTTTGTTTAATTAAAGCTGGCATTCTAGCTGTTTACCTAAACCACCTGGAACAAATCTCTGTATGGAAACTCATATTGCAAGGGATAAGAGATAAGAACGGATTCTTTCCATTGGTCACTAAAGTAAACAAAGGCACATTATTCAGCAAGTTGTCAAAAGTTCTTCCTGGGCTCATCTAATACCTCCTATGGGAGTTTCTATAGAGATATGTGCACAGGTCACTAAAGTTCACATGAAACCATCACCAACCGATCATGTAAAAAAAAAATACTCTTAACCATCATTCATATGCAAACAATTAGACATCTTTAAGAGTCATCTGTGCATTAATAAGTTTGTGTTTCTGTCGATTTTAAAATCATTTCTGTGTCAGTGATTTTTGTTCAGTTTCACTTTATAATAATCAGACCGGCTAAGCTACTTGGACGTGGAAAGCTGAGCAAGCATGTTCAGTTTGAAACTGAAGTTTGCAGCCGAATACCTGGAATGTTGCATTAGCCGCTCTAGCAACTTTCACACTTCAAACCAGCAATCTGCTCTCAATAGCTCTCTATTTCCACCTTGAATAGATCCCTCCTCCTTTCTTTTGTTCATTACCCTTCCTCTAACTCATTTTCTCTCCTAGACCGATTTGAATTAGTCCCTCTCCTGTTATTTTCTCCCTTTCTCTCCCTCACTTCTTCTTCAACTCTTCTCTGCTCTTCATTCACATATGCAAACACACACACACACCCAGAGTGACAAGTGCAGGTCCCCAGACGCTGGTCTTGCGTCACAGGAGCATAGCCGAGTCTCTTTTGTGTTCAGTTTAGCCAGCTCAGCTGTACTGTGTGCAGACAGAGAAGGAGAGGAGAGGAGAGGCGGGGGCTTCAAAATCACCAGGTGTGTGAGTGTGTGTGTGTGTGTGTATGTGCGTGTGTGTGTTCTGCAGGGTGAATGATCCCCTGGATGTTTCACATACGATCTCTTGGATTGCACCTCTGGACAGTTAACTGAGAAGGAATCAATGGTTTTTCCAGTCTTGACCCTGCATCTTTCTTCACAAAATCTCTTCAGTCATTTTCTGCCAATCAAGCTGTGACAGGGATATCTACATGATTTGGTAAGATGTTATACTAATGCATATTTAATCTTCAGTATACATTATATTGTGAAAAATATATAATATCATTGTCTGCCGTGTCTTTAACTCACTGTAAACATCAGTATCAAATCGATCATTTTGGTTCTCTATTTATTTTAATATTTATTACTAATTTTTTCTATTTTAAACATCCACATAATTTAAAAAATATATAATGTAAGTTTAAAATATATATATATATATATATATATATATATATATATATATATATATATATAATGTAAAATAACATGTAAATAATGTAAATAAAATGTAATATAAAATGTTTTCCTGATTTAAGCATAAACCTCACTAAATTATATTGTATTTATTGAAACACAAGAGTATAATTGACCAATTCTGGTAAGAAAAATACATTTAAATCCATACATTTTCTATAAAAGTCTTGATGTAGTTTTGATTCTCAAGTAAATTTAGATATTTTTACTGGAAATACCAGATTTTTTTTATTTTATTGATTTTTTTATATTATTGTATTATTATGTAGATAAAATAATTCAACATCTTTCTTGTGGCAAAGTAAAAGAAAGCTCCAATATATTTGTAGCATCATTAAACTTAAACTAGCATCATTAAACTTCATTTGCAAAATCATTAAACGTTACAGTGACTTCTTGTCTGTTGCAAGAAGTTTTGTTTTCAAGAATTTGCCAGCTGCACTTTTCTTTGTTAAAACAGAAATTAATGCAGAAATTACTTTATAGCCCAGTTTTCAGGTCCACTTTTCTGAACTCCCATGAGTAAATACAACATTCAACATATCCAAAGACTGTACTGATATCTCACAAACACAAAAATCCCATAAAAAACTGGTGATGCATTTATGAGTTTTACCCTAAATTAGGAGATTCAGCTATAGCAATTTTTTGTGGTTCAGTAAAGTCCTCATTCGAATCGTGACCATCAGCATAACAATGATGATGTTGTTAGTGTTTTTTTCAGTCAACAAAGGATGACTTTGAAAAATGCAGGGTTCGAGATTGCTGCAAATAAGAACAATGGGTTCCTTCAGACTACTTCTAGATTTCTAGTCACTGCTGGTGCTTTGTTTGATATCTTTTGGTGACCGTGCACAGCAGCATTATGGCTGTCGTAGTCGGTGCTTCTAACATGTTGTCTTGGTAGTATTAAATGTTACTGCACCACAGATAACTGATACTGGTCTATAGGACACGAAGAGACGTGGTCAGTGTCACTTTTCTTCTGAATGCATAATTCATTCGCTGGACAGCTGGCCCTCATAATGAACCCTGCAGTACCACGGTCTCAATAAGTTGTCATTCGTCTGAGGATCAGAATATAAAGAAATTTCATGGTTGAATTGGGAAAATGCATTTTAAGATTCATTCATACACCGTATGTGTTTTGTGTCAAGTATGCCCTACATCGCACCACTTAAAGGGATACTCCACTTTTTTTTTGGGAAATAGGCTCATTTTACAACTCCCTCAGAGTTAAACAGATGAGTTTTACCGTTTTCGAATCCATCCAGACGATTTTCTGATATTTAAAAGAATATCAGTAACCAGACAGTTTCTGGTCTCATTGACTTCCATAGTATATTTTTTTCCTACTGTGGAAGTCAATGAGACCAGAAACTGTCTGGTTACTGATATACTTCTAAATATCAGGAAATCAGCTGAATGGATTCGAAAACAGTAAAACCCAACTGTTTAACTCTGGGGGAGTTGTAAAATGAGCCTATTTTCAAAAAAAGTGGAGTATCCCTTTAAAACATGTAGGCTATAATACTATATTAAGGGTATATTGTGGCAAATTTATTTAAATAATCAAAACATTACTAACAGGTTGAGTAAATATAATGTCCCAACTTATATGTTGGGTTGATTTGGGCATAAATGACATAAATGTACCACCATAGCATATGCATACAAACAAAAGTGGACATATAAGGCAACTCCAAAACAATTTGATATTTTCTATGGCATTTATTGGCTTTGGGTTAAATCATTTGTAAGACTACTACTACAAAACAACTAATCTGTGATTAAAAATAGAGAATATCTTAAAAGAAACTGACCTGTCACATGACCTAAAATGAAAATACTCTATCTAACAGTTAAATGACCTGCAATACCACTGCAAATCCCCTCGCACATGTTGAGCAGATGTATTTTAAATGGATGAACTCATGGGAGGAAAGCAATTGAGTGAACAGCAGTGTACCTAAATAATTGGGCACTTGAGGAAATGGTGACGAATGTCTCACACAAATGCTTCATGCCGCACATACGTAAACACAGTAGTACATACCGCAGCACATTTAAACTATACGTAAAAGGGCCTTTAAAGATGCAAGGTTAACAACAAATTCACTCTGTAGCACCATGTCATTATTGAAGATTCTTTCTCTTTGTTTCAGGGTTTTCCTCCAGAGTCCAACCAGGCAGCTATGATGGTTGGAAAGCCGGTGAGGCAGTGGAGGTCCATCTGTAAGGGACTGGTCCTGGGTGTGCTCCTGACCACCTGCATGATTCTTTTGTACTGCCTGTCCACCCCAGAAGTCCAATTTGGCCTACAAGAGTGAGTCCCTTCATAGACTTTGAACAAGAACAAGTCAAAGTTTCACTGGATTATAGTCATATTTTTCCATGAACCTCATCAAGAAAATTAAGCTCTAAATTCTAGTTCTGATCTATTCTGACAGAAAACATTTTTGAATTATATTTTTATTTTCTTTTATTTAGCACACATATATTATATAAACACAAACTTTTATGTTAGATGCGATTAATCCATTTTATAGCACTAATACATATCACTGTAACGGATTTTTGTAATTTGAACTGTAATATGTACAGTGTAATACCGTTGAATGTAACAACAGTATAATACTGTAAATAGCCAAGGATTATGGGAAATATGTGTTTACTACTGTAATTAATTTCTACTGTAAAACGTAAAAATTAAGAAATCGCAAATAAGAAATCAATTCTAATACTGTAAATAAAAATACAGTAGCTGTACTAGTGAATATACAGTATTGTTCCTGTAAATTAAAATATGGTACTTGTACTGTAAATAAAAAATACTGTACTCATTCTGTAAATATTAATACAGTATACAATTGTATTACTGTAAATGAAATTACAGTAGTGATACTGTAAACACTTTTACAGTAACCTTTTTACAGTGTGTGTGTATATATATATATATATATATATATAGGCTGCATTTATTTGATCAAACATGCAGTCTTCAGTGTCATAATCATTCAGAAATCATTCTAATATGCTGATTTGCTGCCCAAGAAACTTATTTTCAATGTTAAACAGTTGATACACAACCATGATGCAAATAAAATGTATATAAATTATTTTATTAATTATAAATATCTTTACTTTCACCTTTGATCAATTTCTTGCTTCCTTACAGAATTAAAGTATTCATTTTACTGACCCAAAACCAAACCAAAGTCAACCTGTAGTGTGTGTGTGTGTGTGTGTGTGTGTGCGCGCTTAAAATGTCATGAAAATAATGCCACAAAGCAAAAAATTTTAGAATAATCTTTTCTTTAAATGTTTTTTTTTAAATATAATTCCTTAATTGTTCTTTTGACGATTGGGTAAAATATGGATATAGATCTTTATAGATATGATATATTTGGTTTATTTATCTATTTTAACAACTGATGTCAAATCGATTTAATTGCATATATATAATATATATATATGTGTGTGTATTTCAATTAATTGCATATATATATATATATATATATATATATATATATATATATATATATGATTTGACACCATAGTTTACCAACTTATTCTAAAGATTTATTACAATATGATATTTATATTACAATTATTTATATTACAATATATCTAAAAATAAATTCAAATGACAGTATTTTGTCCATTTTTGTTTACAGGGTCCCAGTGCCTTACTCGTGTGCTCATCGCCCTTCTGCCGCCCACTCCTCAACAATCTCAAACGACTCCCATCATGCCTCTGGGCAGAGAATCTGCACTCCAAAAGTGGACATCATGTTCATGAAAACCCATAAAACAGCTAGTAGCACTTTTCTCAACATCCTCTTTCGCTTCGGCGAAAAACACCACCTCAAATTTGCCTTCCCCAACAGCCGCAATGACTTCTTCTACCCGTCCCCTTTCCATCATTCACAAGTGAAGGACTACAGGCCTGGAATGTGTTTCAACATCATCTGTAACCACATGCGTTTCAGTGCAGCCGAGGTGGCCAAAGTGCTTCCAGCCGACACCTCGTACATCACAATCCTCCGGGACCCGGCAGATCTCGCCGAGTCCTCGTTCCACTATTTCGGACGCGTTGTACCTCTCACGTGGAAGCTGTCTGGGGACGATAAGCTGAGAGAATTCCTGACAGATCCAACGCTTTACTACGACCCAGAAGGATTCAATTCTTTTTATCTCAAAAACTTGCTTTTCTTTGACTTCGGCCAGGATAATAACTTACATCCAGATGACCCAAAGGTGGATGAGGCCATTCGGGCAATCGCCAAGCGCTTCCAATTGGTCATGCTTGTTGAGTATTTTGAGGAGTCGCTTATCCTGCTCAAGGACAGCCTCTGCTGGGACATGGAGGACTTGCTTTTCTTCAAACTCAATGCCCGGAAAGATTCAACCGTTTCGAGACTGACTCCAGAGCTCAGGGCCAAGGCGCTGGAGTGGAACGCCATCGATTGGAAGCTTTACCAGTATTTCAACGCCACCTTCTGGCGCAAAGTGGACGCTTACGGCCGCGAGCGCATGGCGAGAGATGTCGCCGAGCTGCAGCGCAGAAATGCAGAGATGGCTTCCGTTTGCATTGAAGGAGGCCATGCCGTTGATGCAGGAAGCATCGTGGAGACTTCCATGCAGCCGTGGCAACCCATCGGTGAGAAGTCGATTATGGGATACAATCTGAAAAAGAATGTCGACAAAGCACACGGAAAGCTCTGCAGGAAGATGCTCACACCAGAGTTGCAGTATCTCACCGAAATGGGCGTCAACCTGTGGATAACTAGGCTGTGGGGTCACATAAGAGAGATCCTTCACTGGTAGCACAGAGGAGATGTTTGCTGAGGTGAAAACACAGAACGTTCCCCTAATGTTCCCGAATGGTCCCATGAGGTTATTTGGTAACGCTTTATTTTACAGTACAGTTCTTACAGTGTACTTACCTAGAAAGTACTGGCTTATATAGAAGTACATGGAACAGGGTTAGGTTTTGGGGTAGGTTCAGGGTTAGTACTAGTTATTACCCAGTATTTGTAGTTACTAAAATAAGTACATAGTATTTACATGGGTAACTGGACTGTAAAAGGAAGCATTACCGGTTATTTTTTGGGGAAACAAGAATGTTATAGGAACGTTCCATGTAGGTTATTTTTAGGTTCCATTTTTATAATGTAAGGAGAATCTTCCGGGAACGTTCCCTCAACCTTAAGGGAAAGTTCTAGGAACGTTCTGGGAACCAAAAACTAACATTCCCAGAACATTCCCAGAACCTAAATTTGTTTGCTGGGGAGGTCAGCACGGACTTGTATACAACAGACCTAAAACCTGTTTTTCTGTGTCAGAAAGAAATAAAAACATTAAAATACATGACTGAATAAAACATTTTCATATTTATATGAATCTTACGCAAATAAGAAGGTGGTGACAGCTACATCTTTAACGTGTTTTGTGTCCATGTATGAACTGTTAAGGCCCGTTGATGGCAAGAACGATAACTATAATGATATCTATATTATCATCCACACCAATGCATGATAACATTGTTTGTCATGGTGCCAGTAATGTCGTCTGCCGCTTTAAAATTTGCATGAAACAGAAGTTGCGATTGTCTTTTCCTCCCTATTGTAATGTACTGTATATCTAAGTGAAAAAATTAGGGTGGAACATGATTTTGTCCATCAGGAATAGTTTTTTTTACTATATCTTTATAGTTATTGTCCTTGGTGTGAATAGGCCTGAAGTCACCACTATGTGTTATGTAGTGTGTGGGTGCTTGAGTCAATCATAAAAATGAATCAACTACGCTTGTTACATGACCTCATTCTTTGAAGCTCTTATTGTCGGTGCCAATGGCAATAGCAATAATTAGCTTGTTTCTTAAACTGGTTTAGACTCCTTCAGAACTTGTCATCCCTTGAATGATGATTAACTCCGACTAATGTTGTGAGGAAAAGTGTTTTTACGCTGAAATGTGATTCCTGTGGAAGAGGCAACTGAGCAGCCCTGAAATACACAAAAGATGACAAAATAAAAAACTTTATGTAAACGTCTCGTTCATGTTTCAGCATCTCGTCTGAATCATCATACGAGTGTATTATGATTGTCATGACCTAGGTTAGACTCTTGCAGAAAAACTGTTGTTTGATACTGCACACTGACTGATAGCTGAAGACATTAAATGCATTTCAATACATACCATTTCTGGGCAAAAAATTAGCCGAGCCCAAAATGGCTAAACACTAAGCTTTTAATTGTCTTAACACAAATAATCGGTCAGAAAATTTAAGCAAATGCACTTTGCTTAAAAATTCATTGCTGTTTTAGAAAAACATCAAAGACAGAATTAAGTTTTTGGCTGAACCTGGTAAGTTGTGTGTGGAGTGATAAATCAAAATGAAACACGAGTTGCATGGTGATACTCTTCGAAAATCTAATGCATCGAAATAATAAATGCATATTACAGTGAAGAGTGTCATTATGTGGGGAGCATTTTTAGCCACTGGTATTGGTGAGCTATTTCAATGTGAAAATCATTGAATGCTTTGGAGTACAGTACAATATTGCAGAATTGTTTGCTTGCCACAAATGAAAAGTTGCTGTCTGAAAGAGGAATGATCTGATGTTATTTTTTTTTCCAACAAGACAATGCTCCTTCCCAAACTGCAAAGACAACCAAGAAGTGGCTTGAGGAGAAAGTCCATCAGGCTCATGTTTTGGCTGATCGGAGTCCAGATTTGAACCCAGTCAACACGTGAGATCATGCAATTCTCATCACACCATTCTCATAATGTGATACTGTGATACTCAGTGTGTGTAATAGAGCTCATTGTGAATTTAAAATGTTGAGCAGGTTGAAAGGAGGCAGAATGTCACCTACTTCCTGTTTCTCATCACTGGAAAAACGTGGAGACTAGCAGAGTTCTGGCACATGACAGGTAGGCCTACATGTGCGCCAGTCATCTTGCCAGCTCAGGTGTAGAATCACCTGGCTCCAGTAATCAAACCAGCTGGGTAGTGTTACAACTGCCCGCATTTCATTTTGCTCTCTGTGTTTCGGGATGTGTCAAGTCTTCTCAAGGGGAAATATTTGAAATATTTGTGTCAAATGCCAACACCAGGTTGAAATGGATACAAAACAAGCAAGGAAACTGAAATTTGAAATCCATTGTTGATGGAAATACGCTGTGACCTCACATTGAGCACACAGTGAGTTAGCTTACTGTGATCTCATATTGTGACCACAGTCTGAGTAGCTCATGGTCAGATCAAATTGTTGACTGGGAACCCTATAGGTAATATTTGGTCTCACATTAAACTCAAATGAGCTGGGGAGGCATTTCTCAACTACACGTGAACAGTTTGAAGCCACGAGTGGAACATGGTGAAATTTTTAATAAAAAAGGTAGTAAACTGTCTTGACCTAATCATGAGCTAATCATGTTTCTGACCCAAACAATCTGCCCTTTTGGTTATCTAGTCTTGTGATAAACTTACTTGACTTCCCCTTTGGTTCTAATATTATGACTAACTTTTACCTGACTTCCCATTTTAGATCTAACATTATAACAAAATAAAATATTTGACTGCTACTGGTGGTGTGGTCATACTGCATATCCCAGTCTGCCTGTTTCATGGCATGGTCTCTGTGCTTCAGTTCAGCTCAGAGCAAAAATTAAAGTTGGCTATGTAGCGGAAATAAAAGATTAACAAGGGCCTTGAAGAAGGATGATGACACCTGGTGGAGACATGATCTAACATCCCTGAAGAAAGCTGTGTAATTACCAACAAACATCTCAGTTTTGGAATGCTTTCCTGATCCATAATGCTGTAACTGACTCGATGAACTGGATTAATAGAATTCATTATGAATTATTCCGATTTGCAAATGACACCCAATTGGCGTCAGCACTCTTGAAAAGTGAAGTTGGGGCCCAAATGACTCTGGAGAACAGAATGGCACTGGATGCAATTCTTGCAGAGGAGGGAGGAGTTTGTGTTAAAATTGGCAAAGAATGTTGTACTTTAATTCCAGCATATGCATACATATGCGTACTTGTATATTATAGCCTATTATGTTTAGCTTAATGCAGCCCCAGTGCTTTTAGATTCACTTTAGGTTTAGATTCATTTTATATATAGATTTTCAGATTTTTATTACTATCTAAATAAAATATAATTATTGATCATTATTTTTGATTATATACATCACAAAAAGACAGTTGTTGCTACAAATATAGCCTAGTGTCTCAGTCAGTATTGAAATCACTATTCCGTACCGAGGAGGCCAGATAAAAATATTTTGCCGTTTCACATCGGACACATTTTACTGTCGCGCTAAACGCTAGCCGGAAGTGTGAGTTCTAAAAAGTCGTAGGTTTGTTGTTGGTTGTTTATGCGTTTATAAATTTTAATTCTTTCGTTTTCGACTACATATTCGGCCACAAAATGGGGAAACGACAACATCAAAAAGATAAGATGTAAGTTGGAATGAAAAATAACGCGAGTAAAATAGGATATCATGTTTGAACTCTACACTAACTAGTATCGAGCGTTATTATCTGTAACTTATATGAATATATTTCAACTAAAGCAATATATATATATACACACACACACACACACACACTCAAGCCCAGTTTTCATTATTGCGTGAACGCTAACGTTACTTCCTTGTATCTTATTTAGTACTTATTTATGTTTTTGCGTTGTAATAATATAAACGTAGTATCTAGTTGAGAGATGTTTTCTATTTCTTTCATATGGTGTCATTTGCATTCTTCTTCAACAAGTATAATAATATTATTCTCTATATCTGTCTGTTTCAGGTACATCACATGTACAGAATACACTCAGTTTTATGGAGGGAAAAAATCAGGTACGTACACTAGTCTATATGTATTGCACTGTTTGTATTAATAAAATCTGTGATTGGTGCCTTTTCTAACTCAGTCATCGTGTGTAAGTGCGGTGACCAAATGCTGTTCTACTTAAAATGACATGAAACTAAAATTATTATTAATTGGCGTGATGACTTCTGACTTTTTGAACTATAATGCTGCCTGAATCATTACGTTTAAAAGTTTGGGTTCAGTAAGATTTTCTTTTTGAAAGAAACTTATACCTTTATTCAAACATAGATGATCAAAAGTAACAGTGAATAGGTTTGTTACAAAAGATTATTATTTCAAATAAATCCTGTTCTTTTGAACTTTCTGTTCATCACAGAATCCTGAATATTAAATGCATCATGGATTCCACCAAATTCTTATATATTATATAAAATAAAATAATGTAATGCTGTTGGTTTTCTTGTCTCTCACTGTGTTGTTTGATTGATTGCGCTATGTATAGACTTATTTTGTGCACTTTAGATATTGCTGATGCTTCCTGTGATCAGTAATAAACCCTTTGCTGTCTTGTTTGTAGAAATCCCACGGTCCAATTTCAGACGTCTGCCTTTTGATCATTGCAGGTGAGTTTAGAAATGCAATACACTTCTTTCATGTTTGATAGAAAAGTCCTTTGTGTTTCCCTAATTTAGGTCCAGTACAATAGGTCCTGCTTTCATAACTGCTGATATAGGGTTCAATTTAATGCTGTCATTGCTTTTATTTGAGGTAAAGCTGTTGTCATTTTTTCCTGAAAAAAAAAAAAACCCTGTTAAAGTCGGCATGAATGGAAGTTGTGATAGTCTTTTCTTCCCTATCCTATTGTGACATATATTCGAGTGAAATGTCTTGTCGAATAAGAAAGTATGTATGGAGGGGCTTGATTTTTATCAGCCGGAAGTTGATTTATTGGATGGTTGTTGGTTTGCTAAGGGCACATTAATAAAAAAAAGCTAAATAAATGTACACAGATATACAATTTATAAGAAATACTGAAATATTCCATAAAAATAAGAATTGTTAATGTCAAATACTTTTTTTTTCGGTTAGTTTAATATGGAGAGACGTTAGAGCTATTAGAAAGTACGTTGATTTTCTTAAAATTGTTCTTCCAAAACATTGTTCTGTTTGTTGGAGCGGCCTGATGTGTGAAATCATTGCTCACAAAAACCTTTGGAAACCATCAGTATGTTTGCAGATCTGTTTGGGGGCTCAGAAATGACACACAGCAGCTTTAGTATCATGCTATAAGTATGAGTCTTTTAATTTTTGTCTTTTATCCCTCACTTAGTTTGTCTCTTCAGCCCTTTGAGTATCCCATGTGCACAGTGGATGGGGTTGTTTTTGACCTAATGTGAGTATATCACTCTCGTCAATAGCAAAATGAGCCATTTTTAAATCATTAATTTACTTGCATGTAATAATTATATACTTATTTATAGGGGTTTAACAATACCCTCATGTCACGATTCGCTACATATCACGATTCTGAACTCACAATACGATATTATTGCAATATTCCAAGACATGTGGTAAAAATGTACTGTTGATTAAAATGCTAAATTTGATATTACATTGTAGGTTTAAATGAATAGGTTTGGACTTGGTGCTGGAAACCCAAGGACAATGGTGACATCAGAATAACAATATTCATGATTCAGAAGCTGAAATTACTGAGTTATTGTAGATGAATATGCTTGTACGCAGTCACTGACTAGATATATTTAAAATAATGTCAGCCACTTTTTACTGGTAACATAAGACATGTGGCATTATCAGGACCCACAAATATTAGCCCATAGCATTATTATACATTATAATCAACATTATTTATAGTAGTTCAATGTAGTAATTGCACTTTAACTCTGAAAACTTGAATTTTCTCTCACACAGTAATTTTTATTTTGGGGGAACTATCCACAATATGTATTGTTGCATCTTTGTATTGAGATATATATTGTTACACCCCTACTTATTTATAGTACCTCATATTTATCACTACAAAGACTACCATTATAAAGTTTGGGGTGAGAAATTGATATCCTACTTTTATTTTGGACGGATTATGTTAAATTGATCAAAAGACAGTAAAGACATTTCCATTATGGCAAATTCTGTTTCTATTTTTGACCTTTCTATTCATTAAAGAATCCTGAAAAAACTATCCAGTCAACCAAATCAGCATATTAGATGATGACACTGAAGTATGAAAATCAGCAATAACGGTTAAAATTATACAATAAAAATATTTTTTTTTATATAAAGAGTCCAAACTTTTGAACAGTATTTTACATATAATCTTAAATGGTGTGACCAGAAAATGATTGACATTTGTTTTTTCTTTAGGAGCATTGTGCCTTGGATTAAGAAGTTTGGTACCAACCCCATAACTGGAGAGGTATTTCAGTTATTCCAACTTATTTATTGTTTATTTGATGCTGACCAATAGACTTTTCAAAATCTTTGGAGGTAAAATGGTGGTTTCAAGTCCTGCTGGGTGGCTTGTATTTACAAGATGGGAAGTTGTTTACGACGTCAGGTGCATTCAAATCATATATGATTGTACCCCTGATATGATTGTAGAGCGCTTTGTGTGTACAGTAATTCAAAGGAAATGCGCTATATAAACTTCATTCAATCACTGAAGTGGTGTTCATGTGTGTTTAACACTTAAATACGGTCTTTCTGACATGAGTTGAAAGCACTAAAATCTTATTATCAAATGTCCCGTGTGGATTAAACCACTAGAGGGCGTCAGACTCCATTTGAGGAGAAGCCAAGCGCTTCAGGAAAGACAAAGACTGATAACACAAAGTAAACTGCAACATCATTAACTCCAGATGATGCTATCAGTGCATGTGCACCTTCATCCTACAGAATCCAAAGCTACAAACCAGAATCTCTGCATGTTGCAAAGAGCACTGCGGGTAATTTGAGAAGAAGAGACATATTTAGTGGTGTTTCTCATATATAGGTAATAAACTTGTAGTTTGTTGTTTATGATACAGACCTTAATAATACCTAAAACCATGCAACTTGAGTAGAGATCTGTAAGTACTTTTTATGCGATCCATCTGATGATTTTCAACTTGCAGATAATAAAAAACCCCATAGACTTTACTGTACGTTGTATTACGTACATACCTGACCCTCATCTAACTTAAATTGAAAGTAGTAAAAATCGTTTGCTGTAACTGAAATAAAGCTGAAATATAAATATCAGCCAAAAAATAAAACTGATAATAAAAACTAATACATTTAAACTAAAGATAAAAAAACGAATACAATGACAAAAAGCATGTACAAAATTACCTAAATTAAAATACAAAAATGAAAGCTACTTCAAAAAAATTAAACGAAAAAAACAAATAACATGACAAAGGCACATAACAAAATTACTAAAATTAAAATATAAAAATGAAAGCTAATTCAAAACAACTATACATTAAACTAAAAATTAAAAAAAAAACAAATAACATGACAAAAGCGCATAACAAAATTACTAAAATTAAAATATAAAAATAATCGCTAATTTAAACATAAGAATACTTTAATAGGATAAAAATTGTGTGTGTATGTGTATATATATATATATATATATATATATATATAGTAACCAGTAACCACCTAGCAACAACCCAGAATACCTTAGCAACCACCTCTAAAACCATTCAACAAACAATATACCTAGGTTCTTTTGTGTTACATTGGTAAGAAATTGCCAATAAAATGTAACAATAATCATAATTTCATTGCATATTTGCCAAACGGTATTTTTGCTTTGAGGGCTTAATTTTAGATTTTGCAGAATAGTCAAGCTTCAGAAATTATGTGTCACTTAGAGGGAAAATACTCTATTACTGTACCCATTTAGAAATGCTTATTGGGACTATATGAAGATATTTCACAGACCTGCTGATGGTGGCTAACAGCGTTCAGTGTGCCAGGAGTGGATGTGTGTGTAAATTGCTGTGTAATCAGTTCACTGGACACACATCACTGCACTCTTAATTTATGGAATAGGAGTTATAGGGTCTCTGCATGAGCGTGCTGAATGCATAATCAGTTTGCTCTAGCATCAGCCAAAGTTGTGTGAACAGAGAGTGTGATGCAGGACGTCCTGTATGCACTTACTTCAAAATTCATATTCAGCATCCATTGAATCCCATGGCTGTCATCTGCAATTCATCTTTCCAGCTATGCATCTGAGTGAATGCATGTCCGGACATGCCTCTGTGATTGTGTGTGTGTGTGTGTTTCTGTTCCTACACAGTTTAACTGTGTTATCTGAAGTATTCATGATTGATTTGTCTCGCTAGATGGAGAGGAGGAGAGTGAGTGCTGTGAGTTGATGAGAGGTGACTGTGAAAACGGATTCAGTGTGTGTGTGTGTGTTAGTGACTTTTACAGAGATCTACTGGACATGTTTGGACTTGTTCTTCAGTGGAAACATCATGCTCTCTCTGTGTTTAAATGAGTAGTAGTGATGTGTGTTATGTTGTATCAGTCTTGCGTTATTGAAATGTCTGTGTTTGTTAGGCAAGGCAAGTTTATTTATATTAAAACCAGACCGATTTATCGGCAGGTCGATATTATCGGCTGATATTAAGCATTTTTCAAACTATCGGCATCGGCAGCCATAATGGCCGATAAATTAATATTTCAGAAGTAAAATAAAAACGGACTAAACACGCTTCAACCATGTGACGAGTGTTGGAGTTGTATAGTTTGTCCACCAGAGGGCACTCTACACCATCCCTGTTGGCAACACTCGTGTATAACGCGCCACACACATCGCATTAAAGTTAGCTTTTCTTTTACACGTGTGTGAAATCCAACGACACCAAGTGTACGTTGCAGGCTGTCGTTCTGGAATAGATTTAGAATCGCTAAATAGTGGGTTTTTAGAAGGGAAGCAGCAACTGATGATTGAAAATGGTTCGATGTAGCTTGATGGAAAGAATTTAAAAAGTGCAGGTAAAGGGATATGCAAGCTGACATTGTAATTATAAGGTAGCTTATAAGGCAATGTAGGGACTACATTAAAATAAAATTCATTTATTTTCAGAACTTTAATATATTTTGATGCTCCTCTGTTCTGTTGTGACAATAAAAGAAATACGTTTCTTTTTAAAATGCATTATAATATTATTTTATTAATTTTAGGGAAATCTGTTAGTTTTGTTGTGCGTTTCTGAAAAAAAAAAAAAAAAAGCGGCCGATATATCGGATTTTAAAACCAACAAATATTTGTATCGGTATCGGCCTTCAAAATCCTTTATCGGTCGGGCTCTAATTTAGATAGCACACTTCAGACACAAAATAATCACAAAAGACTGATTGCAACTGTTGGTCTCAAGTAGTTCTTGCTATTTTTATGTCCAACGTATCCATCACAAACAGTCTATAGTCTGAGCCGGAGACTCCCAGAGTTTATCACACACCAGCTAAAGGTTTACCAGGGAGGGGGAAATAATCCTTGTGACCATTTTGACCTGTCTCAGTCTGATTCACTGTGTCACTGGATCACAGTGGGGTCAGTTTATATGTATCCCCGCGCTGGCAGAACTAAATTTAAACCCCTAGCGACACCAATTAGACTCAAGAGATCTTAGATTAGACCTAAGATCTTAACATGACATTAGTGTTTAATGTGTCTTTGCTGAATAAAAGCATTCATTTCTTTTGAAAGTAAAAATCGAACTAACCCCAAACTTGTACATCATCTTTAAATATTGTTTTACAGTTTTTCTGTATGCTAAAAAAAGCTGATCAACACTGAATTAGCTAATTAACTAAGGTCTTTCTGTGCTGTAATATCTCATGAGTTTTCTCATGAACCATACTAGATCCACAGCATTGCATGATGGTGTTTAAAATGAGTGGTATTCAGTTAGTGCCTTGATTTATCATCGCCCAAACATGTCCTAAATGAATCAGCTTATTCATGCTAAACAATTAAACAGTTAGACATTCACGGGGTGTGATTACATTGTAATTGAAAAGGTAGGTGTGTATGAGAGCCAAAGTCTGACAGATATAGTCACAAACTTCCTAACTTTCTCTCTCTCTTTCTCTCTCTCTAGAAGCTTGAGGCTAAATCCCTCATCAAGCTTAACTTCAGCAAAAACAGCGAAGGTAAATATGTTTGTGTGTGTGCGCTCTTGATCCTCTTACCTGGCTTGCGTCAACGACAATATGTGCTAATGACGAGATAATGGATTGAGGTCCTCTACAGTGGATATTGTGTCTTTCTCTCCTGAACTTTAGGAAAGTACCACTGTCCTGTGCTCTACACAGTGTTCACAAACAACTCCCACATTGTTACCAACAAAGTCACAGGGAATGTTTTCTCTTATGAGGTAAAACACCTACATACGAAATGTTTTAAAGGTATTTTTGCATGCACATTTAATTTAAGGGACCATAGTCGTCTACACGGCTGTTGCATTTACTTCTACTTCCAAGTCAACTTGTAATATTTTTCAAGACAGAGCGCCAAAACAGTCAAATTTAAGTTTTACCACAAAATTATTATGTAAATATTTCTAAATGTATAATTGTTAATGAATAAATTCAGTTAAAATTGATTATTTTATTTAATGAAACATTATACATTTAGGAATTTTTATATAATAATTTTGGGGTAAAACTGAAATATGACTGTTTTGGCGCTCTGTATTTAAAAATGTTTTAAGTTGAATAAAATGTATCAATTTAAAATAATAAATTCAATTAAAATGGATTATTTTATTTTTTATTTATTTTAAATTGATACATTTTATTTAACTTATAATATTTTTCAATACACAGCACCAAAACAGTCATATTTTAGTTTTACCCCAAAAATATTATATAAATATTTCTAAATGTATAATGTTTAATTAAATAAAGAATAATAAATTTAATTTAATGTATTATTTTAAATTGAAACATTTTATTCAACTTATAATATTTTTCAATACAGAGTGCCAAAACAGTCATATTTTAGTTTTACCCCAAAATTATTATATAAATATTTCTAAATGTATAATGTTTAATTAAATAAAAAATAATAAAAATTTAATTTAATTTATTATTTTAAATTGAAACATTTTATTCAACGTATAATATGTTTCACTACAGAGCGCCATAACAGTCATATTTTAGTTTTACCAAAAAATTATTATATAAATATTTCTAAATGTATAATGTTTAATTAAATAAAGAATAAGACATTTAACTTAATGTATTATTTTAAATTGAAACATTTTATTCAACTTATAATATTTTTCAATACAGAGCGCCAAAACAGTCATATTTTAGTTTTACCCAAAAATTATTATATAAATATTTCTAAATGTATAATGTTTAATTAAATAAAAATAATAAATTTAATCTAATTTATTATTTTAAATTGAAACATTTTATTCTACTTATAATATTTTTCAATACAGAGCACCAAAACAGTCATATTATATTTCTAAATGTATAATGTTTAATTAAATAAAAAAATAATTAATTTAATTTATTATTTTAAATTGAAACATTTTATTCTACTTATAATATTTTTCACTACAGAGCGCCAATTTTTTTAAATTTTTTTCTCATTTCATGGAGCACAAATGATGATTAGAAGAGGGATAATTATCACAAATGATATCACAAATGATAATTAGAAGATAACTATAATAAGTTACAACATTAACTTATTATTAACTAACTATTCAAACACAGTGGCTATAGGATCATAAAAGTAGTCAGTTTGACTAATGAACTATATTGCAAGTCTTCTGAATCCATTTGATGAAATTTAAGTTATTAATGTGGTTGTGACATCACATAAATGATTTCTGAATTACCCATTTTTGCTGTTGGCATGTAGGTATTTACTAAAGAGCAAGGAAAATAGGGTTGTTCATGCTCTCTTTTATATATCATACTGACGTTAATCATTTTTAATCAATGCATTAACTGTCTTTAAACTGTATAAATGTGTATAGTCAAAACCCTATAAATGTGTGTTTTGTTTAGGCAGTAGAGCAGCTCAACATCAAGACAAAGAGTTACAAAGACCTACTTACGGATGAACCCTTCACCCGCCAGGATCTCATCACACTACAGGTGACAGACACAGAGAGTGTGTGTGTATGACTGTTAAGTGAAGATAAGGCAGTGTCACGTGAGCGCTGTTATGTTAGCATGACTGTGATTTAACACAAGTTAGTTTCAAGCAACTTCAGACAACAATCGCCCAGTTCAGTTTTAGTTTATATGTGGCTGTCTGGGTATCAAAACTCTGTGTTTTCGGTGTGATTTCATGAAATGTCAGGTTGAAACCGGTTCACAATGCACTACAGTGTTTAACAGCTATCGAGAGAGAGACAGTCAGGCTAATCCTGATGACTGACAGACATACTGTACAACAATCACTTGCATTCAACAATTATAAATAGATGCTCAGTTTATTCATATCCCTAATGGCCTTTTTTAACATGTTCAGTTTTCATGTTAAGTTGTTTAATGTTTTGTAGCTTTAATTAATTATATAGCTTTCATTCATTTGTAGTTTTAGTCATTTTATTTCAGCTTTTTTAATTACCTAAAACTTAACACTGGTCCCAAAGTTTGTTAAAAACAAAACACTATAAGCACATGGATGTTTTGGGTCAAATCATTTTACCGAAATATAAATGTTAGTGCTCACTGTTCCAAAATAGCCCAAATGTTAACATGAGGTTTGTTTTTAAATGAATACTCCTTAAACTCTTAAACTGTCATATGACTAATGACACCATAAAGATTGTAAACCGGGCAAGAAACTGACAGAAATATTCACCCACAGGAATGATCAGTGTAGCATCTCACCACTAAAGGATATTAAAAGATATTAGGACAGCTTTAAAGCTGAAATAACACATTTTTGTTATGACAATTTAATATAAACCCTTACAAAAATATGAGCTGCATATTGCTTTGAAAACGTCTGGAATGTATTATCCCATTGACTTCCATTGTAAGTGCATTACTGCAAACACATCCCTCAGATTGTGAAAAGAAACAAAAATCACATTAATTTATTGTATGTGGTAATTGACAGCATGCCATCGATAGAGCTAAACGTGTACCTTTAAAATAGTCACAATGTGAATTTGTGCTTTTCGTTGATGAACATGCTTAATGAAGGAGACAATAAAGCACTGATTGAGTAACTGCACAATTTATGAATTAATCAGCCTGTTTCTGAATAGATGGGATTAAACGTTACATCAGCATGTGGCAACTGTCTAAAGTTGTGTTAAGCTTCGCTGTAAATCCATTTGAGTGTAAGAACTTATGTAGCCTGGGTCAGATTTCTAACAACAAATCTATACATGGCACTGGCATGTTAGGATCTGTGCAGTAGGTCATGTGCACTACCATTCAATAGTCTGGGGTCAGTAAGATTTATTGATTTTGTTTTTTGGAAAGAAAATGAATACTTTTATTTAGCATTAAAATGATTCAAAGTCACAGTAAAGACATTTCTATAAAGATTTCTATTTCAATGAAATGCTGTTCCTTTTAACTTTGACTTAAACTTTGTTTTTTTTAAGCATTGAAGCATCCTTGGGGGAAAAAAGCATGGTTTCCACCAAGATATTAAGCAGTTTTCAACATTGATAATAATAAGACATGTTTCTTGACCATCAAATTATCATATTAGAATGATTTCTGAAGGAAGACTGGAGTAATGATGCTGAAATTTCAGCTTTGCAATCAGGAATAAATTACATTTAAAATATATCATATAAAAAATATTGATAATATTTTATATTAGTGTTTTTGTGTTGTTTTTGATCAAATAAATGCAGTCTTGGCAAGCATAAGAGACTGTTTTTCGACCCCAAATCTTTGAACAGTGTCATGTTCAGACTTCGCATTGAGTTTTATGCAGGGGTTAAAGTTCTCCGTCGCTACGACGGATTTCCGTTAATTGCAGTGAGTCTAGGACGGATATCCGTCAATTGCAGGGTTCCCGTTTGTCCTTATGTCTTAAATTAACTTTTCATAATTTTAAGGCCTTAAATATGCTTTCATTTCGCAAATAGTGTGATAAATGTCTTAATTTTAGTTTGAATAGGTCTTAAATTAAGGAAAGATGATGCGTATTCACCCTGCTGAGGGGGTCGTGATAAAGCCTGGAGTGGAGCGAAAGCACGTTCCTCTCTCCACTCTAAGCATTCTGTAATCACTTCGCTCATGGTCCACTCCGGTTTTTCCAATTCCCGCTCACGGAAAAACTGCTTCCTTTACACTCAGTCTTGTCAGGCGAGGCTACAGCTCATTTGCTGCGGTCCCATGATAGAAAACAGAACGCGGGTCAATATTGGTCGTTTCTCAACACCAAGTACGCAAACTTCGGACTTGCGTCCTTGGTAGTTCGGACTTGCCAAGTTCGACTCGGGAGAACAAACTCCTGAGGACGAGAGGACGCTGCTAACAGCGCGTTCTTTATCGGCTATGTTTACACGGAAACGATTCTGAAGAGAAAACGCAAAAGTGGCGTTGCATCATCTTTTTTTAAATTCTGCGTTTAGACGAGTGTTTCGTGTGGGAAATCTACGTGCAAATGGAGACGCAAAAGTGTGAAATTCAATGTAGTATGCACTTCAGGCGGCGAGGAGTGCATACTACAACAACACCAAGTCCACGCACCTGCGTACAACTTTCACCGTCAAGCAGACTTTTGCGTTTTTACCGTTTACACGGGAACGCGACGGTGGAGCGTTTTTAAGATTTCCATTCTGGAGGGTGGTTTCACTTTTTTGCATTTTTGAGCCTCAAAAACACCCTCGCCGTGTAAACGAAAGGCACATCTGATAAAATATTTTTGCGTTTTCACCCGCGAGCGTTCTCGTGTAAACAGGGCCTCATCACGCGGCTACTGTTATCAACTCTGCCTTTTTTCATCAACACCACTCTGCCTCTTTTCATTTATAAATGAACATAATTATTATCATAAACATATAAATGGCCACACAAATGTGGTTCAGGCAACTCACATTAATTATCATATATTTATAACAACACGAAATATAGCTAAAACCTGCTTCTTTTTGTTTTCATTTTAAAAATATGAAACATTATTTATCATTAAAACTGACATTTAACAAACAGACAGGGTTGTATCGTTTTATTGTATTATGCGTACACATACAGTGAAGAGAATGCATAGTAATATAATATTTTATATATTTTAGAATATATAAAATTACACAACCATGTCTTTTTTGTTAAATGTCAGTTTTAATGATAATATCCCGTTCAAAAGTATAAGTAGCCTAATAGGTAGGCTATAATACGCTATACAATGAGAAATAAAGCAAACTATTCAGTTAAACATAAGTCAGCTCTCTAATAGGCTACAATGTTAAATAGCCTACATATAATAAAGTTATAGAACTTCACTTTGCCCTCAGCCAAAACGATTTGCCATGGCACAAACTATATATTAATATAGTTTAGCATTGTCCGGTCTCATAAGATAAATAACATACACTGAAAAGTTATGTATATGGTTGATTATTTGTCAAGATAAGTAATTGTTTTTCATAGATTAAAATGGCTTTTAAATTACGCAAACTGGCAATATTAGATCGGTTTTAAACATCTCCCCTTAAAACGCTATTGGTCTCGACAATTTAAATAAAGTTACAGGAATATGACTTGGCCTGAAAAAAATTTCAGTCAGAAGAATTTTTTTCACTTTAAGCCCTGTTTATGTTTGCATTTCTTGTAAATTTCTATGCAATAATGTGGAAATAAAGACTGTTAAGATGACTGATTGACAGCCCTTATATAAGTATAGTAGTCTATGGTATGTCTGTCTTCAGATAGCCAGGGAAACGTGGGTGTGTGTGAAAGAAACTCTGAGCTGAATCAATGTTTTCTCTGTGTGCATGTGAGCTACAGTGTCCAGTATTCATAGAAAGTCCTTGCATGGTTTATTTTAGGTCAGGGATGTTATAGGGTGTTCAGAGAAATAGAAAGGGACTTTGAGTTATTTTTGCCTAAGATTTATTTTAGATTGATATGGTTCGGAGTGGTAGCTTTGGACGTGTCTATCCCCTGGAGCTCGAGGAAGGGCAGGTCAGGGAGGTGTCGGGTGCCATAGTTTAAGGGTTGAAGAGTTTTAAAGAGGTTATTTTGGGTGCCCTGTGGAATGGGAAAGCTGGGGGAGTTTTAAAAGGATGTAGGGGGAAAGTGTTTGAAAATAGAGAGATGTTTGGGAGTGGGAGTTTAGCTGAAATAGCAGGACTGAAATGGGCTGAGGTATAGTTTCACTGTCTGACCTATTTGGAACAGATACAACGGTGGGTCAAGCTAAGAGAGAGACAGAGAGAGAGAGAGAAGGTCCTGAACTCTCTTTTGTGTGTGTGTTGCAGCAGACAAGCTGTCCAGTCAGCAACATTTACGCTAAACCGATAAAACATTGCCAAAACAAATTCATTAGAGACTGTTTACTTGTCTTTCTGTTTAGGGAAAATATGATATGAGTTGTTTTATAACAATTTTGTGTATATAATTCTTCAGTGCATAGCTTGTCAGCAAAGCTGAAGTTGTCATATAACATCTCGTTTTGTCACTTTATTTCCCAGGATCCTACAAATCTGGATAAATTCAATGTCTCTAACTTCTTCCATGTGAAAAACAATTTGAAAGTCCTTGACCCCGGTGAGTTCAGTGTTTTGAATGCAGTACAAAATGTTCAGTTGGTTTTGGCAAAGATATAGTTAAGATATATAGTGTTTGGTGTGCAAATCCTGTGTTGCCATGTTGTTGTTATTATTAACCAACACCAAAACTATTACAAGTTATTTTTGTTTATTGAATTAAAATAAAATGCAAATATTAGATTAAAAACTTAATTTAAACCTAAAAAAATAGAGAAATTATTAGTTTTTCGTCTAATATTTGTTTACTAAATATATGTAAGTGCTAAAGTTACTAAAACTGAAATAGAATAAATGAAAGCCAAATAGAAATAAGACTAATAAAAATGACAAAATTTCACAGCAAAACTTAAAACCCTTAATTAAAATGGAAAAAAAGAAGCTAATTCAAACCATTAATTAATACAATGAGATGCAGTTTACAACAGAGCACACTTTTCTGGCTACTGCATTCCACAATAACACAGATTGCAAATTAATAATTGAAGAAAAAACCCCTCACTGTCAGTTAGTTAGACTTAACCTGTGAGTTAAATAATTTAGCGACAGGCTCAGGTGTGCTATTTTCACATTAGTCACCATTTACATGTTACATGTTATGTTTTGTTATTTACTTGCATTAGCCCAGCCGTGACGATTTAAGGAAATTAATTGGTTAACGAGTTTATGGATTCACTTTGCACAATGAATTAACTAAAGGAGTGTATTTGTCATTTGTTTTGCATTTGTTTTTGTTAAGTCACCACAGAATTTATTTGATTACAAATTATTTTACTATTAAATTGACCAAAAAAGATTACAATTTAAAAGAATTGTCTTCTGTTTGAATGTTATTATATATAATAAATTATTCCTTTGATGGCAAAACTGAATTTTCAGCATCATTTCTGATTCTTCAGAAATCATTCTATTATGCTGATTTGATAAATAGAAAGTTCAAAAGAACAGCATTTAAAATAGAAATATTTTGTATTTACTGTAGCTGTCTTGATAAATTAAATGTCCTTGCTGAATAAAAAAAAATGTAACCATATATATATATATATATATGAGTGTTTTTGTGAATTTGATGACTTGTATTGTGGAGGTGTCAATTTTATGAGCCTGTCCATTTTTTCGTCCCCTACAGATGAAGAGAAAGCCAAACTGCAACCAGGATACCATCTGAAAACCACAAACCTGGAGACGCAAGAAACCCTAGCGGAGCTCTATAGGGACTATAAAGGAGATCAGCTGTTGGCCTCCACAATGAAAGAGCCAGAAACCAAGAAAACAGACAAGTTCAATGCTGTGAGTGTTTTAAGATATTGCCTTTCTATCTATAGTCGGTGACAGATTCTTCGATCTCCTCTTTGTCTTCATAGTTTTGTTTCTTTTTTTTATTTATCGTAATTTTGAAGCAGATTTTTTTAACATTTGATATCAAATTAGCACATTGGAAGGATTTCTGAAGGGTAATCCACAGGAAAAAAATGACATTACAAAATATTCAAATAGAAATCAATTATTTTAAATTTAAATACAATTTCACAATATTACTGGTTTTACTACATTTCTCATCAATTTAATCCAGCCTTGGTGAGCATTAGAGATTTCTATCAAAAACATAAAAAAGGTTTGGGTCACAGTGACGTGTCTTGCTGTGTCTGTCTGTCTGTGTGTGTATGTGCATGTAAAAGTGTCTGTGCATTACGAGGTGATTTGCCTCTCAGACTCAAGCACCATCACACAGCAACTGGAGCAGAAGAAAACGCCTCGCAGGATCCTTAACCGACCACACACACTCGGAGCAAGAATCTCAAGAAGTTCCTCTGAATGTCATGTCAATTTTTTTTCTAAAATTATCACACCAATGAATCACTTCCTGGGTAATGACCCCACCGCACCAAGTTTATTGCTTTCGTACTGGTTCGAAGTGTGTTTCTGGACGTGTCTCAAGCCTTCTTTTAGCCCAGGTTGGAGTGTGTCTGCCTGTGCCCTGTGCTTTCAGCTATATTAGCTTTTCTTGCTCAGCCCATTCAGAGAGTGTAATTGGCTCGACTTCGAATGCCAGTCTATTTCAGCCCTAGCTGTGCTGGATTGGTATTATGACGCTGAAATAGACTGGCATTCAAGCCCACTCTTTTACTGATTTAGCTTTGCTATTTCTACACCATGCTAGGGCAACTAATGCCCCAAATAACTGTTTTCAACTAAATGTGTTTTTTCTTTTTTTTTCTTTTGTGGTAGATTTAAAATTTAAACAAAAATGCATTTCTCATTAAGCACCATTTATGCTACAGAAATGAAAAATAATGTGAGAATATAATATTCTTGTAAAGAGCTGTAAAGCGATATGACTTTTATATTTGAACTACATGAGTAAGAAAGCACCTAGCAACCACCCAGAACACCTTAGCAACTGCTTACCAATATCCTAAAATCACTCAGAACCTCGTAGCATTGAGGAGGTAATTTGTTATTTGGGAAATGTAAAAAAAAAAAAAAAAAAAAAATCTAGTTAGTTAGATAATTTGTATAGCACATTTAAAAACAACTCAAGTTGACCAAAGTACTTTCCAATAGCATAAATAACAATAATATATAAATATATATATATATATATATATATATATATATATATATATATATATATATATATATATATAATATATAAATATATAATAAATAATATTATTCAATAAGGATACATTCAATTACTCAAAAACGAGAGTAAAGTTTAATAACGGCTGTTCTTTTCAAATTTCTCTAGAAAAAAAAATCAAGGTTTTCACAAAAATACTAAGCTAATTTTACAAAAATACTAAGCTAACTAATTTGTCTGAATGATCATGTGACACTGAAGAGTAATGATGCTGAAAATGTAACTTTGGAATTAATTACATTTTAAAATATATTAAAATAGTAAACAACTATTTTAAATTGCAATATATAATATTTGTTTCTTACTGTATTTTGGGGCAAATAAATAAGTGACCATTAGAGACTTCTTAAAATGTTACTGACCCCAAACTTTTGAGTTTTAACTCAGTTTATTACTTTAAATTTTTCAATATAACACTGAATATTTAAATGAGTAAAGAAAAGCCTATTTTTGTTCTATTAATTTAAAGTAGCGAGTCAGCTGGGAACACAGACCTGTTGAGAAGACACATCTACTGCACCTGAAATGCCCCACAGGAGTCAATGTACATATCCTCCTGTCTGTCTGTCTGTCTTCATAATGAATTGCTGATAAAACACTATTATTAAGTGCGATTAGGAGGTGTAAGAGTGATGTCATGCATATGAAGATCATTTAGTTGTTTCAGATGGAGGTGTTGGGGCTTATTTTGTCTTCTCTGTAAGTCATGTCTGTCTCTTCTTTCAGGCTCACTATTCCACTGGAAGAGTGTCTGCCTCCTTCACATCTACAGCCATGGCTCCAGCCACCACCCATGAAGCAGGTAATGGAAATTAAGCATGTTTTCCATGCTTACTCATACCAAACAAAAATGATAGGAACAAACCATTTTTGTTTTGAAATGCATCAGCTGGTCCATGGGTCATGGTTGATTTCTTATCAGTAGATGTACAAGTCACGAGCTTCCCTTTAGACTTCTCATGGTTCCTTCTCTGTTTCTGTCCTATTTGAGGCGAATGCTGATTCTGACTCCATTAAGCCCACAGTCACTTTGGGTAGAAGAGTCTTCTAAATGTCATCCTGACTGGTGATGCACACAACAAATGACATAATTTCCCCAAATTTTTGTTTATGCTGGGAAGTTACTGCATGCATTTCATAACATTGCATCATTGCAATACCTAAAACTCCTGCCAAGTAGTTCTGGTTTGTAATTTAACCTCATTTTCGAGTGAGTCTGGCTTCAGTGTACCTTAGGAAACCATCTGGCAGCTGTCAAATCGGTCCTGCATACTTGTTTTTCAGATTAGTTTAAGGCTGTTATGATACAGAAATGTTGTCAATACTGTCTGCAGCAGAGTCATTCATAAATGTAAAGAATGAAAATATTTGTCTTTGTTTTTTTCAGATGCTATTGCAGACGATACCGTTCGCTACCAGTACGTTAAGAAGAAAGGCTATGTGCGCCTACACACAAATAAAGGAGACCTGAATGTGGAGTTACACTGTGATAAGGTAATGCTATGTGAAATGGTTTAACACTTATAAACCTTGCATATGGTGGAGCTTTTTATGCTTTGAGTCCAAGCAGAACTGTGCTAGATCTCTTTTCAGATATTTTATATTTCTGTAAACATTGTTTTGCTTGTCCATCCTCATTTGTGTTCATCATTTGAATATGATTTTCATGGCTGTGTTTGACACCTTGTTTGCTGTCACACTTAATCAGAGCAAGGTCAGAGCTGACTAATTACAGAGTGAAGGATTGAGAAGCAGTGTGTGATGCCCAAACAGGTCCTCTTTTGGACACTTAAATCACACGTCTCAATTTCAACGCATTAGATACAAAATACCAAAGCAAGCACCATCTGCAAACAACTTGACATTTCTGTGCTACTTTTGTTGAATTATTTTTATTTTAACCAGTTGGTTACACAGCTGTCCTAGTAAATTGACCCCATGTCATTTATCATATCAAAAATAAACATGCTAACATTTTCCACCAGGTTTGGAAGTACATAATATTTATACTAAAGTTGAAAAGTGTGGGATTAGTATAATTTTAATTTTAAAGAAATTAATGCTTTTGTCTTCATTTGCTTTAATGCTTAAAAATTAAATTGATCAAAACAAAAGAGAGACAACGACATTTATAAAAATTCTAATCTAAATAAATGGTGTTTTGAATTTTCTATTTAAAAGATATTTACATATTTATACTAAAGTTCAAAAGTTTGGGATTAGTACGATTTTAATTTAAAAAAAAATAATGTTTTTGTTCAAAATTAAATTGATTAAAACAGAAGAGACAGACATTTATAAAAATTCTAATCTAAATAAATGGTGTTTTGAATTTTCAATTTAAAAAATATTTTTTAAAAAAATTATTAAATTACCTTTTTATATTTTAAAATAAATTGAAATAAAAATAGCAAATAGTTATTTTAAATTGTAATAATATTTACAGTATCACCATTATTATTATTGTATTTCTGATCAATTAAATTTAGTATTGGTTAGCACAAGAGACTGAAACTTATATATTAAAAATATTAAATATTAAACACTTTTTTTAAATCTTAGGATCCCCTTACTTTAAAAATGTATAATTTATTTTACATTTTGAAACCTAACAAACTTTATGAACTGATCTAGCGGAAAAAGGAGCTTGTGCTGACAAATGTGTTTGTTTTAATATTTTGTTAAGTTTCTATTTTGTAAGTAAATTTTAACTGGTTTAAAGGTGCTGAATTTTGACAAAATCTTTTTAGTAATCAGTGCAGGAAATTTGCTATATATAGTCCTTGTTTCACAGACTTATATTAAGTCTTAATTCAATTAACATTTAAGTAGCTTTTATAAACATGCTTTAGAAGAAACATAACTAGTGTGAATCTTGAGACAAAACAATGTCGGTGACATATTTTAAGATATGTAAGTTGCTTTCAGTTAAAACAGCTCAAACATGCATTTTAGCCTGGGACTATTTTTAATCCCTCTCTTTGAAACCAGGGGAAAACAATTACACATTAAAAAGAATACAGGCTGGTCCTGATATTTCTAGATGGAGCAGGGGTGTATGGCCGTCTTGTCTTTACATGATATATAATTCATCATTCAGAGAGTCACACTGCATCTGCTGACCTATATAGGTTGACTCACTCTATTTTTCTATTTCTCATTCTTATGTTGTCTCGTTTTCCTTGCTCTGTTTTCGCGGTTAATGTCAGATTCTATTCTTTGTGTCCGTTTCTAATGTGTTTTCCTTATACTCATTTCTTTTCCTTGATGTGCTCTGTATCCCACTGAGCTTGTAAAATCATCCCTGCCATAAAACACTTCCTCTGAAAAATTGTGTTGGTTGTGGCCTTGTGCTGGCAGTAAAGCGTACCCATAGTTCAGTTCTCTCTCCTCAGCGTCCCTGCTCTTATTTATGTGCGAGAGTGTGCCAGGCTCTCACTCCTGGGTCAAAGCTGCTCGTAAATCACTTTATATCTATCATTTAGTGTTCCACTTTAATACGGTGCAGAGAAACTGGTGAGCTTGGTCTTCACTGACTTTAATTACATAAGATTCTGTACATTTAAATCACTTCACGTTTTTTTGTATTTTGGCACTATTATATCACTTTATTTGAACGCTTTGGCTCAGTCTTGCACAAAAGCAGCAGATTCATTAAAGGGATAGTTAGTTCACCCAAAAATGAAAGTTGTTCCAAACCTGTATGTATTTCTCACTAAAGAAGAGATTTTTTGAAGAATGTCATTTGTTAGGCCCCATTGACTAGTATTATAGTATTTTTAAATATAGTATTTTTTTCCATACTATAGAAGCCCATCAACTGTTTGATTACCCATATTCTTCAAAATATCTTCTTTTGTGTTCAGTTCAAACTCATAACAGTTTTGAACCACCTGCGGGTGAGTAAATGATGACACAATTTTCATTTTTGGGTGAACTATCCCTTTAAGCCACCCTAATTTGGTATGAAAATTCCTTGAATTTTAGATTTACATTTAACTAAAGTTTAGGGAAAAGGGAACACATTGTAAGAGCTGAAGTCTTTGTCCTATCCAGCTTAATGTTCAGAATAAGACAAACCCTTTAGAAGTGTGTGTGTGTGTGTGTGTGTTAACCAAGGTAAACTGCCTAATGGACACAGAAACAGCATTTCATGGTTTTTATAGTCCTAGTGTTTTCATTGGCTGTGTGCTTGTCAAATCAGGATCAAGAGAAGAGGTCACATTGATAAGAAAATTACCCTCCTTTTTTCCCCTCCTTCCCTCCTGCGGTTTGCTTGCATTTGATTTGTGGTGCGAGTGCGATGTTTACAAAGTAGTGGCCTTTTTTGACTGTTACACTGAATCTTGTGAAAGGATAAGACAAATGTCATGATGATCACATTTCGCTCCTAAATAAAACCGAATTCAAAACAGAATTGCTAAAAAACTTTACTTTTAATAACATTTAAGGCAATTGTTAATGATTACTAGAAATACAGTAATAACTTAATGCAGAGACTTTCTAAAATGAAACAAACTATACCATATATGTAGCCTATATGCACATATATGAATGTTTTTTTTTTTTTAAATGGGATATTATTATTTTTAAGTAATGCAGATGTCAGTGCATAAAATCTTAATAGTCTAAAGTAGGCTTTCAAAATCTTTCATTTTCATTTGCCTATGTACAAATGCCCTCTTGTCAAGGATGTACATTTTACAGCATTTTTTTTCTTCTTTTAGTGGCATTTAGATTTGTGGCCAGTTATGTAACAATGTCAGGTCTAGATGGAGCAGATGATTGAGATCAAGCTTGACAACTTTATTTTTGTAGGTGTTTTGTGTGTCTGTGCTTTTCATGCATGAGTGTGAGACATTTTTAAGTCCTGAGATGCTTGAGTATGGAAGCTTGTTTCCGCCACAAAAAACTTTTTTTTTTAATTTGATTAATTTTAACTTTTTGACTTTCTCAGAATTGCATGATATAAACGCGCAATTGTTAGTCAGTGTTTTTTTGTCATCAAAATAAAACTTTATAACGCGCAATTTCAAGTTTATATCCCGTAATTATGAAAAAAAAACAATGGAAGAGGATTAGGGCCAAGCAATAATAAAAAAATAAAACCATCTCGAGATTGAAGTCATTATATTGCGAGATTAAACTCGTTAAATTTCGAGAAAAAAGTCAAAATACAATCTTGAGATTAAAGTCATTATATTGCGAGATTAAACCTGTTAAATTTCGAGAAAAAAGTTGAAATATAATCTTGAGAATAAACTCATTAAATATCGTGATTTAAATCATTATAATGCTAGATTAAACTTGTTAAATTTCGAGAAAAAAAGTCGAAATACAATCTTGAGAATAAAGTCGTTGTGTTTCGAGAGAAAACTCGTTAAATTTCGAAAAAAAGTTGAAATACAATCTTGAGAATAAACTCATTAAATATCGAGAATAAAGTCATGTTTCGAGAAAAAACTTGTTAAATTTCGAGAAAAAAAGTCGAAATACAATCTTTATTCTCGAAATTGAACGAGTTTATTCTTAAGATTGTATTTCGACTTTTTTCTCAATTTAACGAGTTTAATCTCGCATTATACTGACTTTAATCTCGAGATGGTTTTATTTTTTTATTATTGCTTGGCCCTAATCCTCGTACAATTTTTTTTTACTTTATTTTTTTCAGTGGCAAAAACAAGTTTCCGTACTTGACCTCCTCTCAGGGTAACTTATAAAACTTTAATGTGGAAATTGCTTCTGCATTTCCCAATGTCTCTCCTGAGCACAGAATCAGTTTATTGACTCTGAGGTTTTATTTGAAGAGAGGGATGTCTGATCGTCATAGAAACGAACAAATAAACATTTACACTGCGGGAGAGGAGTCAACTCCTTAAACTTTCAGTGCTATGGGGTTTTTTTTAAACGGCATTTTAAAAGTAAGCACTTCCCTTCCGTAATAACGAAGCAGATTCAAAGCTGCCAGATCTATTACAAACAAACCTAATTGTTTATTGGCCTTTGTCCCACAGACGGTCCTTTTGGTAGCACACAAGGGATTTGAAAGGCTTGTATAAAAAAAATTAAGTTATCATCTTAAGTTACAGTGGACACTTCCTGTAATATTCATAAGTTGTTGCCAGCTGTAGTTTCAGTAATGTGAATGTTTTGCAGTCCTGTTAAATTTGGTTGAATTTCTTGAAGAAATATAATACATTTCACCCCAAATCTCATTAGAAAAAATAAGTTGTATTTTGCATAAAGAAAATTAAGCCTATTTTTCAATTCTTGATTTATTTTCATGATAATTTACCATTTTCTGTAATATAACATCCTCCTGCCCAGACATTTTTTTTAGTGCGATAAATTATTCCATGATGTATAAATACTTTAATATTTCATATTTATAAAAAAATAATTTTTCATTTTTCTTGAATTACAGTAATGTTGTTTTTGTTTATAAACAAAATGGGGTCAAATGTCACAATGAAAAAAATCCTAATTGTCCAACATAGATTTCTCTTTTGATTTTAAATTTCTAATTTATTCGAGTATTTTTTATTCGCGCTGTACTTTTAATTTCAGGTTTAACGTTAAACTGTACGTGTTCTTGGCCGGTTTCATTAGACTCTCCCACTGTTAAAGCTTTTACTTTTTCCTAGTTCCTATAGATTCAGTAGGTTCATCTTCGAGTCCAAAGAGCTTCAGTTTCTTTATTGGTTGTTCATGTGATTCGTATGGTCTGACAACAAAGTATATGTAAATGTCTAAACATTTCTTCAAACCCTCTTTTTTTTATTAGTTTAGCCTGCTGTTATGCGAGTGTTATCATAATGACAAACCATTTTCATAAATCACATTTCCTGACATTAAAACTCATATTTTTTTGTTTTTTTTTCTTGCAGGTCCCCAAGGCTGGAGAAAACTTTATTAAACTGTGTAAGAAAGGATATTATGATGGCACAATATTCCACCGCTCTATTCGAAATTTTATGGTAAATAAGTTTCTCTTTATTATTCTAAAATGTTGCCTTTAAATTCATTTATTTTAAGGTGTTACTTTGAATGTAATGTGTGTATGTGTGTGTGCAATCATTATATATAAATTAAGTCTGTCAAAGATTGAAATATTTAATCGCGATTAGATTAATTGTGATTTATCGCATGCTTAAGATAAATTATGTATGCTTAATTTCACAATGTTTTCTTACGTTTATATATAGTCATCATTTGCTATTTCCAGCAAAGTAAACTGTCAGATTGAAGGGTGATTCTCACAAAACTGCATTTTCTAGAAATACATGAGAGAATTGTAGAGTTATCCTTCTTATTTTATTTTGATTTCTGTGTAATTTCACTATTTTATTGGTGTACCAAGAAATTACATAGATGTGAAAGGATGTATGTGTTCTTTCCAAAATGCTTGACTATAGTACAACCACAAAATTTCACAAAAATCTGCAAAGGCTTGTTTGTACATATATAATCCTATATCGACAGTATCGACTCTTTATCGGCAGATACTCAATATTCAATGACTCAGATCGAATTGGGGGCACAAAAAAAAACTTGACCGGTACATCAATAGTTATTGAAGTAGACTGCAAGCCATTTAAAGCCAAAGAATTAGCTTATTTTTTTATTATTATTATGGTAAATGTGGCATTTTAATGTTACAACATTAATGTTTTTTGTTGTTCTGTGTTTTCAGATTCAAGGAGGAGACCCTACAGGGACTGGCACAGGTAATCATTTTAACATTTGTTCAGGATCACTTGCGCATAACATTTACATGTTACTGTTACCTCTTCTGTTACTGTCTTCAGACTCACAAGTTAAATATGACTCCTACCTACTGGTTGACTTAAAATGATCAGAAAAGGTTTTTCTAGTGGAAACAATTACAGGACGTTTAGTCTTTCATAAAGTGAAAAAAAAATTGAGGTTGACATATTCAGTTGATCAGATGAGATTTTCATTGCTTTCTCAGACTTTCTTGAACTGTCTAGACAATATGACCTCAGCTTTCTGAATGCCATTTTGGTGCACATTTGCGAGGGTTATGTGTGTTAAAATCTGCAGGTTCAACCGAGGAACAGAAAGGGTAAATAGCTTGTGCACTCTATTTCCTTGAACGGTCTTGTACGCATCTAAAATTCAATCCCATAAAAAATGCACCAGCCTCACCTTACACTCTAGTGTACAGAGAAAGATTGAGAGCAAGAAGTGAAGAGGGAAGTAGACCGAATGATTTTTCATGAACAGAAAGTGAATTTAAAGTGTTGAAGGTCACAAGCAGCTTCTATCTTCCAGCCATTCCACTCGTGTATTATCACGCACACTGACACTAGATTTGCAATTGCATTTTGCCTAAAAATAGGTGCAAATAGAGGGAGAGATTTAGCATCAGAGCAAACTGTGGATTGCCTGTCCAAAATATGCGGTTTTAGTCACTCGAGTGAATGTTCACGGATGTTAGAGAAGAGTTTGCAGTGTCCTCAATCCTTCTCTATATGTGACACTCTATGAACATAAGTTAATTAAAGCAATAAGCCCCTTGAAGCCGTGATTTACAGTGAATTTAGAATAGCTAAGGGGCGTTGTTAGGCACGAATAACGTTATTTTTTTTGTTGCTGGTGTTTATTTTGATGAATAAAATAAATATTCAAATTAATTTTCGGCTCAACCAATCAGAATCAAGGACCGGAACTATCCGAATGATTAAAAACACATGCCCTTTTTTTGTAAGGGAATAGTTCACACAAAAATAGAAAATCATCATTATTTACTCACACTATTATGTTGCATCAAACCTGTATGACTTTCTTTTATAGAACACAAAACTTTGAACTAATTTCCTGATTTACTCTTTTCAATATAATGAAAGCAAACAAAGACAAAATTACAAAAAGCACCATAAATGCATCCTAATTTCGGTGTCCATATGACTCATATGCTATTTTCTAAAGTCTTGAGTCGTATGATTTTGTGACAAACAGACTAAAATGTATGTTGACACTGAAAATGCATCATCAGTTAGATCTAGTGAATCTATTCAAATAAATTGAGTTATTTACTCACTAATTGGACCAATTCTGATCTTGAATGATTCTGGTTGCATCAAATAACTTAAAATTCAGGCTGTTCCTTGTTTAAAAAAGTATTAAATGACACTTGGACACTTATAATACTTTTAAAGTGATTTAAATGTTAAGAAGAATGACCAGTACATTGTTAAAATGCTTCAGTAGGAGTCATAAAAGTTTGCAAAAATATGAGGGTGAGTACATATCTGAGTGAAAATATAATTATGGACCATTAAGAGATATGTTCTGATAAATATTTGCGTCATACAAAACCATAATACAATCAGAAAAAAGGTACAAAATCTGTCGTTGGGGTGGTACCCTTTCAAATGTTACTAATATATGTACATTTTAGGTATTAATATGCACTTTTAGGTACTAATGCATATTTATGGCTAAATAAGGTACAAAGGTGTACCTTTTGTAAAGACAGCTTTGTATTTTTAATGTAAGTGTGTAACGTAAGCCACTTACTTAAATTATTTTGAAGGCTTTGATCATGTGTTTAGCGATCCTGTTTTCCTCCATTTGCTGAAATATAGGTAATATTAACCAAATTATCCAAATGTGTTTTGGATGCTGCAACAAGTCACAAGTGTGACAAATCACAATGTTCCTTTGAAGAGATGCTGCGTTCTGTAATAATGGTGCTCTGTCAGGCTGTGAATGAATGTGCAATGATTATGATTCTGCTGGATTCATCTACACAATTAAATCAAGGCTTCTTATGCAGTGGTTTAGTGTGTGCGGCAGAAAACATCACAACTCATGTTGACATCTGTGACGTTTTGAGATGTGTATGGTATAAAGGTATTCATGATTGGGAAAGGAAAGGCTCATAAAATCTTTCCATATGACAAAGAAAATAGTATCGAAATATTATAGAATTTAGTTTTGTGGCAGTCATCGGCTGTGATGTACTATATTTATCCGCAGAGTCTCTTCATTGTTATTTTGTTAAAATTATGGCAACCATACAATTGCATTTATAATCTATTTTATTACACGATTTGCAGTTAATCATGTTAAAGGAGTAGTTCACTTTTCAAAAAACTTTTGCTGATGATTTACTCACCCCCATGTCATCCAAGATGTCCATGTCTTTCTTTCTTCAGTCGAAAAGAAATTAAGGTTTTTGATGAAAAGATTCCAGGATTTTCTCCATATAATGCACTTCATTGGGAACCAAACAGTTCAAGGCCCAAATGAGAGTTTCAGTGCAAACTGTTCAAAGGGCTTTAAATGATACCAGACAATGAATAAGGGTCTTATCTAGCGAAACGATCGCTCATTTCAAAAATACATAAAAAAAGTTTTAGAAGCACAAATGCTCGCCTTGCTCTCTTCTGTGATGCGCGTTCGTGACTCTCCCGTTTGAACTCGTTCATCAAAACGAACAAATCTTTTTTCGAGTCATTTGGTTCATTCAACCAACGAAATGAACGAAATGACTGTTCATTTTGATAAACGAGTTTGAACATTTGGACCATGAACCGTTTGGTTCCCATTGAAGTCCATTATATGGAGAAAAATCCTGGAATGTTTTCATCAAAAACCTTACTATCTTTTCAACTGAAGAAAGACAGACATGGTCATCTTGGATGACATGGGGATGAGTAAATTATCAGCAAAAAAAAAATTATTTTTATTTTTTTACTCTTTTTATGACAATCAGTTACATCTTTTCATCTGAAATATTTTTTTTAATTGCTCACGGCCGCCTCAAAACACAAAGCTTGAATTACTCATTTGCCTTTGAATGAAATTAATTTTTTATGCATGAGTCAAAGGACATGATTTGTTATTTATTGCAAAATAATGGAATAAAAAAAATACTAATTAATCTTAAATTTAATGTTAAAATGATTTATTCAGCTCTGATTATTGCTATTCAGCTCTGCTTCCAAATCATGTCTGTACAGCTGTAATATGTTTTGCCCATAGACTTCTAGTGTTGTCTACATTTTCTAATCCCCCGCATACCACAGATCCTTGGATTTAACCATCTACCTTTGGATGTAGTCCCTTAGATGCTCGAAATTAAGAAATAAATCACTTCTTCTTGCCATTGTTTTTAATCATTTCAGCCTTGTTATTCTGTCCGGTTGATTTCCATCCACTTCCTATAATCCTTTTTTTTCCCTCCCTTTTTAATCAAGCCTGTGGCATGGGGGTAGGAAATGTCAGCAAGGGCATAAATTATGCAGAAATGTCACCTGGGGAATGTTTATGAGGGTGTGCAGAGTTTCCAGAGGTAGATTGGTGCGCTGTAAAGCCGACGACACCAGCTGCTGGACGTTAACACCGCCCTGCTCTTCTACGTCTAGAGTCATGTGCGGCGACTCTTTAAGAAGTACAAAGATTTCAAAACTCACATGACTTTGTGAATTCAGTAGGTGCAGGTGTCACAGACATCCTCAGCCTCACACACATGCGAACACTCGCTGAGAGAGCCGCATCCAGCAGAGCTTTTGATTGAGCGTGATGAAGCGTTAATTAGTGAACCTGATTTGGAGGCCTTTGGCATGAGGTGTGTGTTTATGGTGGCAGAAGACGATGTCTGTGCACTGTGTTCATTTTAAACATGATTTGAAGTGATTGAAAAAGACAATCTGGGTCAAGTTTAGTTGAACGGCTTTAATATTTCAGTGTAAAATCTGTAGGAAGGATTGAATCGTCTGCTTGAACGAAGTCTCCTATGCTGCATTTATTTGATTAAATATTATTTTATGTAAAATATTATTACAATTTGAAATAGCTCTTTTCTATTTTAATATATTGTCAAACATAATTTATTCCTGTGATCAAAGCTGACATTTTAGCATCATTACTCCTGTCTTCAGTGTCACATGACCCTTCAGAAATCATTCTAATTTGCTGATTTGATGGTCAAGAAAAATTTCTTATTATTATCAGTGTCGAAAGCAGTTGTGCTGCTTAATATTTTTGTCGAAACCGTGATCCATTTTTTCTTTACATTATTTAATGAATAGAAAGTTATTATACATTATATATTTATTATATTAACTATATATATATATATATATATAGTTATTATATAACATTATAGATATTTAACATTATAAATGTCTTTACTTTTACTTTTGATCAATCTACTGCATAATTTCTGATCAATATATAATTTCTGAAGTATTAATTTTAGGGCTGTGAAACGATTAATGGCGATTAATCGCATCCAAAATAAAAGTTTGTGTTTACGTAATGTGTGTGTAGTGTGTATAATTATTTTGTATATATAAATACACACACATGCTTGTATATATTTAAGAAATATTTGCATTTGTATACTTTATATATATTTATAGATAATTAATATTATATATAAATATATTTGATATAGTAAGAAGAACACATTTTTCTTAAATATATACATGCATGTGTGTGTGTATTTATATATACAAAATAATTATACACACTACACACATATATATTACGTAAACACAAACTTTTATTTTGGATGCGATTAATCGTTTCACAGCCCTAATTAATTTATCTCAAAAAGTCAGAAAAAATCTTACTGACCCCAAACTTCTGAAAGGTAGCGTATGTTTTCTTCAATTGAGTATATTGCTGATTCTATATTGCTGGCACTTTTTAACATAGAGAGGACAAAACCCCAAAGACACTGAATGAGGGACCTGAGCCAAATCTGGGAACCATAGAAATGACACTACATTTAAACTAATGGGCTTCTGTGTGTGTAAATGTATTTATTGTTTTTATGTTGTGCTGATCACTGGATTTGTTCTTCCAGTGCAATTATACCAGATGTGATTGCACATGCAGCAGGGTTGTTATTGGCCAGGTGTCATGATGTGTTACTCTTAATCTCATACAAATCTTTAATATTCATATTTTCCCTCCTGTCGAACCGCTTTCTGTCGTTGTGTATAACAGGAGGCGAGTCTTTCTGGGGAAAGCCATTCAAGGATGAATTCAGGCCTAATCTGTCTCACACGGGTCGTGGGATTCTGAGCATGGCTAACTCAGGACCCAACACAAATAAATCCCAGTTGTGAGTATGCTTCATCTACTCATTACAGTGATTGTCAGGCAGCATCAGACATTCTGGTTTGAGTTTGTTATAAATCCCTTATGTATTAAACTTCTGCAATTATTCCAGCCCAAACTTCTGAACATACAGACACCATTCAAACTTTGGAGCCACTTTAGGATACTTTAGTTTTTTTTTTAAACCTGTTTTCGAGACATTTACGATTCGGTTTTGAAGATTGATAGAATGTTCTGCATTCTAAATCGAACCAACACCTATGATGTCATTCTAGTATTTGAATACTGAATCCTTGTTGATTTTCTTATGGTATTTGCATACTGATTTGAGAATCGTCTTTCTTGCATTTAACCCTTCATAACCAGCACTTTTTTTGCCTCTACAAGCACTGCTGTTTTACTTAATATGTACAAATCTAATTTAAATATGAATTTGCCCTTGCATTTAACCCCTAATAACCAGCAATGACAAATGGGAGGAATCAAAGCTTAAATTTACCTTAGCCCTCAAACCGTATTCACTTTATAGCCCTTAATCCTGTAATTGGTACAAATGTGGGCACAGAGGACTCAGGTGTGATCCTAATTTTTATTTATTATAAATGTTATTTTTTGATAAAGTTTTGTCTATCCATTTATGGTGTTTATTTTTTATTTTGGGGGTATTTTTGAATTTATTTACTTCAAAAAGTACCATATTTTCTATGTAAATTATTTCAATGTAAATCAATTACTATGTAGTTTAATTTTTTTTTGTTTAATTTTTTTTAAACTACATTAAAATATCAAGCAATTGAAAGGGATTGCTTGATATACTCCTTGGTCATAGTTAGACCTTGGTTCCTTGTTTTGTACATTAAAATATCATTCCAATAAGTTCTTAGAGCTAAAACCTAAAGATGAAGTACTGCTGTCACTTGGTGTCTTATTTTGGCTTATATAGAATGCTCTAAATTACATTTTTTATTCCCATTCATTTCTATGGGTGCCCATTTTTGACCCAAATACAAGATTAAGGTGTTTTTCCCCCAGCTTAATATTGTAGAATTGAGTCAAAAAAAATTGTGTGTGTTCAGGAGGCAAATTTAGGAAAAGTAGCCAAGTCTTGTACTGCTCAGATCAAGGGAAGTATTTTTTTAAAAAATAAATCAAAACTATTTTGCCCATATTTGTCCAGAATATGGTTTTAGGGTTAATCTTTTTTTGCCTTTACAAGCACTGGTGTTTTGCTCATTAAATACAAATCTAGTTTAAATATAAATTTACCCTGTTACAAAAACTCTCGGTTCACATAAGAATATTTTTCCTGTTGTTTTTCAGCTTTATAACATTCCGCTCGTGCGCTTACCTGGACAGGAAACACACTGTGTTCGGAAGGTACGTTTATTTATGGATTTGTCTTGAGTAATAGATTTGACCTGTGTACATTCACATCCATTAGCTGTTTGCAGAGTGGTAATAATGGATCTCAACATCATACAGCTTTTTTTGGGTACCTTTTTTGTTATATTCTTCATTTGGTCAGCTTTCTGTGTGTGTGTGAACTGAAGTCCTTCCTGGAGAAAGCTTGTCTTCTGTTGAATCAGAACATTCCAACACACACTTTCACTCTGAGGGAAAATCTCTGTCCATTTGGCATTGAGTGGAAACCCTTGGACTCTAGCTGTGGAATTCCGAGGCTTGTCCGCATAAGCCTGGACTAAACTGCTCTCATGCACCCCTCACCCCACTGCAGCAGAAAGTCTTTGCATTTACTGAGCACGTGCAGTGAGAACGCACACACTCGCCCCTCGACCCTCAGCCTATGGGGTACCTAGAAACCTGAGCCCATCTTAAAGAGGAAATGTCCCACAGGAACAGCTGTGCAAAGAGAGAAAGTTCACAGCATGTGCACATATAGCTCTAACACACAAACAACATTATAGATTTGTTTGCAGTCTTTCAAAATGTAGAAATTGGATCGAGTTTGATCCAAGATATCACAGCTTGGCACTGAATCATCACTTTTTTAACTTTGCAACTTCAGCTACTTGTTAAAGAAACAGTTAATAATAAAAAAGAATAGTTTTATATTGTTTACTCACCCTCATGTCGTTCTAAACTTGTGTGACTCTTCTGTTAAAACACAAAAGAAGGAATAAAATGTAGTGCACAATGACTAGGGGTCGTCGAGCTCCAAAAAAAGGCAAAAAGCAAGAAATGATATACAACTTTTGCACAATTTTCAGTCACAACTTTTGCTTTGTGTGACTGAATTTCGAGTCATTATTCACTGAAAACCAGGTTGAAAGTGAGTTTTATTTTAGTAATATTTATTAATATTTTCATTTCTTTAGTTATTTGTCAACTAAGGCAACTTTAATATTATATTTTAATTTATTTCAGCTTTAATTTTTATGATTGAAAACCATTTTAATAGTTTTACTTCAAATAACAATAATAACATTGTTTAAAAGCTGTTTTATAATTTGATAAGACTTAAAATATTGCTAACCAATCATACAGACATATTCCTTTTTTTATTTTTCTCCCCTCTTGGAGCATAACAGCTCAAGTAAATTGCATAATGTTAATTTTGGGGTGTGCTGTTACTTTAAGAAAAGTTCAAAATTGTTGGCAACAGTCAAAGGGTTTGATCCAGTCTCATTAGTGATATTATCACCACTTGGCACTGAATACTACCTCATTTACTCCTTGCAGCAGGATTTTAATAGGATTTCTGTCCCTCCCTTGCTCTCTTTTAGAGTGGTTGGTGGTTTAGAGGCTCTCACAGCGATGGAGAATGTTGAAAGTGATCCGAAGACTGACAAACCCAAGGTTATTTTATTCCATTTACTCCATCAGAAATGCATAATTGTTGCAACATGCTTTATGTTGACTCATGAAACCTGTTTGTTTATATTTTTCCACCTGCTGTCGAATCCCAGAATGCCAAAAGAGAAAATAGCCCAATTAAAAAGTCACATTTATTCATGTTTTTTAAAGCATGTTTATCTGCCTCATGTAAAATGCAAACTGTATTTTGAGCTTTTGAATACTTCACTTGACTTTTTTTCTTTGCCTTTTCATTTCTTAAACAGTAATAGCATGCTATTAGGTGAAGTGTTTATTTCTCAGTCTGAATCTCTGTTTCTGTTTCACATTCTCAGTCGGAGATAAAGTTGCTGAGCGCTACAGTATTTGTGGATCCGTATGAGGAAGCCGACGCGCAGGTCAGCATTTGTGTGCATGTTTATAATCAGTGTCGTATTTGTTGTTTTCATGGCTTGCAGTCGATGTGACACTGTGTGTGTTTAGATTACAGCCGAGCGAGAAAAGGAAGCGCAGAAACAGGAGGAAGAGAGAGCGCAAACTTCTGCTTCGGTCAAAGCAAAAACAGAGGACAAGCCTAAAGTCTTCAAACCAGGAGTGGGCAAGTACATCAACATGGCTGCCACGTGAGTTCACACACATCAATTGCTGAATATGACGACCTCATAATATCGCAAGAGCGCTTTGATCCTTTTATAAGGCATTGCATTGATTTATTTCTCAGTGACAAGGTTCTGGTAATGTAACTCATATTTATTACCTCTATAATGATCAAATAATGATCATTATTAAAGTAATAAATAGGAGTTAAATTACCAGAACCTTTTCTGCAAGCACACAAGTAATTCATTTTGAGTACATGAAGTCTGTTGACTTTTATAGTCTTTTGAAATTTGCTTTGGCAATCCTCATATTTACCACAACAAGCTATTTATTTAAAGCAATATTTCACCGTTTGATTTCTGAAATTAAAAGTTATTTGTTGTTATTTATCAAAAAGTTATAGCTGTTGAATCCTCATCATCAAGGCAAAAGGCAAAATAAATTATTTAACCTGAATTGGTGTAAAGAATCTTGCAAGCTACAGCAACGTGAGGAAATTAGTTTTTTGTTTTTGTAATATTTCTGGTCAAAAAGACAAATATATATATATATTGCGATGGATGGATAGTTAGATGGATAAATGGATAGATGGATGGATCTTTCCAACTATTATAATAATCTCTACAGCTTTCATTGAATGCTACTGTTTTAAGTTATTAATAATTATATATATATATATATATTTTTTTTTTTTTTTATTTATTTATTTTTTTTTTTTTCAAAAATGCATTTACAAAAATATTTTTGCAAAAAATGCATTTACCAAAAAAAGGTAATTTAGGTCAAAGTAGCTACTGTTTATAGTCATTAAAGTCTCTCTCTCTCTCCATATATATATATATATATATTCTTTTGCAAAAATGCATTTATGAAAAACTATATATAAATATATATATATATATATATATATATATATATATATATATATATTCTTTTGCAAAAATGCATTTACCAAAATTTTTTTGCAAAAAAATGCATTTACCAAAAAAAGGTAATTTTGGTCAAAGTATTAATGTATATAGTAATTAAAGTCTTAAAGTCATATGGCAAATATGTGTTTGTGTGTCACTGGTGAGGGGTTTGTCCCACACCACAGCAGGGCTCAGGATATGAGCACAGTTTACAGAGAATGGCAGGAGATCTTTCTAATTATCCCTCACAACCCCACTGTTATATATACACACACACACACCCTAACACACTGACTGACTGTTAAATAGACAAGCACATACATACAGAGCAATATGAACACCTGCTGCCCACACCTGAGATCTGGATCACACACACACAGGGTTACAAACTATTTTTTTGTCGCTGTTGAATCTTCAACATCAAAGCAAAATAAATTAACCCGGATTGGTGTATCTTGCAAGCTACTGCAACATGAGGAACTTTGCAATATTTCAGCTCAAAAAGACTCAAATTTTTGCTTTGAATCAAATTTTGGCCAATATTTACTATTAAATAAGCTAAAAAAAATTCAAAGAACTTATAATTGAGGATGAAATAAGAAAATGATAGAGGGAGACGATATTTAAAAATGCTAAATGGAAAAATAGCGTAATAAAATTAAGAGTTTGTTAGTGTAAAAAAAAAGAAGTTTTTAATAAAAACAGGCTGTTTGTGCTACTGTACCTTTAAGACCACTTTATGTAAAAGAGTCCTGTCATTGGCTAACCTCTATCTACATGTGAAATGAGCAGAAGAATTATGTTCAAGTCCCAGCTTGGTTTCCTTCAATAACAGCCTCTTTGCAAGGTCTGCATTTACTTTGACAGATTCACAAAACATTGTGCTCTGAAACGTGCCAAACAAACTGCTGAGGTCGGACTCGCATAATCACTACTGAATCAGTTACACAAACCTAATTAACTTTAATGTCTAATTCACTCTCCTTCATCAGGAAACATTCCCACCCAGATGGTGACAAACCCTCCACTAGCGAAGCTCCTGCCAAGAAACACAAAGGCAGAACAGGTTTTGGAGACTTCAGTTCCTGGTAGAACCACCTGATTCTGGGTAAAATATGCCATACTGGACTGATCTTATTCTGTGCTGAGTTTGCAAAATTGATGTGGCAGGGATTGTTTTGTTCACTCATGTAGTTTGCTCATCTCTTTATGTTGAGCCCTGTAAATAATCATTGTTATTTTTTACATATTAAATGATTGCATTTAGGGATTAATAAATGCATTTTGGTAAACAGTTTGGGATGGTCATGACTCGATCTTTTAGTTTACTTTTTTACTAATATAATAATAAGTGTTGGGGTGACGCATTACAAATACTTGAGTAACGTGAGTATTGTAATCAGATTACATTTTCGAGTAACTAGTAAAGTAACGCAATTCATTAAATACTTAATGTATTTAATCTCAGTGCTGTTGACCTTCAATGATCCAATTCAATCATACTAAGCAAAAATGACTTTAATTAAACATCTTTTATTGTTTCTTTTTATTGCTGAAGTGTGTTGAACTTTATTCTCCTGCATTTGTTTAAAAGGTTTGTTCGAGCTGCTAAGTCAAACGCATTTTAACGGCGTTACATTTTTTATCACGCTGATGTGAATTCTCCGCCTCCTCGTCAATATCAGGACCTCGTCGGTATTTCTTTCACCCTTTTATTGATGGACAGTGTTACATTGTTTGAGAGATTATTTGCTCCAAGTGAGAATGTTAGTGTGAAATTGAACACTGTATATGCCAACGTTGTTTTCAACAAAAAACAATTGCACAAAGCAAGCCGATCCACTTTTCCATGTTGATAAGAGCATTAAAATGAGAAAAAAATAATGGACAAAAAGAAATCAAGAGACCTTTAGAATAGATAAAAATGTGCGATTAATTGTGACTAATCGTGAGTTAACTGTGACATTAATGCGATTAAATATTTCAATCATTTGACAGCACTAATTGTAACGCATTACTTTTAATTGTAACTTTCCCCAATACTGATAATGAGAGCGTTCCTTGTATCTCATTGAATAAGGGTTCGGACCAAAGTAATGAAAAAATGAGTTCCTGGTTCCTGTTCCTGTGCCGGTGTTGTGTTTGTGGCTAGCAGGACTCCTCCAATGGGATGTACATTTCCAGAGTGTGGAATGGAAAATCTTTGTAGTTCACACAATAGAGCAGTTCTCTCCTTGTAGTTGTTATGTCTGGCATTTTTTTAATGTCTTTTCCTGGAGGGGAGTTTCCTATGTTTGCTTGCTTTTGTCCTTGACTGTTCTTGCTGAGTGTGTAGGGTTTTTTTCTGTTATTTACTATTTTCTCGACCCAAGTGTGTTTTCATATAGCCTCGGGAGCCAATTACACAAGCTTACCGTTTCTGAAAGTTATTGCCCATTTTTCTTCCTTCTGTTGACATATAAGGATGAATCTCACAAGACCTGTCAGGTGAAGCTTCTCTCCTCAAAATCGAAATAAATAAATCAATGATATATCTAAGTAATGTCACTTTATTGTTATGGCAATTAATCATGTTCACATTACTTCCCAACCGAGAAGTAAAACAAATCCAGCTGCATTACATTAATGGGAATTTGGGTCATGAAAATGTTTAAAGTAAAAAAATATGCTCTGTATGTGTGTGTGTGTGTGTGTGTGTGTGTGTAAAATATGACCAATATACACAATACGGCTTACAATATGTAGTTAGTAATTAAAAAAAAAAAAGAAATGAATACACTTATTCAGTAAGGACTAATTTTTCAAAAAATTACAGATATATATATAAATATGTGTAATTTTTATATATATATACATATATACAAAGATATATGCATACACACACACACACACACACACACACACACATACACATATATATATATATATATATATATATATATATATATATATATATAAATTATTTCAAAAACATTACAGTCCCCGACATTTTGCGCTTTATATGTGAGTTTGAAGCGCGTCTTTCTGGACACTGAAGTGCAGATGATGTTTCTGTGTGTAAGTGATACAGGCAGGTGTGTGAGCAGGTGATGTGTGGTAAACAACTTGTGGATCTCTCAGAGGTGTGTTTTCCTCCGGCCATTACGTAACCCTGCATGTCTTCTGCAGCCCTAATGTGTGTGAGAAGTGATCAGGTTCGTTTCTCTGTGATGTGCATCCGTCAGTTAGAGTGCCTCACACACGTGTCACTATTTACCGAGTCGTTCAACTTTCCAGCAGATTCATGCTCAAATAATGTACTGTCCTGAGCGCCACATGTTCCTCCTAATTGGCGTAAGCATTTCTCGTTTTCTCAAACACTATTTGTGTGATTACTCTGTTTGTCAACCCAAAACAGCTGTTTATGATGTTGCCATACAATTCAGATGTTGAATAATGGTATAACATGTGCCGAATACCACATTTTGAGGCTTTGGCACGTGTCGTTTATTTAAATGGTGACCCCAGTAATATGAGAGATTTTATCGTGCTTTTCCACTAAGTTACACAGAACCGACTCGGCTCGCCTTTGTTTGGTTTTCCACTGTGTAAAAATTGTACCTGTGCCTGCTTTCGAGTACTTTTTTGTATCACCTGGCTGGCTGGCGAGGTTATAAGCTTTTTTTTGTATATTATTATTATTACACTCTAACCTGGCAAGGTTATAAGCGAGCTGAGGCGGCCGCGATATTAACATTATTTGACGTAAAAACAATGCCGACTGCTGATTGGTCAGAGAGAATCGTCATCATTCCACGCGCCAGAGGCCAGAATAACCCCGCCATTTTTAAATAGTTTGGTCAGAGATTGTTACTAAACTTACTTATCACTATTATCCATAGTATTTTTTTAGTAAGTCAATGGGACCAGTTTACTGTTTGGTTACTGACATTCTCCAAAATATATTCCTTTGTGTTCAGCAGAAGAAAGACATTCATACAGGTTTGAAACAACTTGAGGGTGAGTATATGTCACTATTGTCCTGTGTTTTGGGTTTTCAGCAGCCAGCCCAAGCCTATTGATTTCCATGGTAGCTATAGGCCTATCAAATTTAGCATTTTAATCAACAGTTCATTTTTTTGTTAACCTTTTATCATATGACTTGGAGTATTGCAATAATATCATATCGTGACATAAGGGTATATATAAAGAGTTCAGATGCAAAAGCCTCTAAGTGCCATTTGAAATTTTCTTCTACAGTGACCATTTTTATCAAGCTTGTATATTTAAGTTCAGTAATTTCACTTAAATGGCAATGAAGATTACCTATTAATTGTCATTTAAGTGAAATTACTGAACTTAAATATACAAGCTTAATAAAAATGGTCATTTTAGAAGAAAATTTCAAATGGCATTTAGAGGTTTTTGCATCTGAACTCTTTCATATATATATGGAAGGATGGATACTTGGATGTTTGCATTCTTATACGTAATTCATCATTGTCATAAATGTATAAAGCATTATAATTATATAGTGCATGCAACGGTTGAAACTGGTTCTTAAACCTGTTTAATGTTTAAACATTTTGAGCTCATGAACTCCTCTTTTCATTAATTCAGTGGAAAGAAAGTGATAAAACAGATTAATCTTAAAAAGGATATATATTACACTGTCTCAGAGTTATATAATTTCTGTAGCATATATAAGATTATCAGATATGGTTTTAATTTCCATTATAGCGTGTACATTCCTAAAAGAGCCTTTGAGTAAAGCGGTGACCATCTGTCCTGGCAGTGTATCCAGGAAAATGTCATGTTTTGTGCCACTTCATGATGCCTGAATGCCAGTCTCTCTGGATTGTGATTTAACTGTGATGATGGATGGCATTGACTTTGGCATTGAGACAGAGGATTTCACTTATTTAAAGCCTGAGCAGCTTCTGTAAACATGAAAACACACAGTCTACATGAACTGGCATGTTACAGTATAAGTGCAGATTATGGGAAGTGTTTTAGGTTGTTTCAAACACTTTATAGGCCTCGGGTGACTTGATACACTAACAGTCTGGCAAGTTTGGAATAGATAGATTAATAGATAGAAATATGTTTGATGTTTTTGGAAGCAGTCTTTTACAAGGCTGCATTTATGTGATCATAAATAGGCTACAGTAATATTAGAGTTTTAAAATGATTTTTGAAAGATTCTGCTGAAAATTCAGCTTTGCATTTTAAAATATCAAACATTTTTAAATTGTAATAATATTTCACAATGTTTATATACAGTAGTTTATATCACCTGAAGTGCTTTTATGTTGCTCTTTTTCAACAGCACCCATTCCCATTTGGATTTATTTGAAAAAGAGCAGCGAGAACAATCTAATTTTAAAAGACATCAGGCTAAATGATAACATCATTTTTATTTCAGGGGTGAGCTAAGCCTTTATGATCCTGAAGTGTGTTGGGTGGGTTGGATGTGTCAGCTGTTCTGATGATGTTCATCACGAGCTTTATGAGATCAGTGTGTTTGAACGTGTTGGACAGTGAGTTGACTGACAGATGCACTCGGAGGATCGATGATACAGCCGTTCAATGAAAAATGATTACGATTATCATCACTAATGTGTGTTTCTGAGGGAGAAGACTGACAGATCTGGGAATCAGCTGATATGGGCCATTGGTTCAGTTGCTCTCTCTCTCTCTCTCTCTCTCTCTCTCTCTCTCACACACACACACGGGCTGTTTTGCTGACAGAATAGGTGACAATGGCAGGAGCAGCTGCTGACAGTTGGGAACGTTCCAGCCCTGTCTGGTCCCCTGCCACCCCACCCGTGCCCGACCATCAGCACTGCACCAGATTACGTGTGTGTGTGTGTGTGTGTGAAAGAGAGCTGCTGTAATATCTTGTATTTGAGCTCAGATTTCTTGTTTGAGAAATTGGTGTCGTTATGAGAGATGAGTGCAGAACATGCTTTAGTTCAAGTACATTTATTTTTTATTTTATTTAAATTAAAATGATATTTTATTTAAATAGTATTTATATTTTTTATATATGATTTTATTTTTAAAAAAATATTATTTCATTTTGTTTTTGTATGCTATTTATTGTAGATTATTATTTAATAATTGATTTTTAGTATTTAATTTACTTTAAATAGTATTTTATTGTAGCACATTATATTTAATTTAGTTTAATAAACGTTTTTTTCCCCATTTTGTTTATGATTTTTATTTCATTGTGTAATTATTTTATTTTATTTAACTTACAATTTAAAGTTCTTCTTGATTTAAAGTATTTTTATTTTAAATGTTTTATTTATATATTTTCAGTTTGTTTAATATTACTATTTATTTTATAATTTTTTGGTTTTTATTTATCTTATTAAAATTAAATGATTTATATTACTTTTTTCTTGTTTTTCTTGTTTACTCAATTTCTGCTGTTGTCATTTAACTTCATTCTATTTCTTTTGCATCCTCCTTTGGTCATGCTATAGTGAAGCACATCAAATAACCTGTTGATTTGGGGCTTCATCGTCTAACCAAATGTAAGGCCCATTGAGACAGCTGGTGTGTTTCACAGGGTGAATATGATTCAGAGGTGGGAGGAGCCTGACTGACTGATTGTGCTCACACACACATTATATTAAATACAGAGCGGTAGTGTGTATAGATGGTTGGAGAGAGACGAGCGAGGCGGAATCGGTTCATCGAGCCTCAGCTGGCATTTTTAGTGTCAGCTGTAAAAAATGCCCGAGGCACAAAATTGTGTGTATTGTGTCTCTCTCATAAGTCTCGATCATTTCAAAATAGCATCTCCAAACTTACACTGATCGGAATATATGGTAGTAATACTTTAAGACCATATAAAAACAACTTCGACCCCATTTCATTTCTTATACAGTAGCTGCTGTAAGCATTTCCTTTCATTATAAAACGTCTTGTTTGACAGACGACTGAAATAGTTGTCCTGAGAAATCACACCTGTTCCTGTGACAGCTCCAGACGTAAGCAAAATATGTGTTAGTCAGTCTGAAAATGTGGTAGATTGAGTTTTGAGTCAAACATTTTGCTGAACAATGGTGGATGGAGGGAGTGTTTGGGGAAACTGTTTGGAAACAGTCATTATTCTAACAGCACAAAATTGTTTATTGCAACCTTTAAACAAAAATCCCCTCTTAATGACCGTAATTCTTCAGTACGTGTTTTTCTTTTTCGAGAAAAAAAAAATGTTATTAAGGTTTAGGGTTATGCTTTTATTTTGTAAGGGTCAGTCATTATGTGGTAAGGCATTAACACATCACTAGTTGATGATTAACTGAACATGTAAAGGCATAAAAGTTTGTTATTTATGTAGTTAAGCTTTAACAAAACCGTCTCAAACACTTATCAAACATTTGAAGGATAATTAAGCCGAAATAAGCCAATAATTTAATGATTAACAGATTAACAGTAAGCCGGTTACATTTAATTTTGATAGTCCAGACATTTATTTCCCAGTACATGTCAACTAACTCTATAGAGTGTTAGCAGACTGTTTGGTTTGGGTTCAGGTAAGTAGAATAAGTTGCAAAGTTACCTGTTGCAAAGTCTGTTGTCTGGTAATCATCAAAATAAAGTGTTAGCAGATATTAAGCGATTATTAATATTAAGTATGTAGTTGCAAAATTATTTATAGTAGCCTACAATGTCTAAATGTGACTTGATATAAAGCTTCACCCCTTAAAACCATTATTTACAACTTTTTTGTGTGAGTTAAGTTAAGATTTCACTTATTCGAGGTGTATATAAAGTTCAAAAGAACAGTCTTGACTCACTTTTGATCATCCTTACTGAATAGAAGTGCTAAATTTGGTCAGTCCCAGGCCCGGATAGGCCATCTGGCAATTCTGGCACATGCCAGAAGAGCCGGTGTGATTTTCTATTGTTTTGGGCCGAGACACAAATAGTTGCGTGTTGTGAGTCAGTTAACACAGTCAGAGTAAAAATACGGGATATTGTTTTTAGGGATGGCTGACGCGAAATCCCGAAGCGCAGATCCCAAATGAGCCTAAAATGAGCCTATTTCCAAAAAAATGGAGTATCCCTTTAAAAAACTACAGACACGGAAGACGCGCGAGTCCCGCGGTTATGTTGAGAGGTTTAGATAAAGAGGTTTGTTTGAGTGATTAATTAACACCGTCTGACCTGACGAAAATTCATTTATTCGATGTTCTCCACATTATATTGCATCTGCAGCAGCATTGTGAACTTTTGTAAGGATAAATTCACTTTTTAAATGCATCATTATATTCAAATTGGAAAACACGAGGAAAATATACTCATGAAAGACCCCTGACTGGCAGATTAACGTGCCCCGATACGGTAAGAAAACAAATTAGATTGAATGGTGGATTTTAACTGTGACGAGATGATTGACAGGGCAGTTTTTGGTGACAGGGTGCACGCGACAGAGCCGTCCGTTAAAGATGACGTGATAGTATGTCCCAAAATTGCTTACTTTTTTGCTACACACTCAAAAGTATGTACTTTTTCTTCACAGAAAGAGTATACTAGGGCGTAGTATAAGCGAATTGGGACGCAGAGCTTGTTTATTGTCTGCAATTATTGGCCAAATTGATTAATTCGGCCTCAGGTGTGTCTGATTGTTGTTGCCATGACTACTGAGGTCAGAGAGACACCTGAATTAATCAAGTGCACAGTGTCATTCTGGATACCATCATTGAAAGTATTTCCCGACGTTTTGCTAAAAACAGAGAACTATATACATATTTCGTCCTGCTTTTTCCGCAGAATTTCAATGACTTGAAATGTAACGGTGTACCTGCAGGCGCGCTCAATGCCCTAAGCGCCAAACTGATCAGAGACGATAGCAGAGGAACTCCCGAGGCCTCGGTGAACTACTTAGCCTGGCTACGCAGTGGGACAAGCTGACAAAGATGAGTACTGAGGATGGAGATGATGAAGAATGGGATGTTGTGAACAAAACCTGCCGATCTTGCAGAAAATGTCCTATCTGTTGCTATTGTGTCCTACAAAGGTATAACCTGCTCACTGACTCTTACCATCTAATCGGACTTGACACAAGTTTCTATTAACTCTGTCTGTGACACAATTTGCATGTGAGCGAAGCTTTTCCAAGCTAAAATTCATCAAGAATCGAAGGAGCACAGCGGAGGAGCATCTTGAAGCCTTTGTGTTGATGGCAATCGAAAAAGAGACTGGTTTCTCTGGACACGGATTGAGCGCGCTGATGCAGTGGCTGCTGATTTAATAAGGTAGGCCATGGGTCTTTTTATCACATCCGTATTTTCCGCACTATAAGGCGAAAAAAATGTTCTAAAATAGGTCATTCGTTGAAGGTGCGCCTTATAAAAATCTGTTAGGCTTATCAAAATCTAGCCTAATAATTAATTAGCCTACTGTTAAACATTTATGTAGGCTATATATGAAGAGTTCAGATGCAAAAGCCTCTAAGTGCCATTTGAAATTTTCTTCTAGAATGATCATTTTTATCAAGCTTGTATATTTAAGTTCAGTAATTTCACTTAAATTATCTATTAATTGTCATTTAAGTGAAATTACTGAACTTCAATATGTAAGCTTGATAAATATAATTTTAGAAGAAAATTTCAAATGGCATTTAGAGGCTTTTGCATCTGAACTCTTCATATATTCTTACGTTTTTGTTTATATAATTTTTAGTTGGCCTAAAGGCTATTATTAGGCCCATTTATTCGTTTAATTTTACAGCAGTTTGTGTGTACAATGGTTATAAGCCCATTTAAAAATTTATTGTGCGCGTTGAGCAAAAGTTCAGTTATCAAAATTCTGGCTTATAGTTAATTTACTTTTAAAACTTTTATGTATATTTTTGTTCATCCGATCAGGATTTTTGAGGTCGAAACCGAGTACCGATTTCTTGTCATGGTGATCGGCTGATACCGATACGGATTCCGATACTTAATTGACTTAATGTAAGACAAATAAACAAAATGGAACAGTTTAATGCAGCTCATAAGGTTTATTTAAACATTGTCCAATACTGTGGAGGACAAAATAAACATTTAGTCTCCTAAAATGGAGAAGTCTGATGTAACTTAAACATCGTCCAATACAAGTCTGAGCAGGACTAAATAAATAAATAAAAAATCAAACAACATTTAAAATCCTAAAAGAACAAATTGAAGTGGCTTGATGCAAGTCATTAGGTTTAATTAAACATTGTTCAATGTTAAAGAGAATAAAATAAATAGAAACATTTAAACTCCAACATGGAGAAGTCGGATGTAACAAATAAAGTTTAATTAAACATTCTCCAATATAAGTATCATGTACGTCCTCGCGCGTTGACGTCATCAAATCGCGATCGGTTTGTAAGATCGGCCAAGTTAGTGAGTACCTATCGAGTCATAAAATGTTATGATCAGCCGATGCCGATCGATCGGAGCATCCATACTTTATTCACATTATTAGGCCAATTTATTCGTTTAATTTTACTGGACTTTTTGTGAAGGCTATGTAGCTACATTCCTGTTCTTTCATAGGCTAATCCTAATTTGTAATTTGAAATGAAACATTTCTGTTTGGAAAATGTTGTTGGTCTTTAGTTCTTTGTAAGTTAAGGCCAAAACCAAAAAGTGAAAAACAAATAATGCAGATTTATTTTCCGTTTTTTTTTTTGGAGCGAGCGGGGGCGTTTTGAGTGGAGTGCGAAGCAAACTGCGTTGAGCGCTGAACGGGGAGCGCTTTATGAACATTCTGTGCAAGCAGCGCTGGGGACAGTGATTTACACGAGGTTGAACTGGCCTTGTGACAGAGCAGGCATAAGATGGACGTGAGCACGAGTTCGCGGGTGAATGTAATAACCCGGAGCGTTATTAACCAATTGATCCATATATAAGGCGCACCAGATTATAAGGCGCATTGTTTTTTTGAGAAAATCAAAGGCTTTTTAAGTGCGCCTTATAGTGCGGAAAATGTGGTTTGTGTGTGTTTTTGGCCGCTGTGCCATGCTCCTGTGGGTAACGCTTCCTTTTACAGTCCAGTTACCCATGTAGATACTATGTACTTATTTTAGTAACTATAATTACTGGGTAATAACTAGTACTTACCCTGAACCTACCCCTGTTCCATGTACTTACCTTATATTAGCCAGTACTTTCTAGGTCAGTACACTGTATGTACCCTTTAAGTACTGTACTGTAAAAGGAAGCGTTACCGTGTGTTTTGGCCGCTGTGCCATGCTTATGCGTGTGTTTTTGGCCGCGGTGCCATGCTCGTAATGGACTAAAGTCTATGCGCCTCAGTCTTAAATGGTAAAATGGTAAATGGACTGCATTTATATAGCGCTTTCATAGACCCAATGGCCACCAAAGCGCTTTACAATTTGCCTCACATTAACCCATTCACACACACATTCATACACCGACGTCTTATATCATGACGTGTCGTGAGTGCCTACAGACTACAGTGTGAAAGTCATTGCTGCCTTGTATGGTGTGTCTTAGTGGGAAAAATGTTCAGATTCTGGGAACGTTTTTTTTTTTTTACGTCATCAATTAGTTGGGCCGGTGAAAACCACAAATGCCAGGGCGTCACATCACATTATGAGAGAATTCATTACAAATACACATTGTTGTCTCTGAGTAACAGGATAGCAGCTGTACACTTTTAGTGGATTGTGTTCTCGGTGTCTCACAGCTCACACTCACTCCTCCTTAGCACTTCTCATGGGCTGGATCTGTTAATCCAAAGTCACCAACACTAATGTGTTTAGACCTATCACGAGCTCATATTCTCTAGCAAGCATGTGTAATGAGGATGAATGAGTGGAGTACAGGATTTTAGAATAATGGAAAGCCATAGATTCAGAACATCATGTTCTAAAGCAGTCAGAGAGTATGGCTGCGTGTTCCCCTCTTTCAGCTGTTATTATCCTTCTGAAGGGATGAGTCACCCTTGATGCTGCCACTATCTGTCTGCCTGTTTATGTGTCTCTCCCTCCATATAAATCACAGACACAGACCCAACCGCATCACTGCTAGAACACAGCTTTCTCTTTCTAACTCAGGAGAGGATCTGAGGTCAATGCATTCAATGCACTTGAGTTTTGTGCTTTACCAGCTTATGGTTTGTCCTGCGTCACTGCTCTGGTTTCAGGTTCCTCAAAAAGCCTGTTCAGATGTGAAAATATAGAATAACAGAACCAAATACATGAAAATACTCTTGACTTGTATTGTAGTAATTAATATAAAACGTCAGCAATCTGAACTTCATTTTCAAACCACTTCCATCCAGTGGTCATGGGTTCATGAGTTCAAGCTTGATTTAAATGTCAGCACATTGTGAATCTTGAGCGAGAAGTGACCGTCCATCAAGTTTTTGATGTGAACGAGTCTAAGTTTTTTTTTTTTTTTTTGTAGAAATTAATATTTAAATGCGACATATCATGCTAAATCTACTTTTTTAGCCCTTAAATGCTTTTTGTTGTATACTTGGAGTGTTTATAAGTACAGAAAAGTTTCAATTATTGTCTTCAGGTGCTTCGCTTATATCTTAATAACATAATAACATATTTTGAACAATTACCGTATGTACGTCACAGTATTTGCAACGGAACTGACAAATAAGGACATTGACTACCGGTCCAACACTTCGAGCAATCAGCCATTTTTATTTCTCGCTTCGTTTTTTTGTAGTCCAAGTTCAAATCAATGATGCAGAATTTACGAGAAGGCAAGTCAAAATGTTCGGTTGTTGGATCTGTGGGTAAAGTCATGTTTTGTGAGCGAAGCAGTTCATTTCAACAACCTCCGCCTGTATAAAGAAGGGTTTGCTGATCGACTTCGTCTGAATGAGGGGTTAATTCCTTCCGTCTTTGGAGACGACAAACAAAGCATTTCGATAAGCCCTAAATATCGTTAATAAAAATAAAGTACTTTACTTTCTTAAAACACGTGGTCATGGTTTAGCTTTAGCAGTACATTTGTCTTTCTTTGTTTTTGTTTTGAAGTAACGTTACACGTCTGCAGTATTATTGTTCTTGAGTTTCATCAATGGTCATTTAGCTGCTGTGTTTTCTGATGCTTATTTTTATATTAATTAATTTTTTTTATATGATACTACAAGCAAAATTGGACAGTTGAAGACTGTAAAATTGTTGCCTGGTCTGATGAGTCTCGATTTCTGTTGAGACATTCAGATGGTAGAGTCAGAATTTGGCATAAACAGAATGAGAACATGGATCCATCATGCCTTGTTACCACTGTGCAGGCTGGTGGTTTAGGCCCCTTAGTGCCAATTGGGCATCGTTTAAATGCCACGGCCTACCTGAGCATTGTTTCTGACCATGTCCATCCCTTTATGGCCACCATGTACCCATCCTCTGATGGCTATGATAATGCACCATGTCACAAAGCTCGAATCATTTCAAATTGGTTTCTTGAACATGACCATGAGTTCACTGTACTAAAACGGCCCCCACAGTCACCAGATCTCAACCCAATAGAGCATCTTTGGGATGTGGGGGAACGGGAGCTTCGTGCCCTGGATGTGCATCCCACAAATCTCCATCAACTGCAAGATGCTATCCTATCAAATATGGGTCAACGTTTCTAAAGAATGCTTTCAGCACCTTGTTGAATCAATGCCACGTAGAATTAAGGCAGTTCTGAAGGCGAGTATTACTATTAGTATGGTGTTCCTAATAATTCTTTAGGTGAGTGAATGACTCCAAAAGAAGGTAGGATAATATTGGTCTTTTTTTTTTTGCTTTACTATAAGGTCTCGTTTGTTATCTCACGTTAGTTCAGAATGCATAAAATAGTGTTAACTTTGTGAAATTAAGAATAATGGCTTGTTCTTTGTCAGTTTAGTTTGACTGTTTACAAATTGTAAAGTGCTACCATTTATATTTTCGTTTCTCGTCTTTTAAAAATAATTTCTCCCAGCCAAGTGTGGACATGAGGCCCATGCGAGCTGCAGCTGGATTTGAGTTCTCCCCCGAGGGCTTCTGGGACTGTGTTTCCTCTGTATGACAGTATATGTACACAATCAGTGGGAGGGTCTCTCTCAACGGTCCTCTCTGTTGGTTCAGTCACACACCCACACCATATATTTTCTTTACCGCCACAGCAGAGACCAGTCTCTCCCCACAGTCAGTCTTTTTGTGTGTGCGGACCACATGCTGCTCCTGAAATAAACACTCGGCTAAATTTAGCGCTAGCGCTGACCCCAGAGGCAATGACTTCTAATGGATCACTAATGCAGCATTGAGACACCAGCCTGACTTCATATGATGCGGATCTGCGGAGGGAGTTCGTGTATGTTTAGCTACTCGTTTTTATTCCTCCCTTTCATTTTTCTCTCTCTCCCTCTCGCTCTCAGTTAATGCAGTGAAGGTTCAGGCGGTGTGTGTGTGTGTTGTGGATCTGGAATGACGCCAGTAGCTTGGCTTGACTGAATCACGGGCCTCTGTCCTGACATTGAAGCAAACGGGGGTGAAGTGTGGGAGAGTACGGCTGTTTTCTTTCTGAATCTGAGGGGTTGATTCAGTAAAAGCAGTAACATTATTACAATCTAAAATAACTATAGATAATCGTTCTTGATAATTTAACTATAAATTAATTTTCAGCATCATTACTCCAGTCTTCAGTGCCACATGCTGCTTAAATAAACATTTCTTATTATCATTGTTGAAGACAATTATTTTAGTGAGTTTAATATTTTAGTGGAGACCATGATAGGCCTACTTTTTCTTAAATAAAACGCCAATAACGAAGTGAACTAGGTATGTTAGCTGATTACCTTAAAAATCCAGATATATCGTAGTCAGTTCTTACGGCCGTTATCACTTTCTCTGACAAGCGGATGCGATGAGACCTGTTTTCCGGTTTGGTCTCTTGACGCTCGCCTCGTTCTCCCATCATTTCCTGTTATCTCTATAGATTTCCTATCAATAAAATGGCGAAAAGCCTTCAAACATTTTTCAAAAGCAAACATAACATCAACAGCTTTAAATCAGAGACAGCAAAACAACAGATTGAGGGAGGGAAAAGGGCAGAGAGTAGATTAACAAGACTTTGATGAGACTGATTAGAATATGAAGAGTGGGAGACTATAGTAAAGCCGCAAATGTAAAAAAAAAAAAAAAAACAGAACTACTTCAGCAAAAAAAAAAAAAATCATATACTTGCACTCATGTTTCAAACTGACAGGTTGTTAACCCAATCTGCTTGCAATCACATCATTAGGGCACAGCTAATTGGTTCCTGCTGTATCAGTAGCCAATGAGCTCGTTGCTCAACCTTCAGCGTTTTCTGTAGCAGCTGCAGCGCGCTTTCAGAAAGCCTCCACCTCCAGTAGCACCTCATTGCAGAACACGAGATCCAGGGGGCGGAGTCGGATCCAGATCTGAGGGGTGGAGCTGGGTAGGTTTAGGCGTGGGTTTAGGGATCAGGGGGTGGAGCTGGGTAGGTTTAGGGGTGGGTTTTGGGAAAAGGGGAATATGTTTAGGAATATGTAAAGTGGTAGGAGTTGGATCTGGGTCCGACTCCTCCCCGTGGATTTCATGTTCTGCAGTGAGGACCATCTCTCCACCTTCCCCGGCTACACCTATAGATCTGCTGCAGGTAATGTACTATGCAATATTATACACCAGCAGCGAGTCTTACTTGCTCACTTGCTTACTTGTCTGTGTATGTTTTGGCAGTAGCAAGTCTTGTAACGTTACTTACTCTGCAGCAGCAGCGTAGCTGATTTAAGACCAAACATATCAGCATCGTCATATCCATTACCATGCCAAACACTCCAACTATATTTCTGATACTATTTCTGTATTCTCATTCACGTTCATAGAAAAGAGTGACCAGGATATTCTTTTATGTTCCAGAGGAGAAAGTTAGTCAGTTTTGGAACAACATTCATTAATGGGTAAACTAATCACTGTGTTGTCCGTGTCCTTCATCTCTCTCTCGTGTGTGTGTGTGTGTGTGTGTGTTTGTCTAGGTGGGTGGATGAGAGGAGAGACGCCACCAGCTGCTCTCAGAGTGAAAGATCTTTTTTCTTTCCCCGCACATTATAACACTCTGTTCCCTCTCATTCAATAACCCCATAAACTACCCGGCATCAAACAACATTAAAGTTAGGCAAGGTATTTCTGTCCTTCGTTTTTTCCACTGAACAACAACCATAGTCCTGCGCTTGAGGGCGTAAGCTTGAATCAAGATAATTTCTGTATCATTTAATACTTGTGTGCCAAACAGAACAAGTACGTGTGTCAGTGCTGTCACCATGGTAACAATAGATGTTGGGCGCTGGACCCACTGAAGTGCGTAGGATTCTAAAGTGTGGTGACATCATAGGGGAAGACAACTTCATGTCCAAATACAGGTCGAAATCAATGAGACAGTCTTATCACCACAAAGCTCCTATGAGTTAGGTTCACACAGATAATATGAACTTTATGGAGCATATGGTATTAAATAGTGACTATTCTCATTTGTAATGTTTAGACAATGTGTTTTTCATTTTTTTACTGCTACACAAATGCAAATGTTCATTGTACTGTGTGTGTGTGTGTGTGTAAAGGAACAATCACATATAGCCATTTGGATTGATAAAACAACCAGATGTCACTTACTTAACAGTGAACATTGGCTATTTCTGGCACATTGACAATGTGACACCTGGGAAAAGTTTAACCTTATGTGATGAAGCGACTAGTAAATAACATGACCCATATATTTTATTTTGGAATGAAAAATTGCAGTACACTCTAGAAAAAAAAAATCTTAATTTTTTTTAAGTACAATCAACTTAGATGTTTGTCATTTCAACTTAAGTTACATTAAACTGACTTAAATGAGTTGAATCTTATAAAAAAAGTAAATCTAAACTTGATTTACTACATTTTTTTTGATGAAACATTTTTAGACTTAAAAATATTGATTACATTTTAACGCCATGAAATCAATTACATATCATATGAACTGAGTCTTCTTTAAAGAATCAGTGTCTATATTTCTTTTATTTGCCATGGCAGTGGCCAGGAAATGAAGTCATGTTAATTGTTAAGTGTGTGTGTCAGGTTATGAGTCATAGCATCGTGAATCTTGTTGCCTGGGCCTCCCTATGATGTCATCAACAGCCCAAAATAGTGCTAAAAGCTAGTAGGAGCCAAGCACTCTGGACACTTCATCTGTTTAAACACTGACTCCAGATAGGAAGAGTGAGAATGAAATCATAGAGCGGGAGAGCGGGATAGATTTACAGTTATACAGCAGATATAGTCCTAATACTCAAGAGAGGGAGAGAAAACAGGAAGAGCACTTGGAAAATCCCACTTTTTGGGAGGGATGGATAAGATGATGAATCAGACTTCCATTGTGAAATTCGATTGTTTGATTGAATTTGTTTCTTGAGCAGCAAATGATTTCTGAAAGATCATGTGAAACTGATGACTGAAAATCAAAAACAGTTATTAAATTATATAATATTGTGTAATCACGTATCACAATATTACTATTTTAACATCAAATAAATGCCACTTTTGAAAAACGCTTAAACGGCCATGCAAAATTCGTTATAATTATCAGTGCATAAATAAAAAAAATGTCCCCTCTTATTTAAGCTTTCTTTATTTAAACAAAATGTAGGAAATACAGTACAGTGAAATATTATTGCAAATTAAAAATAACTATTTTCTCTTTACCATCACATAAGTATTTAATAACAAGTCAGATGATCCTTCATAAATCATTCTAATATGTTTATTTGCTGCTAAAGAAACATTTCTTATCATCAATGTTCAGTCGATCATCGGTTTTGCTAGTAGGCCTTATATTTTTGTGGAAAACCTTGATACATATTTTCCAGCATTCTTTGATGAATAGAAATTTCAAAAGAACAGCATTTGAAATAGAAATCTTTTGTAACATCATTAATGGCTTTACTGTCACTTTTGATTCATTTGATGCGTCCTTGCTGAATAAAAACAATTTCTTTCCAACAGTTTGAACGGTCGTGTAAATCATAAAGAACAGGGAGAATGCTCACAGTAGTTCACTTTTAAAAAAACTTGCTGATAATTTACTCACCCCCATGTCATCCAAGATGTCCACGTCTTTCTTTCTCCAGTCGAAAAGAAATTAAGGTTTTTGATGAAAACATTCCAGGATTTTCTCCATATAATGGACTTCAATGGGATCCAAATGGTTCAAGGTTCAAATTAGAGTTTCAGTGCAGCTTCAAACGGCTTTAAACAACACCAGACGATTATCTAGGACCCTTCGAGTCATGACTTGAAAAAAGATTTGTTCATTGTGATGAACGAGTTTGAACAGGAGAGTCACAAACGTTTGTCACAGAACAGAGCAAGGCAACCATTTGAGCTTATAAAACTTAAACTTTTTTATTTTTTTTTAATTGACCGATCGTTTCGCTAGATAAGACCTGTATCATCGTCTGGTGTTGTTTAAAGCCCTTTGAAGCTGCACTGAAACTCTCATTTGGACCTTGAGCCGTTTGGTTCCCATTGAAGTCCATTATATGGAGAAAATCCTGGAATGTTTTCATCAAAAACCTTAATTTCTTTTCGACTGAAGAAAGAAAGACATGGACATCTTGGATGACATGGGGGTGAGTAAATTATCAGCAATTTTTTTTAAAAAAGTGAACTAATCCTTTAACCTCTCTGATTCTATGACATCAACTTCACGCACCGTGTTACTTATTATTGGCACAAAGCAAAACTTTTCTCATTTTTTTTTTGACCATATCGTGTCACCACTGTAATCATCTCAGCAGGACTGAGAAAATAAATGACTTTTGGTGCCTTGTCACTGCAGATGTCTGTTAATGTGAATGCACCTCAGGACACAAGTATGAGCTGACAGTTTCACTCGTATACGAGGGAAGGAAACGTAAATGTATCTGTCACTGTTATTATGGACTTCAGTTAATTTGAAGAGAATGAAAATGAGGCTGGAGAATAGAAGTACACACTGTTCAATTGTTTTACTGTTGTTATCTGGGTAATTCAGCTGACAGAACACTGAATATATGCATATTCAAAAGATGAAAATATGGTTTGTGCAAATTAGATATTATGTAAGACCTTAATGATAGGATGAATATTGAACAGGATTTGTCTCAAATCTCAAATTAAAAACATCAGCTTTTTGACTTTAAAAGTAGTCTATGTCTAGTGTATGATTGGATCATTATTGCAATGATTGTTCTGTTTCTAGCTTCTGACATGTTTGGCAACAGTATTTATAACACTAATTTATGGATTGTGTAGCTTTTAATTTCTTAAACACACACACACACACTCCCCGGCCCCCCAAAAAAGACATTATAGAGTGCTTGACTCTTGCATTGTCAATACAAGATCATGAAGATCTTGTATCAAAGACTTTCAATGAATGTAAGGTCTTGACTCATGCTCCCTCCCATCCATTCTTTCACAATTTGAGCCTGATGAATCTTGACATTGTCATCCTGGAATATGGCCATGACGTATCTTCCTGGATGGTTGTTTAAGAAATGAAAAGCTACACACTCCATAAATTAGTGTTAGAAGAACTGTTGCCAAGATGCTAGAAACAGAATAATCATTGCAATAATGATCGATTCATAGACTAGACATTAGAAGCATTTACCTATTTAAATGCCCAAGGTGTGTGTGTGTGTGTTAAGCTAAGCAATTCATCTCTTTGACCTTCATGCACATTTGGAACAACTGTATTCATTAGCATCTATGTAACGAGACGCTCAACCTCTCTTTATTTAGGCATACATGGCACTAATTAGGATCTTAATCTGAGAGGATGTGGAGGGCAAATTTCTTGAGGACAACACACACACACACACAACATTTGAGGAAGTGCACAAAGCTACTGGAAGAAAAAAAAACATTCAAGATGGAGAAAAATAAATAGCATGTCATAATGAATCCCTTGGGTCTAAAAGGGGCCATTTTCTTTTACATTAATGGTACGTGACATTTCATGATTTATCAGAAAACTGTTTTAGCACTAGAGCGGCTGTCATTTATAATGTCTTCAGGTGAGAAAATGGACTTGATGTCTTGGGATTCTGGGTAAATTATCATTTTTCAGTGAATGTCAACATTACTTACATAAACGTTTATAAAAAGGAAGATCATGGCTTTGTTAAATGATTTAGAGCCAGTGACGCAGGTAATCTAGTTGAGCTGTTAACCCTCTAATACACATTGGTCTAACAAAGGAATATTTGTCACATATTGTTTGCACTTACAAAAGTAAAACGTTTTTTTAAGAGGTATGTGTGTGAGAGAGAGAGAAATGAATTGAGAGTATGAATTGTCCTCTCTTCTGAACACTCAAAACATAAATCATAATTTATTCATAAATGTAGCTATTACTTTAAACACATAAATAAATAACTTAATATAATTGATGCCATAGTCTATAAAATTTCCAATGAACATTCCCCTGTGATAAAGAGTTGGAAAAACTGTGGAGGAAAAACATTTATCTTATGAAAGATGCATGCCATGAAAATGTATTGGAGAGAAAATCAAATGTATTGTGTGTTGTGTCTCTTAAAAGCAAGTGCTATTTTATTAAATGCTATTTTTTCTTAATATCAAGAAAAAGAAGGAAACATATGTTGGCAACTCAACACCTGAATTAAAGGGATAGTTCACTTTTAAAAAAAACTTTTGCTGATAATTTACTCACCCCCATGTCATCCAAAAAGAAAAAGAAATTAAGGTTTTTGATGAAAACATTCCAGGATTTTCCTCTATATAATGGACTTCAATGGGAACCAAACGGTTCAAGGTCCAAAAGACAGTTTCAGTGCAAACTGCAAACTGTTCAAAGGGCTTTAAACGATTCCAGACGACGAATAAGGGTCTTATCAAGCGAAACGATCGCTCATTTAATTAAAAAAAATAACTAAGTTTAAGTTTTATAAGCTCAAATGGTCGCCTTGCTCTGTTCTGCGATTCGCGTTCGTGACTCTCCTGTTCAAACTCGTTCATCAAAATGAATGAATCTTTTCCCAAATCAATTTGTTCATTTCGATCGTTGAATGAACCAAATGACATGAAAAAAGATTCGTTCATTTTGATTGATTCATTCACAAACGGGCATCACAGAACAGAGCAAGGCGAGCGTATGTGCTTATAAAACCTAAACTTTGTTATTATTATTTTGTTTTAAAATGAGCTATCGTTTCACTTGATAAGACCCTTATTCACCGTCTGGAATCGTTTAAAGCCTTTTGAACAGTTTGCACTGAATCTGTCTTTTGGACCTTGAACCGTTTGGTTCCCAATGAAGTGCATTATATGGAGAAAAATCCTGGAATGTTTTCATCAAAAACCTTAATTTCTTTTCGACTGAAGAAAGAAAGACATGGACATCTTGGATGATATGGGGGTGAGTAAATTATCAGCTAAAGTTTTTTTAAAAGTGAACTACTCCTTTAAAATTCTGTCATCTTTTACAAACCCTCATGTCGTTCTAAACCCGTAAGACGTTCGTTCACCTTCGAAACACAAATGAAGATTTTTAAACAAAATCTGAGTGATTTCTGTCCCTCCGTTGACATAACTACCACTTTAATGCGTCAAAAACTTCATAAATAGATCGTAAAACTAATCCATTGAGCGGTCCAGATCGCTCTATATGACGAACAGCCCGAATTTAGGCTTTTATTCACATATAAACATTCATCAACTCACACATCGGTTGTGGTAAACAGTGACATGAGGGTGAGTAAATGATGGCAGATTTCTCATCTCTGGGTGAATAGCCCTTTTAAAGAGTATTTTTTTAGCTGCAGGCATTTCTGAAACACTGAGGTAAGAGAGACACGTGCGAGGCCCGCACATGCTCATGCTACAACACCTACAATCTATAGGTTTTCAGGAAGCAGGTCTATTGTTTACACAGTAACGTGACATTTGACGTAATACTGTGGTGTTCATGTGACAGTCTTTGCTGTTGTGTGTAATTAGTGTATATGTACAATGTCAATGCTGTATTGATGGGCGGACAATGTTTCATTGATTCTTTTTCTGGTGACCTTCAGCTCTGTGTGCAGGCCTGTACGGGTGAACACACACGTTTCACTCACACTAACACACAGGACACCACTTTTTCAGTGCTTAATGTGATCCTTAGAATTAAACATCAGGGACATACAAATGAGACTTGAATTGTGACTTGCTTATAATTTGGTCTTGGAGGAGTTCATTTTGAAATCGTCTTGGCAAATCTTAGCATAATTTAAGACATTATTTATTAGACAATATTAGACCAGTAAAATTTGAGAATCATGAGACTTAAAGTGAGATTTTTACCCCCAAATATATATATATTTGTCAATATAGTGTCAATATATATAGCCCTCATGTTGTTCAAAACCTGTATGACTTGCTTTCTTTTCTATATGTATAGAAGAAAGTTGAGAATCTTTTCTATGGGAATCCAAACAACAAGGAACTAGTCATATGACTCTTCTGTCTTGTTACCCAACAAAGTTGATGATGATATAATGCTGTGCACTACAAGAAATAATCACAATGGATTGAGCTTGTGCCAGAAAAATCACAATTTCCTTTCCAGTTTAGTGACGCTGGGGCAAAGGGGGAAATCTGAAAGAATAGAGCGTGTGATGAGAACTTTTGTCACTCTCAGACCATTATCAAATAAACCAGGCAGTGTGAAACTAAAACTAAAAACTAAACGATTCTCTTGTTGCTTTTAGTGAACCTGCTTTTAAATGAAATGGCCGCTGTGAGAAAGGGAAGAAAGAGAAAAGCGGAAAAAAACACTGATGTCAGAGCAGTAAACAATGTGACACTGGTAGGACTGCTCTTTCAAAACAGAAACGACATGCATTCTGGTTCTGTTATTATATTCTGGGTTTAATATCACTCCAGATATTTACAGGATTTATACCAGTTATCTCGGAAAAAAAACGTATCCCTCAGTTTTAAAGGCAGAGAGGTGAACCTTGTATTTTTGTCAAAGAATTTACATACATTTTTGTCCTTTTGAAATAGAGTGCCGAAGTTATGAGGTCACTTTGTTGGCCAAAAAGCAGAAGTGAGTTAGCATTTTAGCACTCCTGGTTCCATCGCTCTAAAGTCTATGGGATTTTTGAATGGTTTTTTGCTAAATCGCCTGAAATAAGGTCTGTGGTGAACAAAGCCTTTAAATATTTTCACGTTTTAATCTATGACATAAAATAGACCAGTTATAACCTGCTTGTGTTTTTTTTTTAAACTTTATTGTGTCTGCTTGTGTTTTTTGAAAACTTTATATAGGCTTCAAAATGTATACATTTTGGATTAACTTTTAAAGATTATTTAGATAGACAAAATGTGTAAGGGTCACAACTCTTTGTTGAACACAGATCTTATTTTTTGCAATTCCCCAAAAGTCTATAGGAAAAATGCATAGCGTTTTGATCAAGGGAACCCATGCGCCGCTAGCTTCCGAGTTGTCCTACAAAGTGACATCATCACTTCGGCACTCTATGGGACCATGAGTGAATAAATTTGTTATGTCATTGGGTAAGGCAGAGACAGGGGTTTTTTTAACCGGGGATTGGTAAGCAGTTTGGTTGGCAGTTTGTATATTAACAGAGACTAAAGGACTTTGATATTAATGATAAACTAATAATTAATTAAATAAAAAATAGCCTACCAAACCCATATAGTGATGTATCATATACAGTAATAGTGTTTTCAGAGTGGCTCTATTCACAGTAAAAATGTTGTTTCTCATGAACTCCATCTCTGCGAGTTTAACATGCATTTAGACTTTGTATTTTTAGGGTTCGGCTGAAAAAAGTTTGAAAACACCTTAGATAAAGCACTTTTTTCACAAGATATAAGCAGGAATACTAGCAAAAAATGTTGTAGACTAACTAAAAGTAGTCCCAGCCCAAAATTATGATTTAGATCATTTTGCAGTCAAATAATAAACATTTTTTTTTTACTGAATAAAAAGTACGAGCTTCATGTGTGTGATTTAAATCATCTAAATGCTTTCACAAACACATTTTTTTGAGAGTAGAGTAGACAGCCGAGACATTTATGAACTTATGTGAATGTTGTTGTTTTTCCCCCCCGAAGCAAAAATCGCAGTCCTTTCTGGATTACCTAAAACAATTTGGCCATTATTTTGATATTTGAAGGTTACCATGGAAACAGCACCCTGTGTAGCAAGGCAACACAGTCTAATGGCTGCTTTTCACGATGATAAGCCATTGTAGCTAATGCAACCGCTACTAGAACTAATCAAATCATGATCTCTGATGATGTTTATAGAGTTGCTATATATATATATATTTTTAAAAATCCACCTTCTCACCCTCACTCAGTTGTGCTCTGTTTGCTGGCAACAGGAAAAGTATCTTTCTCGTAGACACGTAATAATTATGCATTAGAGTGCATGTTAATGTGAGCGTCAGTGTTCGCACATGGTCCTGGAAATAAATCATTCAAAGCTGAAATTGGAAACAGGGAGATCATGTCACACCTGGTACATAGAGAAACTCTCTCACACGCACAAAGAATGGCCTTATTTAAATTCAACGTAAACACCCTTATATATTAAGACTATAAAAACAGGCCTTTCATTACCCACAATGCATATGAATACTTAACATTTACTTAGTTTTAGCCACAAAACGAGTGTATAAACTACATCAAGGCATTGTTTTGATCAAGTTACTCATGCAACTCCTCATCTGTCTTTATTTAAAGACTGGCAAATCTGTTAGTCAGTAACTAAAAACACTTAACGGCCTCTAAGCCACACGGCAATAAAGCGCCAGTCGCTAGGAAACCACAGAATATTCTTAGCACACAAAAAGGGAGTGAGAGGTTGAACGTCCTCAGTGGCGAGGGAGAGCAAATCACATAGTATCTGGTTTATCTAGGCACCTTATTCAGCGGCCATCGCTGGTCTTTGTTCCCTATCTGGAGTCATGCCAGCCATTGGTAAGACAAAGGCGAACACCACACGTCTTACTCTGTGCTCTTCATGAGTGTGTCACTTGACCATATTTACACACTTTGTCATGTTCGGCTGTTAACTGAATACCTATATCAGATCAGGCCAACTTTTTTACAAGTAAATGGAACGTAATGGAGCCATTGCCAAATGACTGAACTTTTGCTGTATTTTGTCTTGACATACAAATTAGTAGGCCTATGAATAGTATTGTGTTGAACATTCAAATCTGATGTTCAGCCAACCTCGAAGTGTCAGAGGAGATGCTTGTTGATGATAAAAGGAGAAAAAGACACGAAGTAAGAGAGAAGTTCTCTTTTAGTGATATTAACCATCAAAAAACACACTGGCTTCGTGTTGTGTGCATGTTTAGTATACTAGCTCAAAATATATATACATGTTGATTTACTCTCAACAGGCCCGAATCTGTTTCAGTTTTCCATTGTTGTTTTTCTGTTGCAAAAGAACAAAAATGGCTTCTGCAGGTTTATGCAAAGATATAGTTACTAAAGTTTACAAAGATTCAATTTTGACATTTAGTGGTGGAGGATTCCCTTGATTAATTACTTCAGTGATTACCGTACATTTCAAGCTTAATTATTACACATGTGCTTAGCCTGAGGATCTAAACAGGTCTAGCGTGAATGCAGACGTATAGTCTACACACTGACTGACTTTGGTTTCAGGTCAATGAACTAGGTTAAATGACTAACATTTACTGGTCTGACTAAACACCATTAATGCTTGATTTTCCTTATTATTAAAACGGTTAGTTCCAATCCTTGACTCTAATTGATCAAAATCTGTGATTTATTCACGATAAAACACGGCTATGGCCGCTTCACCCAACGGTTATATTTATCACTGCGCAACACTGCGGTTCCTATGTTGTCTTTATTTGAGCTTTTGGAACGTTGTTGCTGTTCACGGTCGGGACTATTTTTTCTAGCGGAAGGAAGGCTTTTAGTGATTTTATTTCATGAAAGTTGCACTAATACATTTTTCACTTAATATTTTTATTGTGTGGTAAACGTTTTATAAAAGAAATAAGGTACTCGAGGCAAGTGCTGTATATCGTCAATAACGGCTGCAGGGCGTCGTTAGGCACGACGCGAAGCGATATTCACAATACAGCACAGCCTCACGTACCTTATTTCTTACGTGTAGCACCCAACGTCGATATCTGATTGATGCTTTTACTTCAATAAAACCATCTCTTATCAACATTAAAGGCATGTTATTGATTACAACAGTAAGTAATATGTGCCTGAGTTTATAAAAACAGAAAAGATTTGAAAGGAAATACTTCCTTGAAGTCTATAGGTCGACAATAAATGTTTAAAATAAGAAGGAAGAAAATGGCTAAAGGGTTTTGTCAAGCACAACTTAATATACAATTGGGGTTTCCTATTCCTATCATGGATTTAGTTTTTATTTAATTTTAATTAAAGCTCATAAACCTACTCTATCATCAGGAAAAAAAGTAAGATGTTTCTCATATAGAACCCTATAGGGTCAAGTATTGTTTTCTAAGAGTGTAGCACTAAAACATTTGTCGACATCCACAAAAAATATATTAAACATGGAAACTTTCACTTGAAATTACAATGAACACAGCACTTATTTACTTAAAACTTTAACTTAAACATTAACTAATAATAAGAATCTGTCAATCCCCCACTATGCTACAACCACAGATCTTGTTATGCATTTATAAACTAAATGTATTCTATTAATGGAATATTCCAAGTCAAATGAAACTGAGCTAAATTATTTAATAGCCTGCATAATAGATTATGATATTAATCCCTTTGTGATATCAGATCAGAAACTACATATCAGCAATAGTCAAATGCAAATGGGCAACGAGACTCAGAAGTGATAAAAGCATTTTCTAACATTTCTGACAATGCTTTGCTTTAATACCATGACTTTTGAATTTTAAGCCAACATGCACAGCGAGTGTGTGTCAATAGACCAAACACACATTTTAAGGATTTTTGATCAACAGGAGAATAAAGTCCTACAACAGAAATGGATATGACTAAAAAACATAATGAGAAAATGGGATTACACAGGACAGCTGAAGGATACTTTTGATTATTTTTTAAGATATGAAACAAAATTAAAAAAAGACCCAACAAATCCACAATACCATTTAAGCTTTATTGTGATATCGGATAGTCTACAATACAGTGAAAACAGACAAATGTGACTTTTCTTTACTAGGACAGAATGCAAAGCAATGTAATCAAGTAAAAAGAAGAAAAAAGCTTTTTTTGCATTGAAGAAAAAAAGAAAGAAAACCAGGCACGACTTAATATAGCCATTATAAACACAACATGCTTTAGACCTTATATTTTAACAGTCCTAAGAAAAGAACTCTGCAAACTTATACAATCGTTTCCTTTGCATACCGCTGTCGCCTAAACTAGATGTCGTCTCAAATTAACAGAAATGTTTAAAAACCAGTGTCACCAAAAGAAACAGCAAACAAGGGAAGTAAACAATCTGTTTTACCGCCAACACCTCAATATGTTGCTGTAAAAGACAAATAACAATTTAAAAAAACCTAACAAATATTAATTTCCCACTTGGTATTCAGAGAGGCCACAAACTCACTTTTTGGTTTGACCAAGTGATTCAGTTTCCAGATGTTAAAAACAATGCACTCGGCTGAAAGGTGTCATAATTTTTGGTGCAGAGATTGCACACTGACAGTGTGACACTGGCTTGGATCTAGTTCGGATTCTGAAAGTCTTAGGGAAAGCTGTTTTTTTGTTCAATTTCCTATTGTGAAATTTCGGCAGGTGAATCCAGCTCACCGCTGACCATGATGCTAAAACACGACCAGCAGACTTTCTGCTATTAGGCTCTCGACAGGAAACTATCGAAGGATGAAAACCAACTTTAATATATATATAAAAAAACAAAGCTTATTATCATCAAGCTAAGAGAGCACACATCAAAACACGCTGTGAGACAGCAAAAAGAAATGTGATAAAGGAAACAGCACAGAGGAACTAGTGAACAACGGCAAAAACAGCTACAAATAAAGTGAGGAAAGTAAAGGAACACGCATACATGCATCCACACACACTCTCTCACTCACTCACTCTGTCGTCATTCACACACACACATATAAAGCCAAAGGTACAGTGAACAAAAGTGCTTCAAGTCGGGGAAGTAGAGAAACTAACCCAGTAGAAATATGTATAAAACCTTAAATATGTTACTTTATGTACAAAACTGTGTGAGAGGGACAATGTATTGTCTGTAACTCTGTATCATCATCTTTCAAGTAAGATATATCTACAACTATTTTGTTTGCATTGTCTTTGACTGATTCAAAGGTCACGTGACCTGACTGACCTTATCGGTGACGAACTCCGACCGAGGGTTCGCCACTCGTTCTACTATTGCCCGCCGTCCCACCCGCCCACAAGCACGACAAAACCTCGATATTTATTCATATCATTCATTATATATAGTTATACTTGATAGAAATCTACATTTAATTCCCCTCTTTACCACTATAGGAAGTAAGCTCCGCCCCCTCCCGCTCTAACCACCCCGCCCGCTTTTATATACGTTGCAGGATACAACCACTGTTTCATAACATCTCTAGCTTTGACATAGAACTATGAAAAAATACTGGATTATATAACGCTTCGAGTGGATAGAGATTCTGTGAGGTTCGTTTCCAAGTTCGTGTCGTTTTTCGAGCTCCTGCTTCTAGTAGATGTGCTGGGTTCTCGGAGTCATGCGCCGCACAACAACAGGAGAGGGAGATTTCTTTTTTTAATCTTTTGAAGAGGCACAAGATTCATGCTGCTTAGAGGCAAAGACGTGGAGAAAAGCTACAAAAGGAACGCATGGGCTCGCATGCTCTCAGACAGTCCGGGTAAAGTGCAGAAGGTTCAAAAGTGAAAGCTCTGGATTGCATTTATCTCTATTAGCAGCAAAAGAATCACGTAACGCCACTTTCTGATTGTTAAATTTGAGACCTGTTTCTGATGCGCGCATCAAATCGAACGAATTACGAGCGTAGCGAACAGGTCTGCCGGCCTGTGGAAGAAAGCGAAAGCAGCAGATTTTGTGTGTTTGAAACGAGAGGGAGATGATCAAGCCAGCAACCACCCAACCCTGCAAAATCATTCAAAGCATCTCATACAATCATTCGATTATTATCAATGAAAAAAGGCCATTCAATGGACAGACTTTTGCCTCTAAACCCATGAACAAGGCCTCTGCAAAGTGCAAACAAAGTAACTGCATTCAAGTATGCCATAAACATAATGCGTAAAACACACAGAGCTAACATGCGTGTGCATGTCCTAACATGTGGTTTAACACATAAATTACACATAGCAATGAACATACACATGATTGTAATATCAACAACAGTTTTGTAAAATCATTTGGCGTGAAGGGGGATGAAAACGTAATGCAAACATTGTTCCGAGGAGGACGCTAGTTTCAGTTTTCCCCAAATGTCCAGTGCATCCAAACGGCTGTAGCTTTCTCTCGCCTATAGCAAAAATGGAACCTGCCACAAATGCCAACTCAAAGACGCGGTTTGTGTAATCTCACCAAAAAGCACCAGAGGCAACTAAAGCTCCTGTAGGGGTCAGACGCTACTGTTGTACCAGAGTGTCCCGCGAATTGCACAGTGAAGTCATCCGAGGAAGAAAAAAAAGAACATTTCGATTCGGAAATAAAATGGTTAAAACGCAAAGGAGATCATAAATACAAACAATGCTATGCCACTGCAATGCTGAACGCCCACCCCATCCAAAATATACTGCTACATAGCCTCTAACGCATGTCAGTCGTGTCGGTCGCCGCCCCAACGAGAACGGAAAGACAATCAGAACGGGTCGGACTCAGAGAAGGAGAAAAATGCTAACCAGTAACATCAGTCCACCAGGGAGGACTCCAGATTCCCGTCGAAAAGAAAGTATACACACTAGAGCGCACACCTCCCGCTTATTCACAAAAAGAGCGGGGGATGTTAAACGAAAAACGTGAAACTGTCTTCTGGATACTGTTAACAGTTTACGAGGAGGGCCGAGCACACCGAAACCAGTTATTGGGGAGTCCAACAGGAAGGGAGAAGGTTCGGATCCCAAAGTGTTGACATGTACATCTCCAAAAAGGTCCGAGAGTCTTTCAGTGACCGTAGATGTCTTTGATACGCTTTCCGCCACTCTGCCTTTGAGTTTTGTGATGACCCAGTCTAGATGTGTCATGGTTGACGTTGGCGTGTGTGTGCGCGCGCTCGTGTCTGTGCGTTTTATTTTCATTTGTGTACGTGTGCGTGTGGTGGTGTCACTCGGCAAAGTCCACAACAGAGCAGCCCAAAGGTCACTGAGCAGAGAGAGGCAGTAGGCCAAGGTCACTCCCAGCCATTATCTTTAATCATATGAGCAAGCTCGATGATGAATTTGCCTTCTTTGTATTTCTGACTGCTCTCAAATGCATGCTCCTGTAACAGAGACAGAAACAGACAAATGTTACTACAACTCAAAAAACAAAACGCACAAAGCAGTGTTGACTACTGAAATCAGAAAATATTTTTGTCCACTTTTTCATGCTATTAACTCTGCCCCCACCACTGACGGAAAGTTCCGGCAATCCATGTTTTCACTGATATACGGTAAGGGGGCGCTATTACGCATCTTCTGAAAGAGTAAAGGATCTCGGGATCGAAAAACAAGCGATGGAAGCATTGCTTATGCATACAGTATGTAAGCTAAACATTAAACAGCATATAAATCAAAACTGCCAAGCATTAATTAATGAAATGTTGAACCCATGAAGAGGTACCGGGCTGTGCAAACTTCTACTCGGTAGTGACGTATTTCTCGAGACCGGTCTCGAGACCACTTTTACGTGGTCTCGGTTTTATCATAGCCTTGACGGTCTTTGGTCTTGTCTTGGTCTCTGACCTCTCTGTCTTGTCTAGGTCTTGCTGTCTCAGACTGACATAGTGGTCAGGGGATTTAGAAATACAATACCACAATATCCGCAACGGATGGAAGCGCAGTGAAGACCTTGATCTGTCTTGGTCTCGACTTGATCTGTCTTGGTCTCGACTTGATCTGTCTTGGTCTTGACTTGATCTGTCTTGGTCTCGAGTCTCGACTTGATCTGTCTTGGTCTCAACTTGATCTGACTTGATCTGTCTTGGTCTCGACTTGATCTGTCTTGGTCTCAACTTGATCTGTCTTGGTCTCGACTTGATCTGTCTTGGTCTTGACTTGATCTGTCTTGGTCTCGAGTCTCGACTTGATCTGTCTTGGTCTCAACTTGATCTGTCTTGTTCTCGGCCTTGGTCTCGACTTGGTCTTGACTTGATCTGTCTTGGTCTCGAGTCTCGACTTGATCTGTCTTGTTCTCGGCCTTGGTCTCGACTTGGTCTCGACTTGATCTGTCTTGGTCTCGACTTGATCTGTCTTGGTCTCAACTTGATCTGTCTTGTTCTCGGCCTTGGTCTCGACTTGATCTGTCTTGTTCTCGGCCTTGGTCTCGACCTGATCTGTCTTGGTCTCGGCCTTGGTCTCGACTTGATCTGTCTTGTTCTCGACTTGATCTGTCTTGGTCTAAGTCTCAAGTTGATCTGTCTTGGTCTCTGCCTAGGTCTTGACTTGATCTGTCTTGGTCTCGACTTGATCTGTCTCGGTCTTGGTCTCGACTTGATCGGTCTTGGTCTCGACTTGATCTGTCTCGGTCTTGGTCTCGACTTGATCTGTCTCGTTCTTAGTCTCGACTTGATCTGTCTTGGTCTCGGTTTTGTCTTGGTTTCGGTATCCTCTCGTCTTGGTCTCGGTTTAGGTGGTCTTGACTACAAGTCTACTACTCGGTCTATACTTTGATTATCGTTCTGAATCTGTCAAATATATCTGTTCATATGTTGTATGTTTAGATATGTATACCAAAAATATTCTGGGGGCCTTGAAAGTTGAGAAAATGATCAAAAATTCTGCAGTTGGCTGGCAACTTTTAAAAAAAAAATAAAAATAAAAAACTGGCGGAGAAAAATTATAATCATCGAATTGCGATTTTCTGATGAAAAAAATTGCGATTTAAAATGTTATTTTAAAATAAATAAAGAATAAGCTCCAGGTTTACTGTGCCTGTTTGTAGGGCTGCACAATGTGGCCAAAAAACATAGACAAAAATTCAGAAAAAAAAGTCTGAATATATATCAATATAACTATAAAATAATAATAAATAGGAGGGAAATACGATGTTATAAAATATGAGCATTTTAGTGCTTTCTGTACTCCTCTATTACACAATGTAGCATGCTGAAATTAGTCCTTTTAACCCCTTTAGGCTGTCTGAACCTCCTCTTACACCTGTCCATTACTCATCTGGACTGAAATCAGCCCACTAGAGCAGTGGTGTGTCATCGTGCCTCAGGATGATAACTCTACACTTGCAACTTCACCTCAGTTGGCTTGAAATAAGAGCTGTTCCAGAGAGGTTCTCATCAGATGATGATGAAAAAGCTAAGAAAAACTGGTCTGTGATCAGTGTTTCAGAGTGACTTCAATCTGAAGGCTCAGTAATCAAACATGTGGAGACCTGAAGACTAACACGATTGAGTCATGAAGTAAAATCCCTCTTAGCCAATCCTGAGACACGATTAGAGCTCCTGTTTAATCAGGAAGAGAAACAACTAAATAAAGCCTCAATACAAAAACTGAGCTTTCTTTGTATCATTAGTTTTAGGTGAAATGATTAATAGATTAGAAAAAATTATTTATTAACAATATACCAATGCTTTCCAAAGCAGAGATACATGCACCTTTGCTTTTTCTCACATTAACATCCAATTAGGGAAGTCATTTTGAATAGGTTGGAATATATTTGACAACTTGATTACATATTTTGCGTTTAAAGTAGCTCATTGATGATCCAAATATACATTAATCAATAATAAACCATATTTCGCATTTAGGTTATATACTGTTCAAAAGTTTGGGGTTGGTTCGATCTTTCAAATTTAAAAAAAAAAAATAAACATTAATAAACATTAAATATTGTAAAAACATTAATATTGTGAATTATTACTACTTAAGATTATTAATTTTAAATAGCTGTTTTCTATCTAAAAAAAATAAATATTTTAAAAAGTAATTTATTATATAAATGTCTTTACTGTTTGACTAATGCAATGTGTCCTTGCTGAATAAAAGTATTATGTTTTTAACTATTTTAAATGCACATCACAGATCTGTTGAGTTATGATAGTGATAGTGATGATAGATAGTGTCTAGATAGTTATAGATAGATAGTTATGATAGTTATGATAGATAGTGTCTGTTTAAGTATTTATCAACGAACGTTACAATGAAGTGTTATTGGAACTGATCTATTAAGTGTCTGCTGTTAAGAAAACACAACAGCGTGAACACTTACAGCATCAAAGTGGGCCGTAATTGAGCTGTGAATAAAGACATATATAGAGCTATATCTGTGCTGGACTGCAGTGTGAAGTCAATGCAAGGGCATGTTAATTCTGGTCACTGGAGCCAAGCTAAGTAACAGGATATCAGTAGACAAAAATAAAGAAACCCACACAGCTCAGATTAGCCAACTGCTGTCACTGCAACTGCAGAACAAGCACTCCGACAAGCACATATCCGCAAAGTGCAAAAATCAGCTTGTATTGTGTTGTGATGCAAGGAAAAGAAATGCAGGAGTTCAAAATAATAGTCTGTAATTTGTGTGCAATGGAAGGAGAGTCAACTTACGTATTTCCAGCCCAGAGTGGTTTTACAATTTTCACAGTAGATGTCTGCCACAGCATGTAAACCTGTTAGGAGAACCCTCTCCTCCGCTGGACCACAACCGACGTTCACACTGAGGGAAAAGAGGTTAATCAGTGGTCAAAATGGTGATTCGTGTGACTGACCTGTTTTCTGAAAGTCATTGTGGGTCACCTTTACTGGATGACCACTAAGTAGGTCAGAAGCAGTACTACAGCAGATGTGAACAGACCAACGGCCATGCAGAATCAACGTGAAACGAGACTCAGACACTGCTAGGATTTGCCACATTTTATTTGAACATAAATCCACTAGTAATTAAAAAAAGAAAAGACTATGCATTGGGTGATTTCAGAACAAGTAGTTTGCCAAACCATGCATACACAAACTGCAGCATTCAATTAAATGCAAACGACATAAGAATGGATTTACACATGATTTACACAGTTGATGGGGCTCAACAAAAATTTTTGGTCAAAATTTATTTAAATACATAATGAATAATAAACTACCATTCAAAGGTTTAGGGCTGCTAAAATTTGTCTAATGTTTTTGAAAGAATTATCTAGTGTTCACCCTATGGTGTTCACCAATGCTGCATTTATTTGATAAAAAATAAAGTCACATTTTGTGTAATATTATTACAAGTTAAAATAACTTTTACTTTAACATTTTCTGTGATGCTGATTTGCTGCTCAGGAAAATTTTCTATTATTATTATCAATTTTGTGCTGAAACAGTTGTGCTGCTTAATATCTTTGTAGAGACTGTGATGCATTTTTGTCTGAAATTTTTTTTTATTAATTAATGACTAATAAGTTCAAAAGAACACTATTTAGTAAATATAGAAATCATTTGGAACATAAATGTCTTTACTGTCTCTTTTGATCAATTTAATCCATCCTTGCTGAATAAAAGTATAACATTTTTGAAAAAAGTACACAAAAATTAAATTAAAACATTTAATTTTTTTAAATGAAATTTTTTTAAATTAACAATTAAAACACAAAAGTACACGAGATATCTGTAAATATTGATACATGCATAAACAAACTTTTCAAGTGCATTTATAACACGAGTGACCAAATTTTGCAGCCAACTAAATTTGTTGCAATGCAATTCTCACATTCAATTTCATAAAGTCTGTCAGTTCATTTCAGCATTCAGAATATTAAGCTCTCTTAACAAAATAATCTTTCTTGCGTTTACATTTGAAGCCCAAACTTCCACATGTGATGACAGCGGCCTCTTTATTTTTGCACTTTTGCAGTGCTTAACACTCAACACTGTGAATTGGCTGAGGAATTTAACAGGTCACGAACCCGAACACAGTCAACCTCGAATTTATCATCGTAATATCTCACACACACCAGAGCGCTAGCTTAAACACACTGGTAGCACAATGCTTAAATATGATGAATCATCATTAGATAGCAGTGCTATGTTTAGGCCTACAGCTCTTGAAATATGCAAAACAGCTATAGCCATTCCTCTATGAGTCTCAGACAGAGATATAAGGGATAATGTGCAGTCAACCGGTCATTTTCACAAAACAAACCCCTTCAGGGTGATGCAAGAAGACCCGTCTGCTTTGCACTCCGTCTGGGTTTATTTTGCAATAACATCCAGAAACATTCTCCCTTATATACACTACCGTTCAAAGTTTGGGGTCACAATGATTTTTTTAATGTTTTTGAAAGTCTCTTATGCTCACCAAGGCTGCATCTATTTGATCAAAAATATAGTATAGTATATATTACAATTACATATTTATTACAATTTAAAATAACTGTTTTCTTTTTGAATATATTTTTAAAATGTAATTTATTCCTGTGATGCAAAGCTGAATTTTCAGCATCATTACTCCAGTCTTCAGTGTCATATGATCCTTCAGATTAAATATTTTTTTATATTTAATATTTAAATATTAATATTTTTATTTAATATTTTTAATATGAAAAATATTAAATATATTTAACATTTTTAATATTTAATATTTTTATTTAATATTAAATAATATAATATTTTTTATTTAAAAATATTTACATTCATATTTTATTAATTTAGATATTTTAATTTAATATTTAATATTTTTTATTTAAAATAGAAATCCTTTGTGCCATTATAAATGTCGTTACCATCACTTTTTTATCATTTTTGATGCATCCTTGCTGAATAATAGCGATTTCTTCTTTTTTTTTTTTTTTAAAAAAACATTTACTGACCCCAAACTTTTAAACAATAGTGTATCGTCTTAATTCACAACAAGAAAATGCTATAAATTGTTGATGTGAATGAGATAATTACTTACACTGAATTAAAGAGGTAGGCTCGTCCCTGGCTGCCTTGGAATGACTAGAGAGACAAAAAGAGAAATATAAATGTTATGTATGAAGGATAATATTCAGATCAGAGTTCTCGCACACTCACAGATGCATCGGACTCGCACATGGTTTTCCATGAAAGATTCACTAAGAGGCATTAGAAGAGTGCGTGTGGGCGTTATGGTGCTCTGTTCATGTGTGTGTGTTCATGGAAAGTCTGTCTGAAATACGGTCTGGGCAGAGGCCAACATGTGCATTTCATAAATGGTTCTTAGCATATGTGTCTGCAAGAATGAAACAGTGTTTCTCTTTAGAAAATGTGTGTGTATGTGGGTTTATGACACTCTACATAATAAACAGAGGTGCTTTTATTCCTCATCATAAAAATGGAGATAAAGCTGCACTAAATGGAGTCGCTTCTGTTGGGTTTCCATTCAGTGTTCAATGATATAGTTCACTTTTGTGGAACACAAAAAGGTGAAATTTTGAAGAACGTCCTGGCCACTCTTTTTAAAATATTGAAACCTGCCAAAAAATTCCAAAAATGGGAGATAAATAAATAATACAAATAAATTAATTAAAACACATCATAAGTGATCTACATCCAAGGCCAAATTTAAACACAATTCACAAAAACCTTGAAATCGGCTGTACTTCATTGGCATGTTCATTATAATATTAAATAGCGTACAAGCCACTACTTTATGACTTGAAGCTTGATATCTCCATTTCCAATCAGTGTAACTACGAGGAATGATCAGCATACCACTAAAAATATCATGGCTTCCACAGAAAAAATAGAAAGTCTAGAAGGTTTGGTAGCAACATGACTCTTCCATATGTCAGAGCTTTCATTTTTGGTTGAACTAATCCCCCAAGTGTCCGGTGCTTTTAAAGCCGTCTGTGTCCTTCTTTCTTCTCTGTCAGTATCTCTGGCTCCTTAATCCCTTCTGGACACTTTCTTCTCTTTACTGATGTTTTGAAAGCATTAACCTGTTTAGCATCTACCACACCCTAATAACACAGATAATAGAGTTTAGTCTAATGAGGGCAAGAATACTTCAGCCACGAACCCAAACAGCACCAATGATCAGCATACGAATATACTATAAAGTTTGGAACAACACAACTTACTTTAAAGATCATTTGGTTTATTTATTATTAGTGGTCGACCGTCCGGCATAGATTTTTCGCTGGCTGATATAAAGCCATTATCAAACTCAGTGTTGGGTGTAACTAATTACCAAGTAATTACTGTAATTTAATTACTTTTCCCTTGAAAATGTAAAGTAATAGATTATTCTTCATTTATCTGTAATTTAATTACAGTTACTTCTGATGTAATTGAGGTAAATACTGTGTATGGATCAATACGATCTCACAGCGATTCGTATGCATTTTATGAGGTGTCTAAATCGTACGACCGCACTCGTACAAATTCGTATGAATTATTGTAAAATATGTCTGAAAAGAGTGTGAAATGTCATGAGATCAGACCTAAAACAATAGTGGGTTTAACATCAAAATGTGTTGTCTGATTTTAAAAAGTATTTTTAACCTTCTCCACCTTGGTCACAAGGAAAATTCATGCAGTTTTATAGTATTTATTTGAAAGAATTAAAACAGATTCGTGTCTATCCTTGTATTATTCAGCTGGTTGAGAATGATATTAGATTTTGAAAGTAATTAGTAATTAAAAGTAATTAAATACTTTTTAGAGAGAGTAATTAGTACAATAATCTAATTACACTGTTGAAGATGTAATTAGTAACTAGTAATTAATTACTTTTTTAGAGTAACTTACCCAACACTGATCACACTCTTTGATTTTAATCTGAAAATGCTAAGTTTAGAAAGGATTTTTAACACCTTTACAAGACGCTTCTTTTTAACATGTTCACATTCAGAATGAGCAACAGTTAAAGTAACACTTTCCTTAGCAAACACCACTAATAACGGCACTCAGTGATGGTGAGAATATAGTGAGGAGACTGTGAAAAAACACACAAGGGAACTTAGTCATAAGTCTGTATATTCAAGCAAGAAGTCGGTTAAGCAGACGTATTCATGGATGGAGCACTGAGCGCTCTGACAAACCAGCTAAAAATATGGATTACCAACAACAAGTGCGATGCTTTTCAGATTAGGAAAGCTTTTTTGGAAACCCTAAAATAATGCACCACAAATGCATACACCAACATACATGAGTTTTCTACAAAAGCAGTGCATGCTTGTTGGTAGGTGGTTGGATTTAGGCCAGTGTGCTCCTGGTAACCTGCTGTCATCCTCGGTCGCAGGAGCCGGGGCATGGGCGAATCGGCTTTACTTTTCCACTGCCGGTGACCTGAGTACAGCTACAAGCCTAATAAAGACTGTTAAAGCCCACAGCGGCTGTCTGTGCTCTTCTAAGAGGAGTGTCTAACCAGCTCAAGCTGAAGGCAAACGGGTAATTTTATAGGGACATTGACACAATGAAAGGCCCCCAACTGTGTCGTTTAACATTGCGGGACAAGTAAATCTGGCTGCTGTTGTTACAATGGCAGTATGTGCACAATGCACATGGGAATGAGAGGTGGAGCAAAAGCTGTGCATTTAGGAGGACGAGAATGCATTCAAGCCAGATCGTTGAGATTTAATTACAGATCTGCCTCCATTATTATGTCATAATTACAAAAAGCAACACGCTAAAGTCCTGGGAAACATTCAGTGCAAATGAGCAAAGAGATACATTAGCAACTGTTAACAGAAATTGTATTATACAAGCTTCCGATTCAGAGTATGGAATGTTTAAAGGGGGGATGAACTGAGAAATCAAATTTATCTAAGAGGTCATCATATTATAAGAATATCCTGTAAGTTTTAGAACTGAAAACGTCCTTGTTAGTCCAATAAAAGCTTTTATTGACACCAGCCTCAGGCCCCGTCCACACTACTTTCGTTTAAAAACGGAGACCTTTTGCTACGTTTGCACCTCCCGTCCACACTAAAACGGGAAAAACGAAGACCTAAAACAGAGAAGTTTAGAAACGCTGCAGCTGAGTTTTGCGTTTTGAATCTCCGGAGGGCGTTTTAGTGTGGACGAGACAAAACGGAGGAGTTTACAAACGATGACGCAGAGGCTCACACTCGGCTCTATGATTGGGTGTCATCAGTCATGACGTGTCTTTCCCTGATTCGCCAAACACTGTTTACACCGGCGCGCGCATGCCCAGTGTTGGTGAATGGTCACGTGATCCGCGTTTTCAGTCGTTTTAATGTGGACGGAGATCATTTCTGATGCACAGATAAAACGCTGGTGTGGACGGAGATCGTATTCGTTTTAATTCTCCGTTTTTAAACGAAAACGCAGTAGTGTGGACGGGGCCTCAGCAAACGACTCGTTTTTCAAAGTGGGGAACTATGACGTCAAAGAGGATAAAACCCCACCCCCGCAGAAGAAGATCAACGCCTACTTCAACACGGCCGGTTTAGCCCCGCCCACCGATTCGCGCATTACACGCATAGCTAAATAACATACCAGTAGGCCGAACGTACGTATGGGCGAATCATTCAGGTTGCTATTTTACAACATTTGACGCCCCCACGTACACTGACGGGTGAGTTGAAACTCATTATAATATGCAAAACTGTTCTCCACTCACAGCAGTGGGCGTTTACTTCCTAGTCTTCAGTGCGAGACGCCCATAAAAACCGAGCGTTTTTCAGCTAGGCTCAAAACTAGGATAGAAAATAGCCTATTACTTATTCATTTTGATGTTTTTAAATGCAAAAACCAAGCGAACGTCATAAGTCGACTTCAGACAACAATATAATAAAATTTAAAAAGCACCCCCAGATGTACTCTTTTGTTTCAGAGCTTCTCTTAATAATTCATTCGTCACAGTTACTTTTTTGCAGCAGAAATGACTTGTGGTGTTCCAAGCGACTCATTTCTTTAAGGTTTTTGACATGCCTTGAGGACATCTTGGTAAGTGTTGCCTGGTTTTGAACTACTGTAACCATAACAGCAGGCCACACAGAAGGGATCCCTGGGATTCGATAAATTTCTCTTTTAAAGCGATTAATGAACACTTTAATGTTTTTTCCCCATGTCAAGGGCCAAGGCGGGTTAATCTGCAGATGCAATGAAGTGTAGATCAATTATTTTAAAATAGTGGTTTGGACCGTGGGGCCTAATGCATAAAAGCTGCATACAAAAAAGGGGCTTCATGCCACAGTTAATAGTTAATACAATTTCCTTCATAAGGATTTACAAAAAAAAAAGTTCAAAACTTTCTATCAGAGCTATATATGCGTACTTGTACCGGTGTTTATACAAGATACAAGAATTAACTTCAGCTGAATTCAACAGTCATTTAGAAGCCATTGTTCATCATTTTACAAATATCTTTGGCATAATTGACTTTCAGACGTCAAACTGTGTTTGCCTTGGACCAAAGTAGGTGATACCTACATTTTAACTAGTAGTAATATTGACAATTCACATCAATTTAAAACAATCTCTTAGCAAGTATCTGAACTTGCGATATTATTAAGACATCAAATGGTAACAAAAGCCAGTTTAGAATATAGACAAGGAATAATGCATAAAACATACACTACCATTCAAAAGTTTTTTTTTTAAATCTTTAAAAGATTTTATTTTATTCTGCAAAGATGCATTAAAATGATCAAAGTGACAGAAAAGATCTTTTGTAACATTACTGTACATTTATTTCATTTCAAATAAATGTTGTCAAACTTGATAACATTAAGAAATATATCTTGAGCCCCAAATCATCATATTAGAATGATTTCTGAAGGATCATGTGACACTGAAGGCTGGAGTAAATAAATTACAGGAATAAATGACATTTTAAAACATATTCACATAAAAAAGGGTTATTTTAAACTGTAATAATTTTTTCAAAATATTATTTTTTATATATTATATAATATTTAATATTATTTTATATATTATATAATATTATATATATATATATATATATAAATATTATTTTTAATATATATATATATATATATATATATATATATTAAAAAGAAAGCAGCCTTGTTGAGCATAAGAGACACTTCTGACAAAAACATTACAAAAACCATGCCAATACCAGACTTTTGAATGGTAAGTGTGAATGAAAAATGAAATGCATTCTGGCATATTTTTAGATAAAGCCAGTTGTGCATACTTAAGCATGTGTATTATCGCTTTAAATACCAATTAGTAGATTTATAGCATCGATTTACTGATTCAAGCTCACATCATAAACTTTGTATCATCCACACACTTTCAAGTCAGAATATTTGGTCCACAACCGTAGAACATCAAAAAACAAACATCTCTCAGTCTTTTTGCAAAATGTGTTTCCAACGCAGGCTGATTTTATTGAGAGGCTAAAACTTTCCACCTGGCTTGAAAACAAAACCACCCATTCTTTTACTGCCTTCATTTATCTATTGGCTGAAGATCTACTCAGCACCGACTGGCTGACGTTCCTCCCTCTCTCACTGGCCTTAAACTCTTCGGCTAGCGTAACCTGAGATTACTGTTGTTAAAACAGAACAAGTGGGTCATTTACTGTTCTCATCAAAGGCACCTGGCTCAGAGACAAACTGCAGTCAATGCTGGGTTTGTTCTAATTCTTTGCAATCACTACCTGATTGTGGGAGCAGTTATGAGGCACATCTGATAGTAGGGGTTTGGTAATTCACTTTAACTACAGAGGAGGAGAAATGGGGAGATTTAGAGAAAAGGGATCAGAACATGCAACCCATCAAATAACACGATAAAGGCGCCAACATGGGCGGCATCCTAACCAAGATGGGACTTCATTAACAGACAGCGACTTCACACTTCACACAAAAAGTATTCTTTATGGGAGAGTTGTATTGTTACCTAAGCATGTCTCTAATCGGACAATTAATAAGATGATAAAATAGTACTTTTCAGTGTTAAAAGAAAAAAAATATTTATCAACTTTTTTCTTGCTTCATCCATCATCTCGGTTTAACTTTTCACTAAATTTGGCATAATGCATTCTGGGATTATAATTTGGCAGTAATGAGATTTATTCATTTCCACCCCACTTTCTACAGTGTATATCGCTTTAATTCACTAGTTCGCCTGCTCATTCAGCCTTAAACTAACTTTGCTTGCTGTCCTTGGAGGAAGCTCGAACCTGAGGTTAAACCCCCCCATGATGGAATTGTGTATAAGAGGATAGAGATAGTTTACTGGAGAAGGACTGCTGGAAGAATTTGTCAATGGGATGACGTGCTGATATAGTACGCTCGTAATGATGATTGACAGGACTGAATGTTTAGGCTCCTCCCGAACCTACTGTACATTTGGAGCTTCATTACAAATAATAGAGCAATGCATTGTTTAGGTCAATTAATCTGACGATTTTTGACCAGTTTTCGAAAAGTCTTTCTGCCTGGTGATATTTACTAAATCTATCAATAGCCATGTAAATATATGGTATGCATTTTCTATTTTCAAATATTATTTGTGAATTTTGGGCAAATAAATGTATAATATAAATGTAAATAAATTCAGCAATAAATAAATATTTATATACATGTGTACACACATATGTACACACACATAAATAAATATATATGAATAAAATGTATAAATACATGTATTTATATATATATATATAGATATATATATATATAGATATATAGATATATAGATATTAATATCTGCTTTGCTGAATCACCGCAGTGAATTAATTTTTTTAATTTACCAAAACAACATATTTGATTATGAATAATACTTCCAAACAGCCATTCTTTGGGAGCATTATTCAGGAAAATTATGCCTATGGTCATCATGGTACATTATAATTCTGCAAACTACATTTTGGAGCAGAGAGATTAGGTATGCAAATCTTCCAAGAACTTCCAAAGACAATTTTTTTTGGAGGCACCCAGTATAAGGACTTAGACAAGATTGCTTAAAGTATAAAGATCTTGTAGTGCTATACGACCCAATGTCCCATCTCGGGAGCAGATGGGGTGTCTGTCTGTGAGTCAGAAGGGTGCTTGACGAAGACTTACTGCAGACAAAGCCTTAGCTTAGCCTTTCCACAATACTGTCCGCATTCCGTCAGTGAGCTTTGATGCCAATCCAATAGTTCAGCATGCAAGTCCTGCTTTTTATTGGCTAGCGCCAAGCCTGCAAGTCCTTTCTAATGTTGATCCCATTTTTGGCAGGTTTGTGACAGCATAATGCAAGATATCATGATACCTCAACCTCCTAGTTTATGAAAAAATGCATTAGTTGGATGCTATGCATCCTTTCAATGGGGAATTCACCACAATTAATATGTCAAGAATGATTGCATTAAAGGGATACTCCACTTTTTTTTGGAAATAGGCTCATATTACAACTCTTAAACAGTTGAGTTTTACCGTTTTTGAATCCATTCAGCTGATTTTCTGATTTTTAGAAGTATATCAGTAACCAGACAGTTTCTGGTCTCATTGACTTCCATAGTAGGGAAAAAAATACTATGGAAGTCAATGAGACCAAAAACTGTCTTGTTACTGATACTTCTAAATATCAGAAAAATCATTAGAAAGGATTCGAAAATATTAAAACTCAACTGTTTAACTCTGGGAGAGTGATAAAATGAGTCTATTTCCAAAAAAAGTGAAGTATCCCCTTAAATGAAAGATAAAACGAGAAGACTGGGAAAGATATCTGAAATGGCAAGACTCACCAAATCTGGTGGCCATGCTGGAAGAGTGAAAGTATGTCATGCACAAATTGGCCTGCTTTAACATTTAAAACAAAAAAACACAACATTTTCCACTTTTAAGTGCTAACAAAGGCCTCCATTCTGAAATAAAGTGGGTCATCTTTAACAAGGCCATATTTAGGCATTATCTAAATGTCAGGATATGTAAGGAACATCTGTTGAGTGTTTCATTGTGTAATGTCAACTCTTGCCCTCACAGAGGACAGCCCAGAAACAATGTACCTTTCATAATATACGACCTGCCATTGAGCAGGTCCATTTGTTAATGAAATAAAGATGCGTGCCATGAAAAGAGTAGCTACAGGATAAAGGTGCTGGACCCAGACTATCACCCTCAACGAAATGACATAATCAGCTTAGAGGTAATTCTTGGCATTGAGGAGATGAGATAGAGAAAGGAGGTTGCAGGCGAGTCCAGTGCAGCCATACAGGAGGATAGCAAAACCTCTCTTGACCAGACCGACTCACCATCTCCCCAGAGCATGTGGTGTTTTTCAAGTGCTAAGAGCATTAATACTTTTATTTGGACACACAAACACTCCTTGCCTGCTGGATAAAGGAAAAGAGACTTTCTGACAGATTCTGGGGGATGAACGCACTGGAGCTTGAGCTGAAGCCGACTGAAATGAATTTTGTTCTGCTTACTGTGGAATTCCATCATTTGTCCTGAAGTTTGCCCCGGTCTACCTTCATGTCCAAAAAAAGACACTGGCATGGGCGCATACAGTCAGTCAATTAATCTGCGTGTAAAGAGGGGATGGTATTAGGGACGGCTGCTCTCCACAGATCTTATTTTAGATTTTGTGTATCTAAATACAGATTGCAATGCATCACCAAGCATTACAAGCCATAACTGGGTGGTCATAGGATTTCTACAGTGCATTTTAGATATACCGTATGGAAATGTATTTCTTAATAACAAAAAAGACTGATTTAATTTAATACGTTTATAGTCTTGTTTCCACTCAGTGTTTCAAAGTGAAGTCTGTGTTTTGTGTGTCTCTGAACGGCTCAGTTCACAGTAAAACACTTTATCTCTACATGTGAGATTAGCATGCATTTGGGACCGAAGCGGGCAAGAGTTATTTTCACATTTGCATAATTTCAAAACTTTTTGTGGGCAGATGATTACAGCATTACAGCAACCCGTTTTCACAGAAATGGTAGTTTGGTAGAACTGCAGTTCACGTCAAAATAAAAGCTCAAGGGTTTATCTCTTGCAAGTGAAGAAGTTAGGACAAAAGTATACTAATTTCCCCATTGCAGCATAATGTAAAATGATATACTTATCAAATATTCATTTGCATTGGTTTATTTCTTTTCTAAACCATTATTATATTTTTATTGTTCGACTTCCTATAACACCAGTGTGATGTGAATGTAATGTAGACCGAGACACTATATCATGACTAAAGAGAGGGTTAATTCTCCATTAAAGTTCAGTCAAAGTCAATGCACAGACTTTTTTCTTTGTCCAATTAGCAGACTAAACATGGGTTGGAGCTCTTAATTTGAACTCTCAAAGTGCACCAGATTGATGAATTTCATTTAAAAATAAAAAACTTTTTCTTACGAGGCAGACCCCCAAGAAGGACAGAGGTCCAGCCCCCATATTCTCACAAAATCCTCTGGGAAACACTGTATGTACATTTAGCCCTAATCTTAATACAATACAGGATTGGATGACTGCATATCCACATAATCTAGGACCTTAAAAACAACATCAGTCTCTAAATATGTCATGGAAATACAAGTTAACCAACATTCCTCAGGTCAAAATAATCACTAAAACGTTGCTGGGTCACTTGGCAACTCATGCAAACTTGGAGGACACGTCAAACAGCTTCAGATTTCTGACCCATAAAGCAGCTATGTGACGTGGCTTCTTTTTGTTTGTTTGTACCATTTCTTTTCTCATAAATAGAAAGCAAATCAAACTGTGGCTGGATTCATGAATTTTTTCTCAAGAAGCGAAGAATTCTTTTAAGATAAGAATGTCCCAAAAAGGAATTCCAGAAAACTTCTAAAGTTATCAAATATTTTCTTAAAGGGATAGTTCACCCCCCAAAAAACATAATTCTGTCATCATTTACTCACCCTCATGTTGTTCCAGACCTGTAAGATATTTAGAAGAATATGGGTAACCACACAGTAGATGGGCCCCATTGACTTCCATAGTATGGAAAGATAAAAAAATCCTATGGAAGTCAAAGGGTATTATCAACTGTTTGGTTATCTCCAAAATATCTGCTATTATGTTCAGCAGAAGAAAGAAATTCTTCATACAGGTTTGGAACAACTTGAGGTTGAGTAAATGATGACAGAATTGTATTTTTTTGTTGAACTATCCTGGCTTTAGGAATAATTGTAATCTTAAGAATCTAATTTTCAAATCCCTTTAGCCTGGAAAACCAGAAATCAAACAGGGTAACCAAACCACCTGTTCCGAGATCGTGTCTGAACTACAAAAGGGTCCGACTGATCCTGACAGGTGCTGTGCATACTGGGAAGTGGATCATCTCCTGCAGTAGCGTTAACAGCTTAGCCATCTGGGAGAGTGGCACGTGCCTCCTGTGTGAACATATCCTGCTAAATCCACCAAACAAGATGCAAAGTGTCTGCTGTGATATATACATACACAAAACAGAATGTCAGCTAGGCTGGTAAACCTTTTATGGATGCTCTCAGGAGACACAAAAACAGTCTAAGCACAGCCGAGACGTGACTTACAGCATGCTGTAAGGTAACAGAAAATCTAGGGCTCTCAAACGATTAATCGCATCCAAAATAAAAGTTTGTGTTTACATAATATATGTGGGCGCACTGTATAATTATATATATATATATATATATATATATATATATATATATATATATATATATTAGGGCTGTCAAAATGATTAATCGCGATTAATCACATCCAAAATAAAAGTTTGTGTTTACATAATATATGTGGGTGCACTGTGTATAATTATTATGTATATATATAAAAACACACATGCATGTATATTTACGAAAAAAATATTATTTATATATAAAATATTTATATATAATATAAATTATATACAAGTCTATAAACAGAATATACATGAAAATATTTCTTAAATATATACAAGCATGTGTGTGTATTTATATCTAAAATAATTATACACAGTGCCCCCACATATATTACGTAAACACAAACTTTTATTTTGGATGCGATTAATCGCGATTAATCGTTCTGACAGCCCTAATATATATATATATATATATATATATAAATATAAATATATATATATACACACACACACATGCGTGTATATATTAAGAAATATTTTCATGTATATAGATTTATATATACATTATATATAAATAAATATAAATATTTTATATATAAATAATATTTTTTCTTAAATATATACATGCATGTGTGTGTATTTAGATATATATAAAATAATTATACACAGTCAGTGCACCCATATATATTATGTAAACACAAACTTTTATTTTGGATGCGATTAATCGCGATTAATCGTTTGACAGCCCTAGAAAAATCGCATCTAGTTTATTACGCACACATATACATATGTATATGCGAGCTGTCATTTCCCCCCACTAAGTTTATTGTTTTCAAATTACTAGGTAAACAATTTTATTAAAAAACTTTTATCCAAAACGATTTGCATGGCATTTAAGGCATGCATTTTCAATCAATTGTATGTACTAACTATTTCTTTTAAGTATGGGCTGAGGACCGTTCTTCTCAACTTGTGTTTCCTGAAATCCCGTGGTTACTGCGAAAAGCTAAGAACTTGTGCTGGATAATGTGGTTAATTTAGTAGCATTGCTACTTTTAGTTAGTTTCTCCCCAACACTGCCTGCAAGTCCATTAGAGTCGCCACTGACCTTTGAGATGAGCTCATCGTGATTGGCGAGATGTGCCCGGCAGTGGATGCAGCTGTAGGTTCGGTGACAGTTGGGCAGGTAGGCCTGGAAAGTCTTTGACTTTGTCATCTTGACCATCTCACAGTCGTGGTTCTCTTCACTGGGTTCTTCTGGGCTGGCACTAGACGAGTTACAGCTTTGCTGAACTTGCTGACAGAAGAAACACTGGAAGATGCAAGCAAAAGCCGTCGTTGTTGTGGAGTGGGTGTGTGGCACGCTCCACACAGACACCACAGGAGAAAATACGACCTGGAAATAGAAGGCAAGAAAAGGAGGATGGAGAAAGTCATTATTAATTGGCTTCTACCAAGCTATTAAAAGATTGGGTAATCTCAAACTGACCTTTAGGACCCAAAAATCCTCATGATTTTCATCATTTACTCAACTCATGTCATTCCAAAACCCTATGACTGTCTTTCTGCTGTGGAACACAAAATGAGAAATCGCACTGGTTACTGTTCCATGCAATTATGATGAATGGGAACCAGAGCAAAAGCACCACAGAAGTCGCTGTAAGCTTAACAAAAACATTCTTTTGAGTCGGCTCTCAAGTGATCCAGTTCACAAAATCAGTCTGAGTGGATCTTTCAAGAATTGGACCGCTTTGGTTCTCTTGATCCGAATTCCCTTCATTTAGACTAACTCAATGATCCGTTGCAGTTAAAGGAGTTCACTTTAAAAAAAAAAAAAAACTTTTGCTGATAATTTACTCACCCCCATATCATCCAAGATGTCCATGTCTTTCTTTCATCAGTTGAAACGAAATTAAGGTTTCTGATCAAAACATTCCAGGATTTTCTCCATATAATGGACTTCAATGGGAACCAAACGGTTCAAGGTCCAAAAGACAGTTGCAGTGCAAACTGCAAACTGTTCAAAGGGCACAGAAGCTCAATCAAGACTCTTAAATGAACGATCGGTCATTTAAAAAAAAAAAAGTTTAAGTTTTAAAAGCTCAAATGGTCACCTTCGAACTCATTCATCAAAATGAATGAATCTTTTCCCGATTCAACTCAACATTTCGATCGGAGAGTAACGGAGGAGAGTAACGATCGTTTCACTTGATAAGACCCTTATTCATCATCTGAAATCATTTAAAGCCCTTTGAACAGTTTGCAGTTTGCACTGAAACTGTCTTTTGGACCTTGTACCGTTTGGTTCCCATTGAAGTCCATTATATGGAGAAAAACCCTGGAATGTTTTCATCAAAAACCTTAATTTCTTTTCGACTGAAGAAAGAAAGACATGGACATCTTGACATGTGATGTGAGTAAATTATCAGCAAAAGTTTTTTTAAAAGTGAACTACTCCTTTAACAAAATTTAATTAAAAGGATGGATGGATAACTACTTAAAATTCTGGTCTGTATGACTTCCGATGACTTAGAATACAGTTCCCGAGTTATATTATCCATATTTATGATAACTTTTTGGTACTCTTGCATCCTTATTTGAAGCTTAAAATTGCATGGAAGGAGTAACCAAATGATGACAGAGTCTTCCATTTTTGGGTTAAATTTGCATTCAGGCATTTTGCAGATACTTTTATCCATTTAAGGTATGCATTTTCAATTCAATGCATTCCCTAGGAATCAATCCCATGTCCTTGGTGTTCCTAAAGCCATGCTCAACTTGCATGAACTAACTATTTCTTTTAAGCATGAACAATTTGTCCTAGAGTGGCAAAAATATATATATTTAGTATGCAAATGAGCAGCTCAAATCTGATAAAAGCAAAAGAAAACAATTTCCTCTTCACCCTTGACAGTTTAAGCCTGATCTGTGAGACTGATGAAGTGTGAATAATAAAGATTTTCCCTCCAGCGAACACCACATATTTAACATTCACTTTTAAAAAAGTTGTTTAAGCATGTCAAAAATGGCAGCTAGTTGCCCTGTGCACCAAGAGGACCAAGGTAAGCTCGAGGGAAACGCATCATCTATAACACAATAACATTCAAATCATCTTGATTTACCAGACGGCCCCCTTTTTACAAAGCCAAAACAACACTAAAGCAGTGAATTAATTGTGGAAGGTTATTTATACATCAATGATTTTAGCTACAGCACTTCCTTTGATTATCATGCAAAACCTTTGAACATGAACACGGCCATCAAAGTACCATATTGCCATGTGATGCCAACTTTTCTGCATGGAAGGAGAAATTATAAGGAATAATAATAATTAATTGCATCTTTACACTTAAATAGATAGTTCACCAAAAAAAATGAAAATCCTGTCATCATTTACTCACCCTCAAGTTGTTCAAAACCTGTATGAGTTTCTTTCTTCTGTTGAACACAAAAGACATTCTGAAAAATGTCAGTAACCAAACAGTTGATGGACCACATTGACTTCCCTAGTATTTTTCCCACATACTATTGAGGCCAATGAGGCTCATCAACTGTTTGGATACCCATACTCTTCAAAATATTTTATTTTTGTGCAGCAGAAGAAAGAAATGCATACAGGTTTGGAACAAACTGAGGGTGAGTAAATAATGACAGAATTTTCATTTTTGGGTGAACTATCCCTTTAAGGCACTGGCCGATTTTAATGGCTTTTCTAAAACAGCATCTCTTTTTGGCATTCATCATTCCATAGTTCCCATGCTGTTCACACAGACAATCAGAAAATAACAGGAAACTCAGTATAGTGCGCTAATGAGGGGGTAACAACACTGTATGCAAAAGAAAACAGTCACTTCCGCAATAGCACAGGAAGCTCCAACCATGCCGACCAACAAAGCGCGCGAGCTCTGGCGCCGATGGGTTGCCAGATCCGCTAAAACAACACACTCTGACTTACCTAACCAAAATAAGTCTAATGAAGCAAACCCATGCTGCTTTTGTTTTGCATAAAACATAGGCAACATTATCAAAGCAAAATTAATTTTGACGCTAAATTGTCTTTTCGAGAACCAAATCATTTAAATGTTTCACATATTACAACTGACCCCATTAATAAATCTCACTCGTACACAGAGAACTGAGGAAAGCTGTAACGGATGAGGAGGAACTGTTCAATAATTACATAATACACTGGGATTCGTACAACAAGTGAATATTTGACAACTGCTGCTAATAGTGGTCGATTATACGTCATTGTGATTATATCAATCTTAAACATGCAACTGTATTATGTTAACAAGCCCTCAAAACGGCCAATAATAGCGACTTTACGTAAACAAAACACAAAGTCGCTTATAATAAGCGGAGTAGGCAACACTCGCGCGTGCACGAAGACAAGACCTCGCGCAGCGCTCGATGTGGCACGCGTCTCGGTTGAAAAGAGAACTTTACCTGTAAACATTATATCTAAATATTCAATATCAACTAAATAATTCTTTTTTTTTTCATTTTACAAATCTTTTAATCACATACATAACCACGAAAATAATCTAGAGATTATTCCCTATATTTAATGTAATTAGCAGGAATTAATGTAGCCTAAAGACAAAAATAAGCACTAACGTGCTTGCGCAAATTACACGTCAAGCTTTCTTTTACAAAGACAAGTTAATTGGAAAGAACATACACATCTGTAACACTGCGGAAAATGTGATAACGGTTCAGTTATAATATGTTTTATAACTGCTAACCCTGTAAAAGCGCTGAGTTTTGAAATAAAACCAGAGGACGGTCGATCTGAAGGAAGATCAACAGCAGACAAACAAAGGAGACTCATGAGCGCGTGTTGACCTGACAGGATAAGGCTAATCATGAGTATGATGGCTTAAGATATAAGAAATATAACACATCTAACCATTTAAAAGCTCGAATAGTCACGTTACGCTAATCTAAGCAAGTTACTTGTTCATTGCAACTTATTCCGCATGCGCATGTGACTCTTTTGTTTTACTTTCATGCAAATAAGGGAAAAACAACAAAGCAAGATGTCCATAAAAGCAATTCGGTGAGCCAACAATAGGCAACCAGTTACAAAAGGTGCAAATTGATTGTTGTCAGCGAGATCTTTAGAGCAAACAACAAAGAAACCCTGAGACCAACGTGGATACAAAACAAAGGCTCGTGCGTTGACAAAACCAGGAAGCGCAGTGACAGAGACAAAATTTTGAGTCTCGATATCTGCAAACACTAATGCCAACGATAAACTGACATTCTTTATGCAAACCAAATACGACATTTGTGTTTTTGTACCGTACATTAACTTACAAATCGCGTGCATGCACCCAACTCCACATTTTTGCCAAAGGCAGACGAGAGATTTAGACATGGAAAGGTTTTGAGCTTGTGTACATTAACGTTAATAAGCGTCCTAAAACAATAATTTTGTTCTCACATATCAAATATAAAAGTATATTAGTGACATGAGCAGACTTACCACTTGAACTGGATCTCAATGCGAAGTTTGGCATAGATTTTCTAAAGGGAAGCTGATATTTTTTTCCACTCAACGTATGATTTGTGATGTTTTTAATTTATTTTTGGTTCTGGTTGTCTTGTCTCGGTGCAGGTTCCGTCTGAGATCTCAAACGGAGACTATCTGACAGTTTTGTGTTTCGGTTAGCCTGTACATTTCTCTAGTCTTTGTTGCACTCTTTGTGTTTGTGTGATAGACTTGCTTGCTGCTTTGTGTGTGGGCGGGGCGTCGCATTACTGGCGTGTAAAGCAGCCAATAGCGGGGCTGCGAGGGCGTGGCCATCAGTGAATCGAAAATAACCCCGGATGTGTAAATAAATACAATGCAACTCAACGATTATATAGGTTATGATGACTTCATCGTATCCATGTTTTGCATTAGCCCCTGGCAGTTCTCAAAATGGAGAGCTGTATGCCCCAATGAAGAATAATTCAACGAAGTGTACATTAGATTTTAAAAATTGAATTGAGTTAGCTAATTGATTGAATAGCTCTTAAGAATAGCCTGTAGTTTGAGCCCTATAATGTCACTGACTCCTTTTTATTGTGATACACCCACACACACAAAGTCCACATGAATTCTTGTCAACGTTTAAAGAGTCATCATAGAACAATATTCCTTAAATAATGGTTTGGGACTTGTGTAAGGGTGGGATTCACAGCCTGGCAGCGTTGAAGAAATGGCCCCATATCTTTATGCGTCAGAGAGCATCTGCTACGCCTTATAAATAATAAGTGAAAAGTCTGCCTAAAAATAAATGATGGTCACAAAAAAAAACAACCCAGTATCTTATTAAATGTGCACAACTATAACGGCAGATGCAATGCATAAGATAAAACTTATCCTTACTATATGCATATGACGTGCATGTCATTGTCATTATATTAACTGACAGTGCGTTGTTTAAAGATAAATAACCCATACCTATTGACACAGGCAGACAGACGCAGTGTTCCGACGATAATCAGTACTCGTCGATAGTTTCAAAAGCGAACAGGAAGGCGTGGATTCGTGCAACATTATCAAGTCTTCTTCGGGTAAATAAGGAAGCCTGTCGCGTCGCCACCACTGTCCTGATGATGTCATATGTTTTCATTCTGCGTCCCATTTTATAACTCCGCGCCATAGTAACCCACAGTACAGCTTTTCACACTGACTCAAGGCAATTATTATCCAGCTCACCAAATAAAATAAAAATACAGAGTGTTACGCTTGGCAGCGTCGTGTTTTAACTTGCTGCCTGCTGTGGGGTAATAAAAACACAGCACTCCAATGTGACCTTCGCTGAGGCACTTATGGAGTCCTCTTAAAGCAACTCACACATTCGGGTGTTTGCACTGGAAAATATCATCGAGTTTATAAAGAAAACATGCCAAATGTTGCACGACGCAGAATGCGATACCTTTTAGGTGGACGTGGATCAGTTGTTCTCCCCTCTGCAGGGTTTCTCATTCAGGAGCACTGCTGTGGTGTCCGCATGTGTCACGACGGTGCAAGATGCTGCTGCTGCTGCTGCTGCTGTTGTTGTTGTTGTTGTTTAGAGTCTTCTGTTCATATTTCTTTCGCTCCGACACTCTTCTCTGCGGATTTTTTGTTGTTGAATGAGACGTGATGCGATCACGTACGAGGCGGAGGTCGCTATTAGTGTGCGCTCCACGCTCACTAACGTTTACATCTGTCACGTCTTCATTCACAAATATTGTGCAAGCTAAACAAGCACGCGACCCTTTTTTAAAAATAAATAAAAAATAATAATCATAGTTTGGGAAAGCTCCATTTGAAATTTAAAGAATGTAAATATTGCAGTTGCAATTTTAAAGAATGCCACAAAATTGCCAAGTTTTTTCACAGCTGTATGTAGGCTAATTATCCCATTTTAATAGAAAATCATAACACTAATTCAAAAAGAATCGGTTGAAGCATTGTGGTTTACTTAATTTAAATATACTGCGAAAAAGAGAAAATAAACTATAAAATTAATGACATAAATAGGCCTAATAAAATTTATTTTTTTGTTAAGCTCACTGATTTTTATTTCGCATCTTGATTCTGATTTATTTCTGTATAAACTTAAAGAGGAGGCCGAATGATTCTGCTAGGGAGAATTTGAGGTGACAGCAAGTACATTTATGTGTGTCGGAAATAATAAGACACATTTATAATAAGCGTAATTTATATAAGATAATTTTTGATGTCACCAATGAATGTTCTGTTCTCGTATTAAATTTCCGTATTTCTTTCTTTAATAATTTCTGTATTTGTACACTTACTAGAATTCATTGTGAACATAGAATAGACACCTTGTCGTTTTTGGTTGTTTTGATGGATTTGCGTTTGCTTAATTTAAACGTTTCCCTCGAAAATATTTGAGAATATATGTTAATCATGACGGCATTCCCTTCCGCAGATATGACAACCAATCAGGTTGAGAATTATTTGTGTAAACCAATCAGCTGCCGAGGCAGATCGCTCACAGAGCCAATCGCCGCAGGCTCCGCGCTCCAGACAAACACAGAGCCCGCGCTCACAGCATCATCTCGCTTGTTTTCGATAATGCGCGTTCACTGCAGAGACACGTGCACGGCAGCGCGCTCCAGTCTTTAAAGCCATAACACGTGGTTCAGGTAAACAGCGCAAAGGCCCGGATGTTGGTGCTATATTTGTCGTTTAAATTAAACAACAAGGTCATAAGTTATAATGGAATATTTTTGTAACGATAATAATGATGTAGCCCTAGTGATTATTATTATTAGTATTATTAATAAATACAACTGTTTGGCGAAATGGAAGTTGAGAACTGTCTCGAACAGGAATAAACGATACGTAAAATAAGCAAACGGTTCTCTCACCCAATCTAACTCACATTCTCCATCAGCAGCTGTTGTTTAGAAACTACGGTAAATAATACATATAACTACGTAGAACGAAAACAAGTTTTATTATTAATATAGTTGAACTCTGTCGCCATCTAGTGTACTAACACTGCAATTGCTCCAAACGCTACAGGCATTTCCATTATAATCACAAAAATATTTTTCTAAACTGCAACGTATGATAGTTATTAATATTAATTATGATAGTAATAACTAGTATTATTATTATATAGTATTATTTTAGCTTACAGCATTACTTGAACTGATTACGGACAACTAGACAGACATTTCTGTTCAATCAGGGAACTTTTTAATAGTAGCCTATTTGACCCCGGATTTCCACCAAGTGCAGAACGGCCGCGGATCGGCTCCGCTGCGTGTCGGATCCGTGCTTCGCCGTCCTTCAATACCTACCAGATACGGATTTGTTGCGGAACGGCTGCGGTCATGACTGACAGCTGAAGTCACGAGGACACACGATATCTCGCGAATTTACGTTTGATATAACAGGATTTAGTTTATATAAACAGAACCACAAAACCAGCAACAGTTTGTTTCCATCCAGAGGAGTACAGGGGAAACAATTATGTGCTGACATGCTGATCTCCCTTTTTTTGGAGATTATAGTGATTCTAGTACAATAATTATAATTAAATATAATCAACTTATAAAATGCTTAATGTTTATTTGGGTTCATTTTTGAATGTAATGGGAAAGTAGTAGGCTGTTTAAATAAAGTAACTATTTTTCTTGTTGGAAAAGGCAAAACTATATTTTTATTTTGGAAATTACCGGATGTTTTATTTAGTTTCTGTGCTCGATTTCCTGCGGCGCTCTCCGGCATACGGCAAAAATAGAAACTCTGCGTATCTTCTCCGGAGGGCTGTGCGTCACCGGAGCTGGGACGGAGTCGGAATGCAGCCGTTCCGCAGTCAGTGAAAATGCACACATTGACTTTAATGGAAACCTATTGACTCCGCCGCCGTTCCTGAGCGGATCCGCAACCGTTCCGCAGTTGGTGGAAATTGGGGGTAAGACTATTAAAAACCCTAAAAAAGAAAGATCCCATGAGGGACACATACATGAAATACACAGGAAGCTATAGTATGATCATGTGTATATATACAGCACCCCCTGCTTATAATGTGTGAGAAAATTAATAATTATTTGTATTGTGAGAACTTACCCCATAATGTAACAACATGCCTCACTGTTTTACAAAATACTTTTTGTATGAATTGACAACACAGCATGCACTGCTGTTTTACAGGAGGTATTTTCAATGAACATTCTTCAATACATTTTATTGTAGTCAAGACAGATGTGAAATGAACCCCATTTTGAAATTAAAAAGTGACAACTAGCCCCAGTTTCCCATATTTGCAATTGCCCACTAACAGTTGGCGGTTCAAATAAAGACCCTGCCATCATGCATTAGTGTTGGATAAAGATCTAAGCATGATTTATTATGTAATAATGCATGTGACATTCTCGCAGGAAAGCCTTTCTCCTGCTGTGCGCTTGCATTCAAGAGCAGCCACAAGCACTGTTAGCTGAGGGTTAATGCAGAGACTCGTTTATTTTTATCGAATGTCTAAATAGTTTTCATCAAGGTGCCACTGGTTGTCATGGATGGCAGGCTCTCACAGGAACCAAATCAGCCGCTCATGCTTGTTTCATTACAACACTGCACTTTACCTTTTCTTATTCACTCAATCAAGAGTGCAAAGAGGAGCACTTCTGTTGCCGTGACAACCAAGACAACACAAAGGAATCAGAGTATTACGTCGCTGCCCGACAAACAACATGAACAATACCGGTACATAACTTAACTCAGATAGACTTGTTTGTTCTGTTTAATTAAAGGGATAGTTCACACAAAAATGGACATTCTGTCAGTAATAATTCCTCATCCTCACGTTGTTCCAACCCCGTAAGACTTTCGTTCATCCATCCACCTGGATGATGCAAAAGCAGCAATATGACACAACAAGAGTTTTCTACAGAATATAAGATTACTTTCAAGTCAAGGCTGATTGCAGGTTCCCATTGTGACAACTTACCCCATAGTGTGACAACATGATTCTGATGTATCTGATATGTTCAACACATTTGTATTAGACTTGAAGATTGGTCTATACACAGTCCAACACATGAAACACTAGCAGAAATATCAAGGAGACATGAGGCCAAAATATTACAATTGGTTTTATTCGGCTGTTTTTAGGTTACATAACTTGGCAGATGCAGAGATCACAATCGGTAACGAACCTTGGCTGTCTTATTTCTTTTAGCAGTAAAAACAAGCCTTTGAGACATAATGCCACCTCTTTCAATAGAATCAAAAGTTTAATATATTTTTGAACTGTTTGTAATCACAAGTTTCCCAAGTGACTTCACTGACACCTTCTGAAACTATTCCGAGGGTCCGAATCCTGGGAGTTTCGAAGTTTGTAAGTGAAATTCACAACAAGAGTCAGTCGGCCATTGCGCACAAAAATGAGATTAATACAGACAATTTTTTTTATACAAGATTAATAATAAATCACTAGACAATCATTTTTACAATAAAAACAGTTCTGCACAAAACTTTCAAGAACTGAAGGCAAAATGCAACAGGATCAAACCAAGTAGGGCAAAAATAGACAGACAAACAAACCAATCACAAAAATCACAAAAGGTGTGAGAAATAGGTCTTAAAATTACATAGAGAATTATTTTTTTTTGGTTTTCACAGGTTTTTTAATATATATTTATATATAAATGTATATATATATATATAAGTTCAAGAATATAGCGCAAAAAAGTCACAACTGATCCCCAACAAAACAAAGCTGCACGATAAATGTATTCGTGATTCATAAAGGCACACAGAAACAGACAGGCTGCACACTGATTCGGCAGAAGCTATCTTACAGAGTTTTGCAAAAAAAAAAAAAAAAAAAATTAATGTAACCATTTAAGATTATAGCCCATTCTCTCTTGATCAACAAACATGTGATACTATCACTAGGTGGCCCCTTCCCAGATATTATAGCCGAAAGTACCGAAAAAGAAAGCAAATGTGGGAAAGAAACACTTCGCAAAAGCCATGCACATGTGTATCAGTCTCAATAACTTAGTATCTAAGACATCGACTGGGCTCCACTTTCACAATCGCTCAAGTGCTATCTCGTGCACTAAATGCACATAAGTTTGCATTATAGCACATACAGTTCCAGGTAAACATCCTCTTTCATTTCGTCTGGGTCTAGCAGACGAGCAGAAAATATCTCATGATTGAAATGGATTAATTATACAAGATGCATTTCCATGGCTAGAGTCCCCTAATTTCCACATGGAATTAAACCTGACGTTCTAGTTGAGCTGGCTGATTTAGTTCATCTAAAAAGCTAATCTCGATTTTTTTTTTCAAACACTGAAAGGAACCTGGATTTTGAAAGAAGAAGTGAAAACGCAAAATAAAGGATTTTTTTTTTTAAACTCATAATACTCTATATTGGAAATATGAGACCACAAAAGGTTATAACAAAAACCTGAGAGTCCAATAGCGGAATCCCCAGCAGTGTGGCACTTCCATTTTCTTTGTATAGAAAGCTTTTTAACAGTCATGCAAGGGCACAGTCTTATTAATACAAGGCGGCTGGGGTGGGGGGTGGACAGGGAAAGCAAAAAGACAAAGATATATACAAAAAGAAAGAATGAATGCAGATGAGCAGAGCAGGCACTGTACGTTTATAATAGAGAGACATCGATTGGAAATTTACCAGTTATGACTGAAAAAACACGAGATTGTTCTTTGTCCCTTGGCAGACGTTACTCTAAACCTAGCTAAATGGACCTACGTGCATCTTTAGGTTCAAAAACACCTGGATTTTGGGAAATACATTCACCTGCATAGCACTTTTTGTTGTTGTCGCAGGTAATGTGGTCAACTTTTGGGCACAAGTGATGTCGTGACATCTTCAAAGCGGCCTTTTTCTTTGGCTCTTAAGCAAATTTAACAGATTAGTCTCTTTTCTAAAAGCGATTAAGAGTTTATGATTGGAAATCAATGTACACATTTATATTTCTATATTCTATAACTGATTGGAGGAGTTAAAATGTACAAAAAATTAGTTTTTAAGATTTACCGTAAGCAATTTTAAGGGGTTATTAGTAAATACATATTTGCATTTATGAAAATATATTAAAGCCCTAAAAAGACACCTTGGCAAATTTAGAGCTCTGTGCACTTTGAGGAGACTGGCGATGCACAATGTGGATAAAAACACTGCATATATATAATAATAATAATAATATAATAATAGAGGAGATCTGAGCCCTCGTTCTCACCCGGTTCGACCTCTGTGGGACTTCGAAATGGCTTACAGACACCTTAGAAAAGCAGCTTGTCGGAAATATTAACAAGAGGCTAAAAAGAACACGACACTAGCACAATCGTAGACGTTTCTTTTTATGTATCAGAGGACCGAGAGAAAAAGGGTTAATCGAGATGGATCACGCAGGCACACTTTCACACTGATAAGCAAGAAGAGAGAAGGATGAGATGCAGAGGAAGAGTGTGAGAGAAGCTCTACACATTTATTCCATTGATTGCAATGAGATTTGAAGAAAGCAGGAGGGCGCAGGAGTCCGTGTTTTCAAATGGGGTCAGATGAACTTTGAAGGCTGCCTGTAGGTTTCGGGTTTAGGAAAAGGAGGAGATAACGATGATGATTCTGATGGTGGTGATGAAGACCAAAAAAGGACCACAGCACACAGTGGTGTGGAGACAGAAGCATCAGCATGATCGAATCCAGTACAACACCTACAGACAGGAAAAATAGGTTTAGTTATGGTATTCTTTGTCCTTGTTACAGCATAATTATATATTTAAGTTCCAACCGAGTAATATTAATTAACAGCATGCACTCACTAAAGGGTTAGGGTTTGGTTTAGTTGCACGTTATTATGTCTGATTTTTAGGTATTACTACATGTAGCGTGTAACAAAGACACTGTGTGAAATAAAGCGTTCACCAAATTCCATCTGGGGTCCAAAATTGATGTTTGCAAAGTGCCAAAAGAGAGTCAAAATGGGCTTTTCAGAGTAAATAAAACACTACACTAGTATTCAAAAGTTTGGGGTCAGTATGCAAGTAATCATACTAATAATATTCATGTTCTTGGCACTGTTTTGTAATCCAGGAAGTGTAAAAGGAACAACCTCGGAACAGTCATCCGTAAACACTACACGCTACTGACACACATTTATTTATTTATTTTAATTACATTATAAATGTGTTTGGTGTCAGTAAGATTTTTTTTTAAGAAATTAATGTTTTTAGTCAGCAAGGATGCATTTAATTGATCAAAACACAATTTTACAAATTATTTATATTTCAAATAAACATTCTTTACATTTTCTATTCATGAATAATAATCTTGTATTATGGTTTCCACAACAATATTAAGCAGCACAACTGAAATGTGTCTTGAACATCAAATCAGCATATTAGAATGATTTCTTGAGTTGAGCATTCATCTTTGCATCATAGAAATAAACTACATTTTAAAATATACAAAAAATATAGTTGTAATAATATTTTAGAATATTACTTTTTACTGTATTTTGGATCAAATAAATGCAGCCTTAGTGAGCATGAGACTTTTCAAAAACATAAAAAATATTATAGAGTCAGACCCTAAACATTTGAACAGTAGTGTACACTTATTAAATTACAGTGCTATAGATATATTGGTGTGATACGTGCATAATATTGAAATGAATTTGCAAGTGTTGATTAGAAATCTAACATGTGTATCGTTTAAGGCTTTAGAAATAGACAGAATGAAAATTCCTCTGGTTATTGGAATTGAATTGAATTATTGGATCCTTTGCACTTGTTCATGGTTATTTTCCATGTATGGAAAATAGACTCATCCTTCTTTCTTTCACTATGTGATTGATTCTTTTGTCCATTAAAGGGATAATTCACTTTGAAATTAATTTTTGGTATGTTTTAGCTTACCTCAAGGGCATCCAAGATGCAGATGTCTTTGTTTCCACACTATTTTTTTCAATTTTGATATTTTTAGGTCAAACCATTCTTGTCTATCAGTCATATAATGCAGGTCTATGGTCACCACCTCACTTGGACGTGGCTGTGGTGGTTACAAGAGGTAAAAACGATACAAATACTGTTCGTTTTCTCACACAAACCGCTCGTTTCGTGTCTTAGGCCATCAATGTGTACTTACATTTACGAGTCATTAAATCATGTTTAATTTGGACTTCCCTGTGCATGCTCTTTGAGGTGGTGACCATAGACCTCCATTAAATGACTGACAGACAAGAACGGTTTGACCTAAAAATATCAAAATTGAAAATACTGTGGAAACAAAGACACCAACATCTTGGATGCCCTTGAGGTAAGCTAAAACATAACAAAAAGTGACACAAGCATTTGGCTTCAGCAAATATTCAGTTTACCTGAGCGCTAGGCTATGGTCTGAAGGCTAGTTGAAAGCGTGCAGTTTCTTGAAAGATCAGGTCTTTCAGGGTCTCTTTGGGCAAGTCATCCAGCTCCATTTCAAACGTAAACGGAGCCTCAGCAACAGGCTGTGAAGAACAAATAAAGCACAGGATCATGGGATAAAATGCTTAAACCTGCACAACATTATTCGCTAAAGCTGTTTTTCAGTATTGGTAGATAGTCCGATACACAAATAGCAAAAGATATTCATCAAGTATAGTGTTCAGTGAAGCTATTTGTGCAATAGGGCGGGTGCTTAACTCCATGCAATAATGTAATGCATAATGTTTTGGTATTATAGACACAATAAGCATCAACAAAACTGCTGTTGTGAAAAAAGCACAAATACAGGAAATGTTCTGATCACACATGACAAGGTAGCATCAGTAATCTTGCATTCATGCTTAAACCACCAATCACACTATAGATAGTCAAAGGTTATTGTGGTCATGTGGCTAATAAAGTGCATTTCATAGTGCTTATGTTAGAAACGCTCAACCTTTGATCACCATAAACTCTAAGATATGAACAAGCGGAGAACATGATGAAGCTAGTGTTCTTGAAAGCAGAGGACAGCAGAATATACGTTTTTACATAGAATCCCAAAACGACTGTGACCAGTAGGGGGACATGTTTGGTTTACTTAAGTTTTGTCGTGGCCATGACATATTAATCCATAATGCGCCAAGGACACGATTTGTTAATTGGTGGGAAGGTTATATTAACTCGTAGCCACGAGATCATTTTGTCAAGGTAAAGGCATCCTTATGTTGTGGCCACGTGATGTGAAGTCACAGCCTCAAGATCTTATGTTGACGAGGATGCATAAACCTGGGATTATCTGAATTTGATATTAATAATAAATGAATGTAACACTTTATTTTAAGGTGACATAGTTAAATGTTCCTACATGTACTTTCTATAGTAGAAACAGTAAATTATGCATGATTACAACAAGTAACTAACCGTAACTCTATAGTAAGTAATTAATATTACATATTCGAGTAAGTACAGTGTAACTACGTCACTTTAAAAAGACAGTGTAACCTAAATTTATATGTTATTTTGAATTAAGAATGACCAAAAAGTGCGGAATTAAGAAATTATTATTATAGGCCAACTATTATATCACACTGCACGATTTTGCCTATATTCGAATAAGGTTTGTTATCAATAAATGTTAAAAGACATAAGAAAATAAAATAATAAAGGCCTATAAGAAAAAAATACCCATTCTATCCCAAAGTCTTTTAAATCCATTAACAGATCGTTTCATTTTTAATATTTGTATATTTATATTTTAACTATTAACTAATATTGTTATGTACTTAATTTATCCTGCTGGAATTAAGAACGGCAAGTAGTAGTGAACTGACCTCATCTGAGGGGTCATAGTACTGTTCCAGGTACGGGTGAGCAAGTGCCTCCTCTACCTCGATCCTCTTATGAGGGTTAAAGGTCAACATCTTATCCAACAGGTCCAACGCTATAAGAAAACAGAGCCAAATATTTACACAGCAATCAAACCCAAATATCACAGTTCGTTAAAAACAAAACTCATTTTGAATAGATGTTACTAAGCACACTTCTGCTAAGCTTTTAATTGTTAAAACCAGAAATTCAAATGCTTGCAAGTCAATTGTGACTGTGAGTATGCATACTGGCATTTAAGGTGGATTTGCCTCCAAAATATGAGGACTAGTTTCCTTTAATCGAGGTGTGTGGAGTTGAACTCTGACCTTTAGGATCTGCGTTAGGAAACAGGCGGTTCCAGGGCACTTTGCAGCGGAGAGGAAGTGACAGCAAGTAATTCCTCGCCTTAATGTTGATGATGCAGTTGAGGTCCTCCTGAGTAGGGGAGCCCAAAATACCTACAGGACAGAGAAAAGACACATAAAACCAATTAGACTAAAGAGGGGGGAAAGGGCATAAGTAATCAAGAGGATAATGCAAAAACGAGTATAGAAATTATGAAAATATAAACAAGGAGCTCAAGGAAATAAAAGCAAAAGAGAAAAAGGGAAGCACTCCTTCTTTCTTTCAGATGTGCTTAGTTTTGTTGCATCATTAGCTAAAACTGCAACTTTCACAACATCACTCTTAAAAGATTATCCTTTGTCTTTTGAAATACGAATTTGATATACTCTAATGTGTCTTTTTCTCACCAAGGCTGTATTTATTTGTTCTAAAATACAGTAAAAATAATAATATTGTGAAATATTATTACAATTTAAAATAAAATGTTTTCTATCTTCATATATTTTATAATGTAATTTATTCCTGTGATCAAAAGCTGAATTTTCAGCCTCATTAGTCCAGTCTTCAGTGTCACAATCACACTAATATGCTGATTTGCTGCTCAGGAAACATTTCCGATTATTATAAATGTTGAAAACAGTTGTGCTGCCTAATATATTTGTGGAAAACGTAATATACTTTTTACAGGATTCTTTGATAAATAGAAAGTTCAAAGGAACAACATTTATTTGACATAAAATATATGATCAAATTAATACTATAAAAGTATTAATTCCTTTAACTTTTTAGTGTGCTATTTTAAAATCCAAACATTCACAAAACCGCTTCCTGAGTCCAGTCACTTACCATTTATGAAAACTATGCTGCAAAAACAGTTCATTCTGCAATAACATCAACACCATGAGCTCATTAACATAGAACTGCTCATGTTTACATAACCATTCAGTAGCAGTGATTGATGACAATGTGGAGGTTAGCCAATCATAAAGGAGGTCATTTGCATGTGGAAATCTTTGAAGTATAGCAAGAAAAACAGCCTATAGTATTTCATTTGAAATGACTAAACAACAATTGCTACATTTAATAACCCAACTACAAGATGATACTTATTTTTGGTTGCTGTGGACTCCGATTTGAATATATGCAAGAAAATAAGTGTTCAGAGAATGAAAGACGGTACAACAATAACCCAGTGCGACAAGCTAATGTGCACTTGCAATCTAAATGAGGAAATAAGTAGCGTTATCAACAGGGAAACATCTGCTCACACAGGCCAGACGGTTCAAAGACACATGTTAATGGGAGAAAGTGTTACTAACACAGATCGTCTCTTCAGGAGCCCTCACTATGGGAAAACACACACCCTCAAACACACGTAGCAGCATGCACAACGTTATCAGCTCGTTGCAGGGTCAAAATCAACAGCATCTCTGACAGGAAACACTGAGTTTTTGAACTCATGCAACAGACGGAGAAAGGAAAAATAAAGAGAAGGGAAGCGACTGACATTTGATGCGCTTCGTCTTGCAAGGGAAATGATGATTAAGCCTTCTTGGAGATAACCATCAAATGCTTATCTCGGTCTTACGATGCAAAACTGACCACAATGCATCATGTTTCAACTCAGAGATGAATGGCCTGTGCTGAGCTTTTGAAAAGCGCACAATGTGTATCAATAATTCAGAGTGAGCGAGCATGATTTCCATTTCAGATAACATAAAAAAGTATAAATATAACAAAATAAAGTATATTTAGAAGAGGACTTTGATTTCAATTTACACAATGTAGAGTTTAGTACTGAATATGTCCCATGTGATTTAAGTACTCACCTAAACATCAGCAATACACATGAAAAGTTTGCATGATTTTGTGAAAAATCTAATTGCAATGTTTTAGATACAAATTGTGATTATGATCTAAAATGCATTACTTTTTAATTAGCTCCAGGTTTTGCTGTGCTCGTCTTTAGGGCTGCACAATTTGGCTAAAATGTACCAATATGACTTATTTAAATTTATTAAATAAAAAAAAATAAGAAAATTGAATTATTATAATTTTATAAAACTAATATTTAGTCTTAATTTCTTCCACAGGGAGCCCTTAAAGCATCACCTTTGATGGCAACAGGTTTATAAATGCTAGATACCCAGGAAACCTATCCGTTAGAGTTCCTATTCATCTCAATGCAGTTTTGGAAATGCATGACTTGAAATCAACAGCTTTTTGAGTTCCAAACAGCAATAAATGTCATGTGACTAAAGACACTATACTTACAGAAAAATGACATCATAAACCCAACCCCTTTACTAGTGGCTATTCTGAGCTGTGACGTCAAACGCTGCATGCAGGGAAATATATAAAGTCCACCGGGATGTTTACCTAAGATGTGGTTAAGCTGGTCCAGATAGTGTTTCCCAGGGAAGATGGGTCTATTCGAAAGCATCTCAGCCAGAATACAACCAACCGACCATATATCAATGGACTTAGTGTAACCCTGAGAGAGAGACAAAAGTGTTTTTATAATGCATTTTTGAAGGGTACATATAATAATATGATATGGCAATCTAGGAAGTCTTATGGTACATAAATATTACACCATATGTGTGAACTATTCTTATTAGAAAAAAAACATTGTTTAAATTCAGGGTTTTTATCATTAACTAAACAAAAAACAAATCTCTGTAAAACATCTTGTTTTAACACTTTACAATACGGTCTCATATGTTAACATAAATAGTAAATGCATTAACTAACATGACCTAACAATGAACAAATAATAATTTTCACAGCATTAATGTTGGGTCTTAGTGCATTAACTAATATAAACAGATGCAACTTTTTATCTTTAAAGTGTATCAGTAATGCTAAGATTGCATTATCGAGATATGCTGTAGAAGTATTAGTGTTCATTGTTACTTCATGTTAACTAATGTAGTTATCTAATGAAACCTAATTAAAATAAAGATGAAATAAAACAAAATGTAAATAATAGATGACAACAAAACTTAGAAATGTTGTTTTGGCAAGTAACTGTAATAAGTTTAAGTTAAAACATTAAAATTACAAATAAGTTGGAAATATAATAACTAATTAAAATGACCAAAAAAAGCACAATTAAAATGAAAACTAAAAAGTATAAAGATAAATGACAACTTAAAATTTATAATAGTGTATATGTCCTCTAACTAAGGATTTGAACATTAAGTAATACTTCAGGAGAAAGAATACAAACACGTCATTGATACTCAGACATTGCCAGAAACCTGAATGAATTTTTAACAAACGTAATGCCTGAACACCAAACTGCTGACTGACGGTCGCACAGAGCAACCAAACAAACACTTGAGGCAACACCTCACCTTAGAATTGAGCATAATCTCTGGTGCGCGGTACCAGCGTGTAGCTACGTACTCCGTCAGGAAGCCGGTGTGGTCATGGTCTGGATCGGCCACCCGGGCGAGCCCAAAATCACAGATCTAAGATCAAATAAGCAATAACAAAGAGAGAAGTTACAAACATGTGAATATTCATCGATATCCAAGCTGAGTCTGCCGTGAATTTAATTCAATAATGGTATGATGTGGTGACAATGGAGTTAAAGGTATAAAGGCAGGGCTGATGCCAAATGCGGGTGGATTTCAGCAGTATCTCAGTCATTCCTACTAGCTAGTTCAATTTTATATATAATATATACTAGGGCTGTCAAAACGATTAATCGCAATTAATCGCATCCAAAATAAAAGTTTGTGTTTACATAATATATGTGGGTGCACTGTGTATAATTATTTTGTATATATCTAAAAACACACATGCATGTATATTTAAGAAAAAAAATATTATTTATATATAAAATATTTATATTTATATATAATATAAATTATATATAAATCCATATACAGAATATACATGAAAATATTTCTTAAATATATACAAGCATGTGTGTGTATTTATATGTCTAAAATAATTATACACAGCGCCCCCACATATATTATGTAAACACAAACTTTTATTTTGGATGCGATTAATCGCGATTAATCGTTTTGACAGCCCTAATATATACATTTTTCAATTGTGGTCTTTTAAAAGTGCAATCAATGTAATATTTTCAAAATATAGAATTTTCGATACTGAAAAACACTTATTACTCATTTCGACTTTTCTTGCTCTCTCATGATTCTCTCTGACAGCGAGTTGACACATAAACCTGCCTCCCACTCATTTAATTTGTTGCTGTTACAAATCTTGAATTTCAGCGTGAGATCGCACATAATTTTATACTCATTCCTGCAGATTTTGTGCTCACATACAAAATACGGCACATAAAGCCACGTCTCGGTACTAAATTGAATTCGTTTTCACTGCTTATTGCGATTAAACTGTCAAATACACACAAAACAATGTCAAAAAGCTGGGCTTGGCGTGTATTCACGTAAACAGTCAGTTATGTTTAAGTGAATGAAACAGTTGAGAAAGAAAACGCACGTGTAACAGTATAACTTAAAGTGACAGCCGCCTAAAATACCTGCTGCCAAATTATGAGATAATGTTAAAAATATCTATATATTTTTCCTCATGGTATAATGTCAAAATTTTGGAGTGGTTAGACTTACTGTGTCTTGTAATTCAAGACACAGTGGCGTATAAGCAAAGGGTGTTTAAGGGTGTTATTTTTCCTTTGTTAAATTACTTTCTCATACTATATACGGCTGTCTAAAACTGTAGAAAAGTCTAAAATGACTAACTTTTTCACATATAAACAAAATATATTACACAAATATATGATCCAAATTTTATTTAATTTTAATTTATATTTATTATACAAATATTTGATCATTTTATTTAATTCCATTCACATTTTTAAATGTTGTATGGACAAGCTGTTTTTTTTAATGGAATAGCGTCATATTTAACATTTATAGAAAATAACATTAGTAAAATAGAAATGATGTACTTTTTAAACAAACGACAGGCGTTCTGAGAACGTGTTCAATTCCATTTGGTGACGCAGAAATGGCACACAACCTTTAAATGTGTTTAAAATGGCATGATGGCTTAGAACCGCATTGTGCTTCACCTTGAGGTCACAAGTAGTGTTGAGCAAAAGGTTAGATGGCTTCAGGTCTCGGTGGAGAACGTTTGCCGAGTGGATGTACTTCAGGCCGCGCAAGATCTGGTACAGGAAGTAACAGATGTGGTCATTGCTCAAGTGCTGCGTCTTCAACAGCTTGTATAAGTCTGTCTCCATCAGATCCTGTACAATGTAGCTATGGTTTGTCAATGTCAAGGTCAAACACAAAGCTTGGGGTTCGGAAAAGGTTGCATAAGAACTGATAAGTATTCACATACTTAGACTGGAGATCTCAGTATGGGCAGCCAGTTGAACACATTACATTTAATGTGAGAATCTTCTGAACCTCTTTGAACTTTAAATCTGAAATGTTCTTACTTTCACCATACACAACTTCTACAGATTAAGTCTGAAATGACCCATCTATCTAAATGTTTTTCAAAAGGGTTTTTGGGGTTTTATTCAATGTCTAAGCTTTCAGATATCTACACTACTGTTCAAAGGTTTGGAGTCAGTCATTTTTTTTCTTTCTAAAACAGATTTAAGGATGTGTTAAATTGATGAAAAATGACAGAAAAGGCATTTAATGTAACGTAAGATTTATATTTAAAATAAATGCTGTTCTTTTGTTTTTCAAAGAATAATTAAGTAGCACAACTAATTCGAACATTGATCATATTAAGAAATGTTTCTTGAGCAGCCAATCAGAATGATTTCTGAAGGATCATGTGACATTGAAGACTGGCGTATTGATGCTGAAAATTCAACTTTGATCACATGAATATATTTTTATTTTAAAATAAAGTATGTTAATATTCGTAAAGTATATTATCCTTATGTTCAAATATAAAACACTCAAATTGTACTAATATTTTACTATATTACTATATTATTTTTGTATAACTCTAGTGTATATATGCCAGTAAATCCTAAAATTTGACCTTTTATATATATATATATATATATATATATAGATATATAGATATATATATATAGATATATAGATATATATATATATAGATAGATAGATAGATGTATTCCTCAATCACTACTAAACTAGAATAGTCTCACCGAACAGAATCAGATTCAGTTAAAGAGCTCACAAATCCCATGACTACTAACAATAGGAAGTAATAAATCTTTGTTTATTTCAGGCTTTAACAAACTAAAAGCTCCTGGATATTTAAAACAAAAACAACAACAAAAAGCACAAGCCTTTCAACAGGAAATAGAAGCATAAGAAAGAAAATTGTAGTCTTTAAAATCTTGTGTTTCTACTCTCTTCAACAGCAGTTCTGGCCTGAAGTGAATCACACAAGAACACCCCAGCGATTAGATCATACAAAACTACTCTCACTATACACACGCCTACCGACTATTGATTTCGGGCCTTAAATGAACTCTTTACTAGAGATTTTTGCATCATCTCAGCCTACACAGCTGGAACACAGTGCCCGTATTTTAAGCCAGAACATTTATATTTAAAATGCTGAACTAAAAAAAATGGGTAACACTTTACTTGAAGGGGTGTGCATAAGACTAACATGACACCTTCATAACCATGACATGACCCTTTTTGGCTCGTGCTGCATTGCAAAGCGTTTTCAAAATCCTAAAACGTTGTGTATATTCCAGGTTAAAATAAAAAGGATACACGTCTTTCATCTGGTCGATGGTGGGTGTGCGGATGATGTCATTGATGCTGATGATGTTCTCATGCTTGAAGCGGAGCAGGATCTTAATCTCACGGAGCGTGCGCTGACAGTACGTCTGGTGCTCAAACGGACTGATCTTCTTTATCGCCACTCGCACTTTATTGTCACGATCATACGCTGAGCTGAAAAGAAGCAAAAGGAGACATCTTCAGATCAAGCATCTTTTTTCTTAAACTGGGTTCACACTGTACGACTTCTAATAGTCCTTAACGACTGTCGCTTGTCAGACTATACGAACATGATCCCCATTGTAAGCCATGTTACACTACAGGATCACAGACGACTGTACGCGTTTGTTGTCAGACAATCCGTGACACTTTCAGTGATGTTAGCTGCATTTACATACGGCATAGAAATGGTGGCTTGCAAACAAAAACAATCTCTAGAACTAATTTTAAATCGTGTCTTGAAAAGAAAAATGGAAGAAGAAAATAAGCAAAGTGGAGCAAGTTTGTTGTTGTCTTGCTAATTGCATCATCAGGTTCTGGTTTATGATTTGACGGGTTTCTTAGGGAGAAGTTACAATGCAAGACTATGGGTCAAAACTTCTGACACTGCCAGAATTTCATCAGAGGTCAAATTAAAATTTTAGCCTAGGATCTGGGGAATATCTCAACATTTGTCTCAGACAAATCGCGGCCCTAATAGTACAGTGTGAATCCGGCTTTAGTTACAAAACATAATAGCTCATTCAACAAAGAATAAAAGACTACAGCACAAAAAATATGAAACCAAGTGTGAAGTACACTATATAAGAGGTGTAATACAGTGGAAAAGACAATGTGAAGGTAGATGGACTTTTCAATTGTGGGCACTTCTGCGCAATTTTAGAAAAGTTTCTTTAAAACAGTTACACAATGTAAAAGCGGACAAAGGGTCATGGTTGAAGTTATGTTTGAAGGACTGAAGAATGATAAAAACGTGTGTAAAACAAAAAAAAAAGATTCACGAAATACATATTTCAAAAAATGGCTTGTGATTTTGTTGTGATCTGTTTTTATCATAGATTTTTTTTAAAGTACAAATATTAGTAATACAAATAATAGTACAAAAGCTTCCAAGACAGTTATGACCTTAATATTATGTATAAAATTAAAAATCTAAAATTTACAAAAAAAAAAAATAAAAATGTAATAGATAAATCAAACAAACATTCAGATACAGACTTTAGATTTATCATGTTTTACGTAAACGTAAAATTATTCTAATGACACATTTTCATATTTTGAGCATTTAAGAAGTTGGAAAAACATAATGTGACCTTCAAATAAAAGAAAAACAAAAGGAATAATATAATATAATATTTTCAAAAGGAATAGTAATAATAATATATTTAATGAATTGTTAGCATTTAAGATGCACAAAAAACACAAATGTTAAAAAAAAAACATTTACAAGACAGTTTTAATGTGACTTAAGTTACCTAACTAAAGTTTTCAAAAAGAATAATGATTTTAATTTTTTTTTTTTTTAAACTTGCATCATTTTTTTAAATTAGACCATATAAAAGAACAATTTATTACAGCTATTTAAAGTTACTAATAGTTCAAATAAATAAATAATTCATTTTCCAGTCAATCACCCCTAACCTTTAGCTAGACATGGCTTTGCATGCGTCACTCTTCTCACATGGGCTTCATGAATGCTAAGAAATTGAAGATTTAAATCTCATCTTCATCGTAACCATGACCTGATTCAAATGGTTTCTCTTAACTCTCAGTACTGCTGACACATTGTTAATGCTCAATCTGTGTCAGGTGCACCGATAATGCAACATCTGCACCATTTTCTCTCGCACAGCAGAAACATGGTCAAGCAGGTCACAATTTATGATGAAACGGCTGTATTTAAACTTGCATTTTTCACACCATGGCTCAATATGCCTGGAGTTTTTTGTTGTAGTTGTTGCAGATTTCGATCTTGACAAGTGTAAAGTTCACAGATCGAGCATCTGGCTGGCACTGTACACACCACACTCTAAAGGGCAGAAAGTGGAGAAATTACGCAGCGGTTAAGAAAGAACATAAAAGAGAGAGAGAGAGAGAAGCAGAGATGGAGAGACATAGCAAGACAGCAAGAAAAAGGGAGAGAGGAATGGTTTCCACGGAGATGGACAGGCGAGACTTTGTGGTTAGAGTTATGCAACAGGCTGTTGCCATGGTAATGTGAAGGAGGTGGGCGGAGACAGGCTGAACGTTCGTAGTGAATTTACACAATGCTCTGACAATGCCAGATATCCTTGGTGCTAAAGAGGAGGGGGGGAAAGACGCTCCAATGGCGTGCTGTCATGCCACCAAATAATAAAGATGTCTATAAATAAAGCAGGGTCTGCGTGGAAACTGTGGAGGGAATGACTGCTGCATGTGAACATCTTGAAGACTGAATATCAGCACAAACTCTCTGTGAGGTGTAGCTGAAGGTCTATTTGAAACAACTGGATAAGGCGGCAAAGCCACTCAAAAAGACTTCAGTATAACTGTTTTAACTTATGAACAGTGTGATTTGCGTAAATTTCAAGTTCAGATTTTTTTTAATCATAATAACAACAATAATAATAATTTATTTGACCCTTCCAATTATTTCCATCTTGACTATCACGATTGTTAAACAAGCACATTTCTTTGCCCAAAATTCTCATTAACATAATGGGCCCAAAAGTTTTTTTAATCATATTTTTAAAAAATGAAATCAGAAATCAGATGATGTTAAAAGGCAGAACAACAAACATTACAATACATAAATACCAGGGCTACCCCCGACTAAAGATTTTTCTAGTCGACTAGTAGTAATTTTAGCCGTTAGTTGACTAATCACACGTTTATATTAATTGAATGACTTAAATATATACTGGGGAGGAATACTAAACCTTTAATATAGGTTTAATATGCCTATTCCGAGCTCAAGCGAATTCATAGCTTGTCACAACGCACCGGCAAAAGTAGCGAATGATTATAAATGTCGTAAAAATAGCAAGTAAACATTTAAATTATTTAATAAACTAGTGTTTTCTGAGTCAGTGTCGGCTGCAAAGATGAAGTCGACGATGCTGATCATCTCCGCAGTATAGTGGACAAGCCTTTAGAGAGAAATGCACCTTTATAGGGATTACATTATATCACATAATCAGAGTATTTGTTTTCCACTTGAATTGGTTCGTTCAAAAAAATGGACATTCATGCCTTTATTTTTCATGTTTGTGACGCAAGTAGCCTAGTTTCGGTTAATTTTTGTGACGCGCTTCAGTTCACAGAAATCAAAGTGGCAGAAAGAGCATATTCTTTTCGTATTCACTTTACAAAAGCACAACTTTTTGTTATTGCGGTTTTACACAAATAAAAGTAGACCCTCTATAGTTTTGAATGATTTATTACTCTCATATGTATGACCAAAAATTATGGAGTATTTTAAGTTGTTCCGCTGTTATTAGGCCTGTTCACACCGGCATGAATTTCGCGTGGAAAAAAAAAAAAAGTCATGTAGTATCCGAACCCTAAAAATTACTTTCATTTAGTTTTTGGGGTGAAACACAGTTGCTCTGTATCATAAGATTCACCTATTTAGATGCGTTATGCAATATGGCATTATATATGCATTTTACATGCCTATTTGTGGACTCATAAAATCCTTTTGAGCATGCTTAAAAGAAAACAGAGATGCTTCTATTTCAATGCACCTTCTGAGGGTGAAGGCGCTTCTAAAGCTCGTCGAAATGGGGCCGGGACTCCACAAGGCTGGATAATCCTTTCTTTTCTGTTCCAAACCTAGAACGCCTGCACATTTAAAGCTGTGCCAATAAAAAGCTTTTCACATTCTATAAACCAGAAAATCTTAAAGACATTAACTAGGTTGTATGTTTCACCATTCTTTGGAGACTGAACAAGCGGATCAAACAGGCCTTACTTCACAAAACTAGCTTTTTACATTTGAAGAAGGAAATGTAAGGGGAGTTTGCAAGGGTAAAAGTCATTACCATGATGCAACAGGTTCCTTGGGTTCATGATTCAATTTCAAAGATTCATAAAATGAAAACAAAATAAATGAATAAAAAAGAAATTCAATTAATTAAAAATAAATCCCATTATTGGAAAATGTATGAAGCGCCAGACTGAACACTTAAGGTTCTATAATAAGGGGCAGATTTACTAAACAGGACAAATTAGCGTGAGAGCACAAAACTATAAAAACACTGATGGGAGTGGAAAGTTCTGAGCTTGATCCACTGATGACGTGCAAAATTAAAGAAGTTGAAAACATGTTTAGCTTTTTTGGGGGGGGCGGTAAATAATGGCGCAAATACCAGTAAAATTGACATGCACAAACCTTAGTAAATCACCTTGCATGATTCATTTAAATAGTTTCCGCCCATATATTTTGTGTATGCATATGCAATAATGTCAGCCGCAAAAATAGGCTAAACCTTTAAATGCGTGTCTTCAGTAAATCCTGACAGTAGTTTTTTAATGGCAAAAGAAGGTTTTGCTGTGTCAAGCTTTTAGTAAATCTGGCCCTAAGTGTTTATATATTAAGCCATTGCTAGAAGTTTATTAATGGTTGCACCAATAGTGAAGATTGTCTTCGAATTTTGGCAAACAAGACTAATAAGTAAACTATCTTGAAATGCAATCATTTTTTACTAACGTGAACCCTGACATGTTCTTGACATGCCTTAAAGTTTGCAAAACCAACAATGCAAATAAGAACAAAATTAAGCACTCTCCCTCTCTTTCATCTACTTTCTTTCGCTCCCTCGAGTCGTTTGCCTGCTCGTTCTGACACTCCTCTCGGTCAGGCTGGTTCATGTGACGGCGGATTGACGTCCTTGGCAGAAGGGTTGCTATGGAGACTGGCATCGTGGCAGAGTTTGGCATAGAGGCACAACCCAGGCAGTAGCCACACAGCCTGCACTCAAACAGTGTGTGTGTGTGTGTGTGTGTAAACGCAGGCATGTGTGAGCTTGTACATGCATTGATTAATATATTTGTCTGTGCATTTGTGCACACACACAAGGGTGCATTAAAGTAAGTGTAATTACATAATGGACATACAACAGAGTGCAAAGTTGGGTTCCTTAAGTAACTGTAAAAACATACATTTTCTCCATAAGGACATTGATTTTAAATGAAAACTTCTAAACCTTTAAAGCTACACTGTGTAACTCTTTTAGTTTATTCTTAGCTAAAAACACTTAGTTCTTTCAAAAATATATGTGCTCATTAATGTATATTTACTTTGTTCAAGTAATAAAGTATTCTCGTGAGTGTATAATATGCCATTGAAAATACATACGGGTAAGGGGCTCTAATGTCGGTCGCCATGTTGCCCCTCCATCTTGAAAGTACATTAGCCAAAGAGGGACATACACGTTAATTTAAGCTTCGCCTTTCGCGTTTACATTTGAGTTAACACTCATGGACGAGATCGAACCGGAAGCCATGTTAATCTTGGACTACATTGGCCACCATAGGAGTTAAAACGAAATCGGAATTGAGAGGAACAGAAATATTCACTGGATGGTCATATATCTTTTCACCACTAGATGGAGGTAAAAATCACAGTGTAGCTTTAAAGGTTTTTAATGGTATTTGCTTCTGCTAAAGCAATCAGCTTGCATTATTGCAGCTTCTTTTAAAAATAATTGTTAAACACTGGAATTCTTGAAAAACTACATGGTGAGAGTGTACGCCCGACCGGGACATTTACGCAGAAGTCACTCATCGTCATCTACATCACTCATCTACATCATTTAGTAAGAATGACAGAAAACAGCGCTCAAGTTCCAGCTTCTTGCACTTGATGTTTAAACTGACAGGACTTGCAAATTGATAAACTCACACTATGATGGTTAAACTTTGCAATTAATCCGTGAATCACAAGCGTTACGGGCCGCAGAGCTGCTGGCACGTACTGGTACTGATCACAAATCAAGGATTAACTACGATCCCTATAAGTGACATCGCACATCCTTGCGATGTGACTATCGTGGATGTGCACATCGCGATATCGATGCTAAAATGATACTAGTCTGCGCTGTAGTGATCTCGGGACCAGAGTCTGCTGTGCAGTAGAGTCTTTTTTTTTTACATTTTAGAATTATTTCACTTTCATGTAAACACAAATAAAGCAAACAACTCATAATGAGGATTAATTTTACCTTATCTACTTTCCTAATTTTACCATGTACTGTACATTAAAGGTGCAGTAGGTGATTTCTGAGAAAAACTGCTGAAATTGGACTGGTCTTAGCAGCACGACACATTTGTAGCCAATCAGCAGTAGAGAGTGAGCAACAGGGAGACTGTAGAAAGAGAGATGGCTGAGAGACATTACAAAAGAGAAAAAGTCAGAGGAAAAAAGAAGGGTTATGATCAGACAAGTGCTTTAGGACCTGTGTTAATATTAGAAATTAATGATATTGGGATGGAGCAATGAAAGGAAATTTGTTTGGGTTGATTTCAAATATCAACCGTGTTGCTCAGAAATCGCTTACTGCACCTTTAAAACACTTTTTAAAATTTAAAACCTTAAGAAGCATCTCAAAAAAAAAAAAAAAATCGGGGGTGTGACATGTGAGAGTGTGAAAGCAGTCAAATGCGCGTGTCTCACGGCCAATGCATGAGAGTTGGCAGCTCTTGCTATGCACAAAGAAAAAAAGAAACATTCAATTCTTATCACAGGAAATTCGACCTGCACAAACAGACTGCATTTACTGAACTCAAGCTCAAGTGGACAAACAGTCAATTTAGTAATTATTATTCGTAATTTGAACAATAATGAGGTGCTATTTGCAAGGAAGGCACAGGTCTCGATTTACTACAGCTATAGATAACATGCCTCTGAATGAGTGAGTCAACCTGCTAAAGCAAACGAGAAAAGCCATTACACCAGACCGGAGTGACTCGTTTAATGGTCGCAGCTACAGGAAACTCTTACTCTCAAACAATGCAGGAAAATTAGTATAATTAGGCTACCTAATAAGCAGAAGAACTAACTGTTATATTACTAAAAGCACAATATAACTGAGATGACTGATATCAACTAGTCTAAATAAGGTTTCATTTGTTAACAACATCAGTTATGAATTAACAACAAACTATATTTCTACACTATTAATTAATCATAGTCTATGTTAGTGTCAACGTTTACTAATACATTTTGAAAATGTAAAAGGTTAAAAAAGTTAATGCACTGCAACTATTTAAAAACAAATAATTAACATTAACAAGATTAATAAATGCTGTAAAAAAATATTGCTCGTTGTTACTTCGCGTTAGTTAATGCATGAACTAATGTTAACTAATGAGAGCTTTTTTTAAAGTGTTACCAGATAATCATCTTAAACATATTACAAATGAATGTTCTTTCACGTTTCAAAGCATCTGTGGGCTCTTTTCTGGAAACTGAAAGTGTATTGTGAGTGCTACCACAAAATTCTGAATAAAGTAATTTCACAAAATAAACCAGAATCCACCCAATTAGTGGAAAGATGCTTATGACATTAGTAATAGCCGTTTGCATAAAATAAAGGGGAAAAAAATGCTGCGAACTTAAGAGTGCAGAATAAAATTGAGACTAGATCATTATGCACCAGTATTTTTCACAAATGAATGCATGCTAAGTGAAGTAATCAACAAATGCAATCACTTTTACTTGTGTTATGACCATAGCACCTAGAAAAACTATGGAGTACAGAGGCAGGGTCATGCCCAGAGGAACTGGAACTGGTAGTCAATCCTGCAGCATTCCTCCTCATGGTTTAGAGCCACTACCCACAGAGCCACTTCTGCAAGAACAGCACACCACATAAGTGTCGCAACACTTGAGAATTAAGCCGGCAAGTGAAAACATACTGTACTCAAAGTCAAAGGATTAGAACACACACAACATAATCTCTGCAGTCTTCAGTGCCAACAGCCAATAAGTATTGTGCATCAATTGAACGGCCCCTAATAAATAAATTATAATCGCATACAAATATTTAATCGCATCCAAAATAAAAGTTTGTGTTTACATAATATATGTGGGTGTGCTGTGTATAATTATTTTGTATAATATATATATATATATATATATATATATATATATATATATATATAAATACACACACATGCATGTATATTTAAGAAAAAAATATTATTTATATATAAATTATTTATATATAATATAAATTATATATAAATCTATATACTGTATATACATGAAAATATTTCTTAAATATATACAAGCATGTGTGTGTATTTATATATATATATAATAATTATACACAGTGCACCCACATATATTATGCAAACACAAACTTTTATTTTGGATGCGATTAATCGCGATTAATCATTTGAGAGCCCTAAAATAAATGCATCTGATCAAGGTCAGGTGAACTGAAAAGCAGCCTAAAAAGTTATTACACAGACATATAAACATACAATAACATAAAACATAAGAGATATCAGAAAACGATTTGTAGATCTGAAAGAGGCACTATTTTTCTTTTACAATTCATACAGTAATAGGTGAAAAATGCAAATATATTTCTCAAAACAGACTTGCATCAAGTCATAAACTTGAGCCAAAGGTAAAAACAAACTGGATTAACTATCTCTGGAACATTTGATCAATCCAGAAAATTTTTAACAGAAATGTTTACGAGATATTTGGTAACACATAGTCACAATAAGGTTTTTCATTTGTTAACATGAACTAACAATGAACTAGATTTTATTATTATTAATATCAACAATTAATAGCTAATGGATTAACTAATGCAAACAAATGAGACCTTTTTGTAAACTGTTAGCGGATAATTGTTTATTTAAGTATCTATTACTTATGAATGAAGCCTATGGTCTAGCCTAGCGCATGCATAATCAAATTATTTGGTAATGCTTTGAAATTGATTATGGATGCATCTCAAAGCATCTATGGACCCTTTCTAAGACACTGAAGATCTGCAAAACGTTTGCAAACTACCGCTAGGCACAAACATTATGCCAATCCCCAAGCAACGTGTTCAATATCAAGAATATATTTAACATCTCGTTCATTTATACCCAAAACACTAAAAGCTGTATTTAAGTCTCGATAATACAGCTTAATTACACTTGTCATGTGAATCTACAGAGAACGTCACCTCCAGTAATTAGATGCTGTTAAACAATGGGCACAAGCGCGTGTACACACACATTTACAGGAATCACCGCTTCAGTGCCGCAGAACAACAAAAAGGACTGCAGCCTTTCGCCTCACTTTCTCCATTCCTAAATCCACTTACCCGCCCCTTCCCTTCCATTTCCTGCTCTCATTTCACTCATTCACTCTCTCTCTGGTTTAAAACTGAAACCCAGCATGTTCCCAACCTCCCTCAGTAACATAGCTAAACTCCACATTCTCAAGCTATTACATCACAGGGGGCCTCTCTGCGAATGCCGGGCCGGTGGATGGTTTTGGAGGAAACTGGCCCGCAGTTGCAGTTACTGGAACGGTTTTGTGTTTACAAATGAGTCTGCTATACAAACCAGATCCAAGATCGTGGACGTCATCGGTTTTGAATATCTGCTACAATGCTCCTGCAACAGTAAACGTTCATATTCTAAGGAAAGTGGTGATTTGGTGTCTGATTGCGATCAAACAGCCTATTGTTTATGACTTGCATTACTGGGAGCAGCATGTCTCGTTTTGCATAATACAGGACAGGATGGCGGTCACACGAAACGCTTCCTCGTGGACACAGGAGTGCAATGCACGAAGCGAAATCCCAATCGGCAGTGAAGCATTTTTAAGGACAGTGAAACCGCATCTGTTGAATACGGCAGAAATGATAATCACCTCAATTGACAAACTGAATTAAAAGGAACTACTAGGTCAAATTCACTCTCAGTGGGAATCAAAGGATATTATGACTCTTATAGACCTTAGTCAGGCTAGTAGTGCCTTATTTAATTTTTAACAGGAATGAAAACAAGCCTGTGAGGGATAGAATGCAGTGCGTTCCATGGATTGCAGGGTTGCAGACTGCGACCAAATTGGTCGCATATGCAACCATGTTTTGAGAATGTGCAAGTTAAAATTTTATATGGTCGCATATGTGCTAGAGCCAGACCGATATATCGGCAGGCCGATATTATCGGCCGATATTAGGCATTTTCCAAACTATCGGTATCGGCAGTTATAATTGCAGATAAATGAATATTTCAAAAATAAAATAAAAATGGACGAAACACTCTTGAACCATGTCATGAGTGTTGGAGTTGCATAGTTTGTCCACCAGAGGGCAACTCGTTGAGTTGGTCACAATACATACATTGCTTGAATAACAATTAAAAGAACACCCCCATCAGTTCTCTTAACCCTCTTCTCTTAACTCATATTATTTTAGTTAAAACTCATAAATAACTACAATAACTAATGTTAGTGAAATCTGTTTATGTTTTGTTGCGCGTTTCTTAAATAAAAAAAAATATCGGCCGATATATCGGAATATCGGATTTTAAAACCAAAAAATATTTGTATCATATCGGCCGTCAAAATCCAATATCGGTCGGGCTCTAATATGTGCGAGTGGACGCTCGCGCAACAGAACGCCGTCAAAGTGAATGAGTAGGCTACATCATGAATCCATTTTCCAAACCGTGTTTCTGACTTATCTTGAATCACTATGGCACGCCTATAATAAGTGTTTATATTCTGACTATTTTATCCCGGAGTCGACTCGGATGCGGAGTTAGTGCCTGCGTGACTCACCATAGACATTAATGGAGTGAAGTAGCTCCGGCTACAGTGTTCTTCCGCAAGACACGTCCAGTTTATTTATTGACGAACGTAGACAGCACGCGCATTGTACATTGATGGAGGAACGCGCCAATTACGAATTCACGAATTAAGGCATATAAAAATGAAAATATCTCACGAAACAGCGTGCCCCTTTGATTATGATTCAAATTTAAATAGTCCTGTATATAATTCAAATGTAAAGTGCTTAAAATTACAGATTAAAATTACTGTCCAAAATCCATGAAAATCCAGAAATTTGGCAACTATATCAGGTATTTATGCTGCAACCCAAAAAGCCTTTGCTAGCTTTCGTCCATTAAAACCACTATTCATCAGCATGCATTGACTAATCCCATGGCATGTAGCAAAAAAAAAAAAAAGGTGCAACCAAATCAAATGCTGGTGCGACCAACTGAGAAAGTTGGTAGCACCAGTTCAACCACTGGAAAAGTTAATCTGGACTCTGGAGCCCTGGATTGTACTGTTGTTTAACATAACAAAACATCCCACCCCCACCCACCCACCCCACCCCAGAGTATCAGAGACTTCTTTCAAAAACACAAATCTTACCCAACAACCTTTTTGGTGACGTTTACATGTATGTACACACTTGCAGGACTTGCAAGGGTACAAAATTTAAGACACCTTGTCTTAATAAAAGACAGCAAGCCGTGCATGTTTTTCCTCATCCCCACAGTATAACATCATACTGAATTCAATTATCAATCAACATTCTTCTTAGCTCAAACTCTTTTGCAAAGGCTGTTGTTGTCAAGGCTGCATAAAGGCTTCAGTGCTGTTACAGCCTGTTCAGCACAACATGTTACAGGCCTACACGTCCATATGACAGTCAACCCAGGGTGGCTTGTTCTAGTCTGTAGCTGTTGGAAGTGGGTGTGAACCATTCATTCATCCGTGCGAGAAGAGCAAAACTAGGCCTGCCAGCGATGAGCTCATTCGTTTAGCCAACGGACTCCTCTCACCAGAACAGATGGGCGATCAGACTGCAAATTTGAGCCAGCAGTCTCTCAACTGAAACAAAGCTAACTTGAAACTTAACCATAACAATTCTCCTTTGTTATACGATTTCAACACCACTGTAGAAATCTAGCTGTATACGTATTCGATTTACAAATTAGGTAACATTCACCAAGTCTCGGAAACCTACATTTATTTAGGGAAAAAATGATGCTGATCCACTCTAGCCAACGGTTAAAGTTAGAGCAGATCTAACTCAAGGACTATCAATTTCAACTGTTTTTCGTGGGCAGATCCAACAGCGAAATGCATCCAAGTGCCTCTTGTTCCTACCACTTTTGCACAACCTTGGGGAGCCCGCGCCCACGCCGCCCTGGAGAGCCCTGCCACCTTGACATTCCTGGAAAAGCACTGCGCAAATTTCACGTCTATATGCATCCATAAAGTGAATCGATGCCTGATATCTGTTTTTAGCAATTTACAGATTGGAACTGACCCAGAGATCATGCACGAGTGCATAAAATAACATGCACGTTTCTGCAAATCAGTGCAAAGCAATTGTGTGTGATATTAAATTTAGTGGGAAGTAGCATACATCAACTAAATTTAATTAAGTTACAATGCCATCTAGTTGATAGTTAAACTAAAGAAAATACGTTAGACAGAGAGAGAGAGAGAAAAAAACAACAGCATAAAAACTAAATTTGCAATGCAAAATGACTGAATAATGAATTTCCAATAGCAGCATGATCAGAGCTGCTTTGACAGATGACAGACTCTGTGTGAACTTGTCTCTTTCAGTCAATGCAAATCTAAAACTCTGGAGGAAAATGCTTAAAAGTGCAGCATAAAAAAGAAAAGTGCGTGCAACTGGTTTCAAGGGAAAGCAGCACGTCCATGTCAACGAGCACAGCGCTGTGATTGAATGAACAAATCCAAATTAAACATACTCGGGAAAAACAACGATAACAAATTGTAACATATTTACAAGTATAGATGCATCTTACCAAACCATGCCGTATGCACCTTCTCCGATGTACGAGAGGTTGCTGTAACGCGGCCCGACATCGAAAGCCTGACCGCGGACCAACTCGGCACCGGATCCGGGGTTCGGGCCGCCGCCAGCAGGGGCAGATACCGCAGCTGTCGCCATTTCTGAGAAACTGGGCTGCCTTTACACGCACAACAAACGCGCTTTTCTTACCCCAAGCAGATTATAAAGATCAGGAAAAAGCTCCTCGGTTGAATAAAACACGGCAAGAGGCAGTATAAGCGACGTGTTGAAACGAAACCGAAGACTTGGCGTCAGAGTGAAAGGAAAGGGACGGCTGGAACGTTGTTTACTGGCATATATATGTAGTGATAGTAATCTGCGCGTGGTGAGACTGACTGACTGCAGGAGCAGAGGTAGCTCGAGCGAGAGAGTGTTGCCGCAGGAAGTAACGGAGCAGATCACGTGGCCAGGGAGCGGAGAGTGGTTACCATAGAGATAGAAGTTACACACTTCAGTTCTCAAGAGGTTTTAAAGATGCCTTAATTTACGAACTCATACGAGTATAATCTGTTGATTATTCGGGATGTATCATCCTGATTTTACAAAATTATGAATCTAATAGTTGGGAAATTATTAACTGATCTTAACAGATCATGTTGTGGATACTATTTGTATCACGGGCTGAGTTCAGTTTAAGCATAATGTTACAGGAACAGGAAAGTAACGTTAACGTTACAATATTGCGTTACTCCCTAAAAAGTAATTAAGTGCTTAGTTACTTGTATGGAATGGATTTTAATCATTTTTAATCAAATTCATTTCAAAGTGATCTATTGAAATATTATATAGCTATTAGTTAACTAATATTTTTAATAGGGCTGTCAAAACGATTAATCGCGATTAATCGCATCAAAAATAAAAGTCTGTGTTTACATAATATATGTGGGTGCACTGTGTATAATTATTTTGTATATATATATTTTATATTATGTTTATATAAACACACATGCATGTATATTTAAGAAAAAAAATATTTATATATAAAATATTTATATTTATATATAATATAAATTATATATAAATCTATATACAGAATATAGATGAAAATATTTCTTAAATATATACAAGCATGTGTGTGTGTTTATATATATAAAATAATTATACACAGTGCCCCCACATATATTATGTAAACACAAACTTTTATTTTGGATGCGATTAATCGCGATTAATCGTTTTGACAGCCCTAATTTTTAAAGAATGTTGGTAATCAAATGCTTGACGTTGACTATTTTGGAATCGTTTTTTTTTTTTTTTATGGAATTCAATGGGTGCTGTCAACTGTCTAGATCCAACATTATCATCATTTTTGGGTGAACTATACCTTTAAGTTAATCGAACAGCAAAACCCAACTTCAAAAAAAAAAAAAAAAATCTGTTTAATTTATACAGAGAACAACAATGTTATTTTACATTTAGGCCTAATTATTACAAGCCTGTACCTGAATACACTACAGTAAGATCTTGCATTATTTGTAACTTTGTTATGCGTGTAGGTGAATCAAAAACTGTAATATGATCCGAACCAAGTTTTGTGATTCGTTGAACACTACTCAAAGCCTAGCCTATATTTAGGTGATTTGAGAGCTGTATATTTGGTCACGAAGCAAATAAATGATTTTTGCCTTTAAGACTTCAGATTTGCTCTGTAGCCATTTTGTTCTGACTGTACAATCATGTTTGTACATGTCTCTGTGTACTAGATTTGCTATATCTTTAAATCTGAAACCAAGCTATCACGTTCTCATGAGACTGTAAGCTCCTGTGGAAGGAGACCATGGTAAGCTATAGTTGAGTGGTTTACTTGTGCCAACCACACTGTAGACAGTTAAACTAAAACTGTCAAGTGTGTAAACCACTAGTGCAGTCACTGAAGGAAAATGATGCAAACAAATCCAGACACCAAACGGATGTGAAAAGTACTTTATTCGCATTATATGAGATTAAAGCCCAATGTTTGTATCCATGAAAAGCTGCATAAGAGATGCTTCCCGTAATTGCTGGGAAATGCCACAGGATAGCACATTCAGATATTATGTTTTAACAGACATAGACATCAATATTACCATGCGAGAACATTTAGTAACATGATTGACTTTAGTACTGTATACTCAGTGTGGAATTAGTATGATTTTATCCAGTATAAAACTGCACAAAACGTTACTTGTACACAACGTTAGCCAGTAAGGAGACAAAGTTAGGTCCAAAAAGAGTCTGATCCCTTAGGTTTATCAGTCAAGTTGACTGTACAAAAATGATTCTGAAAATTATATTGAGATAAGGCACTTTATCACATATGTACATGTTCACTTTTTAGTAATACAAACAGCAACAATTACAAAATGTCCTGTGAAACAAAATGCAGGCAAAAAGTCTGTATAAAAATTGCACATCAGCACAAAATCTACTGATGCATACGTTCAAGATTTCTTTATCTTTTCTTTTTACAAGACAAAAACACATGTAAGCCTAGTTCATTGCTCAAACCCTTTAAAAATACAACATTAATACTACTAAGTAACACAAATGCATTAAAGGTCAAGATCAATGCACTTTGAATGAACAATTTCATTTGGCACTACTGTGAATGTAAAAGGAAGTTCAAAATGAAAATTCTGACATCATTTACAGTCCATAATTGACTAGATATCATGAATAATTCTTTAACTGCCCATGCAATGAAAGTCAATAGGGTCCAAAACATACACAAAAAAGACAGTGATACAGGTTTAGAATAACATTAGGCTGAGTAAATGATGACAGAACGTTGACATTTTGAGCAAAAATAAGGCATTGCGCATTTAAATATGGGAAAACTGTAATTAACCACTGTGATGTTACAAAATTCCCCCATTGATGGCGCATCCCATTTCCTAATGAACAGTGCTGATTCTATGCATAGATATTTGGCTTTTACAGTCATTGACAATTACGAAACTGGAAAACAAAACAGAAAAATACGTATTACAGAATTAGCATCCCATATCTAAACTGAAAGAGCTATTTCTTTGTTTGTCAATATAGGGGAAGTAACACCATATTTACGATATACAGTGAGGTCCGAAAGTCTGACACCACTAGCGAAAATGCGTTTTCATATTGAATTGCATTTGTTTAAAAGTCATGAAAAACAACAACAAAAAAATATACATAATATATATTTGGGATTTTTATTTTAAGAAATTAATATTTTTATTTAGCAAGGATGCATTAAATGCATCAATCAAGACTTTTAAAATCTTACAAAAAAATTTAAATTTCAAATAAATGCCGTTCTTTAAAAATGTTTAAAACGTTTCCACAAATATATTAGGCAGCACAATGATGCTGAAAAATCAGTTCTGCCATCACATGAATACATTTCATTTTAAAATATATTTTTTATATTTGTTTATTGTATTTTTGACCAAACAAGAGCATCCTTTGTGTGTACAAGAGACTTCAAAAAAAAGAAAAAAAAAGAATGGTAGTGTAAATATTTTAAATCCCAGATTTTCATTGTGGTCTCAGACTTCAGGATGCCACTGTACATTTTGGAAATTTTTAAATATGCTGAATAACCTTTATTGTAAGGAAATCTCAAGCAGTCTTTTTTATTCAAATATTAAATGCATAGGACTGAACCTACCAGGGACAAACAAGACATTTTCCCCCATACAAACACCAAATCAACATATCGCTCCGTCTTCACCTTCCTCATATGGTTTACATTAGGTTAGCGATATTCTTGGCCTTATCACATTATAGTGACTGTGCTACTATATCAGCTACTCATCACGAGGCTTTCAAAATATTGAGTGTCTGTAATGCGAGACGACTTGCAGCATGCAGGACGTGTGGTTTGCAAAGCCAGGCTATGATAATACAACACACACACGCCAGTATTAACACTGATATTTAGGGAAAGAAGGCACTGCAACAAAACGCATAAGGAAATGATATGAATAAATAAAAGTTTACTGTACATTTAGAAGAAACTACAGTAGCGTTCAGCAACCGAGAGATGATCTTGGCGAAGTCACACTTTTGGCACATGAAAGAGCACGTTTACACAGTACAGTACAGCCATAAATATAGATTTTTTTCAAATAAATAACAGATTTAAAAATACTAACCATCTACAACACTTGGAGAACATCTGCTGACAAGAGCTGAAGGCCTTACGGGTGACTATTTCATTTTTGAAGCCGATGTGGTCCGAAACGCAATGCAATACTGTATCTGTTAAGACAATTCACATTAGTTTTCTCTCCGTTGTAACAGTCGTATCAAATAAGGAGTGCAACGAACAAACTACGCTCTGAAAAATGTCCTTTACACGTCTCAAAGGTTTTACGCACCAGTAAATGTAAATATAAGCTAGTAAAAAACATTAAAAAAATGGAAACAAAAATGAAAGCAAGTTCAGACTTAGCAACAAAGAGAGTTAATAAATGACCAAGGAGCCGACATTCTTGGGTGGGGAATATAAAACAAATGAGGAAACGCCTTTCACTGACGTTCAATGCTTTCTTCTGGATGCATGAATGGACTCGTTTCGGAATCGCATATTCTTTTCAAATTCAACAACTCAAATCATTCGAGATGGTGTAAGGACCATCAGCTTCTATCATGTATAATTTCTTCCCCTTTCAAATGACCGTGGCTGCAGCCGTAGCTCCTTCCTCTGTTCTCGAGCTCGTCTCGTTGGTCAAAAGTTGCTGCGGCTCCTTCAGGAACACCAGAAGGACTGTGATGTTATCACTGGATCCAGCAGCTTTGGCCTGGGCCACCAGATTTTGGGCCACGTCCGCCCCCGAGCCTCTGCCCTCCCTCAGAGCTTCCAGGACCAGCCCCGGGACATCCCCAGGCCGGACCACGTCAAAGAAGCCGTCACAGGCAAGGAGGACGTAGTCTTCATCCCCGTTCAGATGGACCGTTGAGCTGTCAGCTTCATTAGAGACATACGGCTTCTGATCAAAATCACCTTTTGAGGATAAAAAAAAAATATTTATAACATTATAATATTTATTTTACTAACTAGCACTGTAAATACTACTACATTACTATTAAAAAAAATCGGACACTTTTTAAAATAGCAGCAAATTAATCCATTTAGCTATAAATAGAGCTGGGTAATACAGCTTAAAATATGCATTATATATTACATACAGTACACTATCGTTCAGATTTGGGATCAGTATGACTTAAAAAAATTTAATTAATCAAAAGTTAGCCTACAGTAAAGATATTTATAATGTTACAAAATATTTATATTTCAAATCCTGAAAAAAAAAATGTATCCGTTTCCAAAAAATAAGCAAACAGGACAAACTTTAATATTGATAATAATAAGCAATGTCTCTTGAGCTGCAGATCAGCATATTAAAATGATTTATGAATGATCACGTGACACTGAATACTGGAGTAATGGTGCTGAAAATTCAGCATTGTATCACAAGAATAAATTACATTTTACAATCCAATCTAAAATAAATTAAAATAATATACATCTTAATATTTTTTCACCATTTATCCTGCTATTAATGCATTTGCCCTGAATTACTTGATTACTCTTTTTTATTTTTATAATAGATTTAAATTCTCTCCCACACAGTTTTTCACTACATGAACAAACAAAAAGTATATATGCACCAATATAGCATCTTAATAATCAGCAATAATATTTACCTACATATATTTTTTATTAACACATTTTAGTAAATGAAAAAGATCATTTCCGTGAACATTGAGCAATTATTGAATCTGAGTTTTGTATTAATACACTGAAATGAAGTGAGACACTATTAAAGCGTCCATCTTATTACTTAAATAAAAAGCACTTCAAAAACAACTGAAATATTCACATTGTTGAATATTTAAATATCTTGCAAATATTCAATATATCAGTCAGCCATACTTTTAACTACTTATGGAGCGATTCACACTTGTTAAAAGAGCAAGTTGCGAGTCAGTGAAACGAAAAAAGGAAGAAAAAAAAGCGCAAGATCTAGAGACGCGTTCTAAAAAAAATATCCGAAAGTTTTTTGGGTTTACTGTTGTTTTAAGGCTAAGACATTCACCTATTGCTCTGGAAACGGCGTAGGTACCATTTACCCGCCAACAACCCATGAAAGCGATGCATCCACCCAGATCCTCAATCCGTTTCTTCTCATCCTGCACAGAAGCACAAGCACAAACAGTCAAAATACTGGAGCTTTTACATACTATATTGAAATAGGACAAGCAAACCCCTATATTTACCTAATTACAAATCTCTTAAAGGGATACTTCAGGATTTAGCATTAAGCTTTGTATTAGTAGAAAACCTGTAGTATTTTCCAATTACCATACTTTCCACCCTCATATCCCCCTGAGACGAGAGATTTATGTATTTTTTGTCTGGAAAAAAATCCGCCGATGACGCAAAAATCGAAGCAAGTGCATTCTGGGAGTTGTTGTCTTTCATCCACATAAGCCAAAAATACATTTTCTGGCTTTTCTCAGGCTAGAAAGCACCAAATTCAAAACTAATTTCACATTTCTTCTAGACAAATGACCCATTTTTAAATACACATTCATCTTTCCAGAGGTGAAGTATCTTTTTAATCTTTTGTATAACTAATTATATACTTTATGTTCAGAAACAAAGATTTGAAGTCAATCACTGCCTCTCTAAAGACCATTCTGGTGCTTTTGGCATTCAGTCGCTGTAGTAAGTATGCAGCATACAGCGCTAATATTGATTCAGCATGTAGTCAGCAGTCAGTTCATCTGTCTCACATTTCAGCAGCTCACAGAGAACAGATGAGCATCTGATACTGTCCTGTGGTTCAGTCTCTATTGGTCAGCAATGGCTTGTAGTGTCTTGTACCTCTCTCTCCGGTTTGTGCGGGTCCATTAGGGTCACTGGTTCTCCCTGTCGAACCAGCATAGCTTGAGAGTCGCCCAGCCAGGAGACAGTGAGGTGATCGGAGGTCAGTAAAACAGCCACACCAGTGCTGCCACTGCGCAGACGCTGAAGGAGACACAAACAAAACAATGTTTAGTTTGCCATCCTGTGGTCACTGATAATGTGCCATATTATTATAATTATGATTCTCATTACTGTAATACATTAAAATAGTTAACAATAATATTAAAACAGTACAGAGATAAAATGTATTTTTAGATCAGCATAAACTGAATTTAGTAAAAGCAAATACTAATCACCATTAACAAATTCTAGTGCCGTCAATTGATTAAAACTTAAATCTAATTACAATATTTAGCATATGTATCACAATCAATTTTTATTGTGCTTTTATGTTCAAAATTAACCACACTAAATTAATGAATTTAATAAAATGGAATAGAATTGATGAGTAAAAAAATAATAAATTAACATTTTTACAATATATTTTTGTAGCGGATTGTCACGTAAATATTTTCACAATGAAAAATGTAAATGGTTAATAAAGAAAAAAATACCCATTTTTTAAATATTTTTTAAATTGTGCTATTAAATGAATTTTTTAAATTGTCTAAAATTTTGAAATTTTGAATCAATTTTGAATTTTTTAAATTGTCTAAAATGAACTGCACTAAAATCAAACAAATTTAGTTTCCATTAAAATGTACATAAATGTGATTTTATTCAAAATGAACTTCCCTGAATAAAATAATGAATTAAACAGAATTTAATAAAATAATTATGTAGAATTTAATATTTTTTCCATGAAAATAAAATTATGTAGATTAATTATATATTTATATAACTATTATAATAATTATATAATATATGTATACTATATAATTATTATAATAATTATATAATATGTATTATAATCATTATAATTATTCACATTTTAACTAAATACTTTGACAAGTATTAATTGCTTCAATAATTTCACAATGAAAAAACAAACAAAAAACTTAATGGGTCCAAATAATTCATTTACATTTAAATAACTCTACAACCCTACCATTACCATTTCATTACACTTCATTCAACTTATTGGTATAATTTAAGGCTTTCAAAAATTAAATATTTTCATAAAAAAATAGATGATTACTTGTTTTATTGAGTGATATTGACTGGCCCATAGAAAAGGTCAAGTGCATGTCAATTATTAACAGTAAAATGAATTCTTGTTTACGTGCACTGTCCGTGTCACTAGTGAAACAGAAAGTGTTTACTCATATCTGTACCTGTGGAGGCAGACAGAGACTTGCAGCAAGCTTGCTCCATTTTCTTACCATCTATTTAACCACAGGGGGAACATGGACTATATTTATCTGTATTTATTACAGTGTAGGAACATTTGATACACATAACGGTTGCATCTTAAGAAGTGGGAGAGGTGTGAATATATTTCTTTCCAACGTGAATTTCCACCGAATGCACCAGCTTGAGAGGTAAAGGGAAAGATAATCTAACCGCTAAAACTGAATGTGCAGTGTTTTCAGAAGCAGGTAGGCTGATAAAAAACAACAACAAGTGTACACTTCGAAGAAAGCAAACACAAATATCAGCTAACTGAATGATGTTTTTAGTAGTGCAGGTTTAAAAGTGGTGATTCGCTTATACGTTACACATCCAGTCTGGTTCAAAAGTCTGAGAACATACTAAAATCTGCTACATGTTTTTAATGCTATTTTAAAAATTATCATTTTATATATTTTGCCAATAAACCTGATTTGCAATGGGGGTTGATTAATTTTGATTAAGTATATATACATTGTTCTAGCACTCTAATTGTTAAATCGTTTGGTTGTTCTTGCCTCTCTCTTAGCTTTGATCTTGAACATGTCATCTGTTTGTTTGAAGCTGCTTTTGAAAGCGGTGGCAGCATCGCTTTTTAGTGCCTCCTGCTGGCTCAGTATGATATGCAGGTGAGTGGCAGCATATGTGGCAGCATCCACTCCTCCATGTCCATCAAACACTGCGTAATACTCTCGATCTACACCATCCTATAGAAGAGAAACGGAATCGTTCTTTAGACACAATTTTAGTCCAAGCAGAAAAGTCATTAAAGATTCTGTTATCATTCACTCACCCTCTAATTGTTCCAAACCTATTAATCTAAAAAAAATATTAATCTCATTCTGAACATAAGATGATATTTTAAATATTTTGCATATCCAATTGTTGATTGCCTTTACTAAGCTTTCAGGCACCATCCAAATGTAAGAGAATGTTGAAATGACAGTACTAAAAACCTAAAAAATATAGTGAAATATGCATATTGGTTGGTTATGGTGTGCACATGCTTGGTTAAATATCTACCCATGCACCCCTACAACTGATCTACCCAATGCAGGTCTTCCTTCATTCATTCATTTATTCATTCACGTCTTAAGCAAATATGTGGTAGCCTCACCTTCAATCCCAGAAGCTGGTTAAACTCTTTTAAGATCATGTGACGATCCTCCATCTTCCTGCGTGTGTTTCGAATGGCGTGAACAGAGCAGCTGTGTGTCAGTGAAGAGGAAGACTCGGGACTGGGCAGCTGTTTCTGCCAGGCCACACACACCTCTCTCAATTTATTTATAAAGAGGCGCTGTAGGGGCTCCGACTGCAACACTAAAGGGTCACACAGACACATACACTCATCATGATACAATATTGTTTGAATGGAAGTTTAGAAATCATGCATGCAGACTAAAATAATGTCAAGAGTCAACAACACAGGCATGAAGATAAGTTTTCAGACGTAATGTAAAAACCGTACCCTCACGTACTAATGTTTGAACACTAGAGGACGCATTCGAGGTGCAGTAAGCGATTATCATCGATACTGACCACAGAACCCTGAGCTGTTTGTAGTTCCAGTCGTGTCTGACGACTGAATATGCTGGAGTTTGTTTCTGGAGGAGCGATGAGGATTTTTTTTTCTTGAAACCCTCCCAAACAACATGTGGTGATGTAGGGGTTATTTGATTGTTTTGGGTAATCTCTGCAATTCTTTGGCCTGCGAGTCTTTGGCCACTCAAACTTTCCTCCTCCCCGTGCTTTAAAGCAACACTACAGAACTTTTCCTCTGCGGTCGCCCTACAGGTTGAATTAAGGGAATTTGGCCTTTGTGTTTGCTCATATTTAAACTCCCGTGAAACAAGAAGTCATGGCTGGACAATTTCATGTTCCTAGTCACCCTGATGTGCTAAAAAAAGGTCGATATTAATGGGAATATTCTTCAGAGATATTTTACTCAAAAAAATTCTAGGGGTGCCAATAATTGTTTCGATTTTTGCAATTTTTTTAATGAAAGATCAAAATGATAAATAATTTAGAATAAATTTTTAGAGTCATTTTCGATCATATTTACCAGGGGTGCCATTAATTATAACCACAACTGTGCATATATTATATTATACATTAAAAAAAAAAATCACACATACAAAATACAATAACCCAAAATGTCAAAAACAGAAAAGAACAAGAATAAAACCAAGTGGATCACTTACAAACAACTCCCTGTTCATCCTCCGGTTGCTGTTCAAGATCTTTGGGGCAGTAGTGAGGTGAAAGGTCATCTTTAAGCAATTCAGTGACAGCAGCATTGCATATCGCTGCACCCAACCAGACTGGGGCATTTCTTTAAAAAAATAAATAATAATAATTAATTAATTAATATAAGACATAAAAAACCCGCAAGTCACCAGTTGGATAATAACACACAACTCAAGTAACTTGTATTACCATTCAAAAGTCTGAGGTCGTAAATATTTTTATAATTTTTTTCCCGTGTTCACCAAGGCTGAATTTATTCCATCATAATAAAATACACTAATATTGTGAAATATTATTACAATTTAAATGAACAAAATCCTTTTAAATATTTGAAAGTGTAATTTATTCCTATGATGCAAAGCTGAATTTTCAGCATCATTACTCCAGCCTTCAGTGTCACATGATCCTTCAGAAATCATTCTAATATGATTATTCGCTTCTCCAGAAACATTTTTTATTAATGTTGAAAAAAATAGCTGAGCTGCTTAATATTTTTGTTGAAACCATGATACATTTGTCCAAAATAAAAAGTTCAAAAGAATAGCATTTATTTGAAATAGAATAGATTAATTTGTAACATTATAAATGCCTTTACTGTCACTTTTGATCAATTTAATTTAATTAATCCTTGCCGAATAAAAGTATATATTCTTTGGAGAAAAAAAAAGTAGTGTACACAGTCAGAGCATGTTTAGGTAAAGTATATATTTGGTTGACAAATGCAAAAAAAATATTGTTATAAGTTCATTTATGCTCATACTTGTGGATTCTCACAAACTGGAGATAAAAAGAACATCTTGCACATGTGAATCTGTTCTGTTTTTAAGACTAGATTTAACACTTTGCCTGCTTGTGCTACAATTGGCAAATGGCCCGACCACCCACTCATAACAACACAAGAAGCATTTGGCTGCGTGAGATGTTATCGAATGACATAACAAGATGTCAGAAAAGAAACTGCCTTTTGTCCTACTTGAGAAGAAATGCGGTAACATCATGCCTCTCTGACCTATATCATATCATGAGAAGGGTTAAACCTGACAAATCTGCACTGTGCAGACGTTCGGCACAGCTTCCGACAAAGAGGAAATGAAGTCTAAATGTCAGGAAGTGGGTATAACAATAGTGATTCCACAGACAGGAAGTCTGCCCTGAGAAATGCGTCAGGGGAGAGAGAGGGAAATGGATACAGAAAGAGATTAAACAAAAACTCCATTGTTAATTTAAACTTTAAAACTTCTGCACCAGCGCTTTCACTTAATGCTTGGATTGCCACCGATAGTACACTGGGGGAAAAAAAAGCTCCAAATCTCTTAATCAGCTCATGCTAGTGCAACATGCTGATCTGGGACAAATACTGTCTGCAAATTACAGAGAGACAGCAAATGGGGAGAGAGGCAGGAATGACAGGAATGAGAGGAATGACAGGCTCCTGTGGTTAAAGAGGACAGGTGTCGCAATATTTCAGGCCTGCTTGTGGCCCTTTTAAAAATCCTGTACATGTTTTTATAAAATTAAGAAGTAAATTCAGGACATGCTAACACAAATATAAAGCCGTATTCAAAGTTGAGAGAAGAGTCTGCCATCCAACTGAAAATGTAAACGCATTCTCTCTTTTGCAAAATCCTACATCAGGGGTTTTCTATCAGGCGGCCACAAGGGAGTGCTATGGGGCATTTAGAGAAAAACGACGTAAAAATAAAGAAATGTATAATAAAACAGAAGATCTAAATAAAGAAATATAATTATTAAACATGATTAAAACATAATATTCAGATTAAAAAACTGCATGCAAGGGAGTGCATTGCATTTTTTTTTTTACAAATAATAATAATAATAATAATAATACAGAATACCTAACTAACAAAATGAGTAGATTTAAAAAATAAATTGCGGAAAAATAGTAAAAATAGATAAGTAAAACAAGATCTAAATAAATAAATAAAGATTAAAATATTAATTTAATCAAATAAATAAATAAAAATAGTGAATAAATAATAATAGTAAATAAATAAATAAATTGATAAAAATAGTAAATAAATAAAAAATAAATAAATAAACAATTATATCAAATAAATAAATTAATAGAAATAGAAAATAAACAAAAATAGTAAGTAAATAAATAAAAATAGCAAATAAATAAAATAGTAAATAAATAAAAATAGAATATATATATATATATATATATATATATATATATATATATATATATATATATATATATATATAGTACAATAATGAAGAAAAAATCAAGTAACATGACAGAAATTAAATATTTTCCAAACAATATTTTACATATTTATAATATAAAATTTTCACAGTATAAATGGCATCTTCATACATGAAAATATTTAGCTGCATTTTAAATTATAGGATTGGGGTGCCTCCAATCATATCATTTAAAACGCAGCTAAATATTTTGATATTTTGAAAATATTTTGATTTTGTGTTTATCACGTTTTGGTGTCCATGGCATCTAAAAGACTGAAAACCCCTGACCTAGATGACATTCAGAGTACGCACATAACAAACCTGTCTGAGAGCAGGCGGAGGCCGAGATCCAGAGACTCTCCCTTCACCTCCTGCAAAGAGACTTTGCGGCTGAGTGGACTGACGGGAAGCAGGTCTTCTGTGCCAAGTGGGTTTGGAAACTCCTCCAGAAAACTATTGAGAAACTTTGCAGCATCGCCTTGATTCGCACAACTCATTGTATGGAATTACAACCTCTAAGTTACCAATGTAGGAAGTCAGGGATGTCCAAAGCAACTCTGTTTGACTCTATACATAAAAAAAATTAAAAAATTAACACAATATAACTATACATAATCACCTAGGCTACTTGTAAATATACTTGCCACTATCAGTTCAAAAACAATTATGTTGCTAAAGGTAATAGTACAGAATAACATATGTATACATATACATACATGTATACATATATATGACAGTTAGCCAGTCAGAACAATCGGAAGAGGCCCCTGTCATCCTCAACCAATGGCGTGGGTTTGGGAAGGGGTTACCTGTTTGACCGAAGTTTACGCTTAAAGATTATTTAAATAAGGACGAAAAGAAACATATGCATTGTGAACACGGTAACTTACACCTCACAGAATGTATCCAGTATGCAGTAACGTTACACTAAATTCATATTACTACCCACAGATTTTCACGTTATCGCAAAAACATAACCCATATAACCCAGCAAAACTGAACTTCTTGCAAACTGCAGTGCATTACATGCAGGAAACTTTGGTTAGTTCACAACTGCAAGAATTCATGGTTTAACTTAAACATGACTCGTGCACGTACTGTCGCCATTTGGAAGCAGAACAACCGGGCCTTCAACTACAGCAACTGGTTAATTTAATTAACAACATAAAAGAGAACATAGACGTGCATAAACGTGTTGTATTTACCTTTACGGATGGTTGGTGTTGCTTAATGCACCGACACTCCCTTTTTCCCTGACGAGTGCGAATTGAAGTGCTCGTGCATGAACGCACGCCCTATCAGTCACTACACAACAAAAGCCAGTCCGTCTGCGGAAGTCCCTGTGACCGAGAGGAAGTACAAACATAGCGATACACAAGTGATAAGAACAGACGTGTGAGGTGCGGAATAGACTTGTTAGAAATGGACTAAGTCAATCCGTTTGGTTGTCAGATCGTGTTGGCTGCCTGGGCGGAGACATAGCTATCTTATGAATATTAATACATTCCATTTAATGGGCCAGCCAATGAGCGTCCAGTCTTTCGCTAAGGTAATTAATATTCATAAGCCAATGTCTACTGTAATTTATGCAATGGCAACGTTTTTTGTTTTATAAATTATTTTCATTGTACACGCAAAGATGCACTAATATGGACCACTTCAAACATGTAATATTATTATTAAACATGAAATTGACAGACAAGTGAAGTAAACTCTAAAAAAAAAAAATCAAATATACGTTTTCTCTAATCATGGACATGGTTTGCATAATCTGATCAGTTAAACATTGTAAAATTTTGTTCATTATATACTCTGAATGAACATTGCTCATGATATTATATGTTTAAAAAATTACTCCAATTAAAAATTGAGTACATGTGTGTTTCGATAGAGACAAGAGACAATATTTTTAGCATGGATGTAACTGAAAATGTGTTTTTAACAGTGACAGACATAAAATACTTAGTTGTATTTTTTTAAAGAAGCACTGTTGTTATACCATGCTACAGTGATGATATCAAATGGAAATACCATGGTACATTTAAACAGAAACATGCTTTTGCTGTGGTACCATGTCCAAAAAAACAACAAACAAAAAAACAGCAGTATTATAGTATAGTCCCGTTTTTTTTTTTTTTTTTTTTTTTTTTTTTTGCTACTTTAGGCATTTGTTTATTTGGATCATAATTGCTTCGGGGAAGTTTATGTAAAGTGATTCATATTGTATCTATAAAACTAATGTTATATTGTTGCATATAGATGTGTTTTGGCCAAAATAAGAAGCTACATGTATAGACAATTCAGAGAAAGGTGTTTAAATATCATTTTGTTTTTCAATTGATGCATTGATGCGTAAATCGACATGCAACAGAAGTTGCAATAGTCTTTTTTTATCTATTGAGATGCATATCTGAGCAAACGAGGTGGAAAAAATGTGTGGCGGGACTTGATTTTGTCCATCACACATTGATTGGGTGGTTGTGGTTTGCTATTGGTGGATCTCATGTGAGTGACAGGTTGCCCCACCCTCGTACCGCTAAACATGTCATCAGAGAAAGATGTCGCTGCTGCACGTTGGAGGGGAAGTTGATTAAATATTGTCAAAAAAAATATGATGAGCATAGATAAATAATATTATAACAAACACTGCAATATTCAATAAAAACAAGATTTGTCAATTTTGATTTCATGCTAAGTCACTTTGGATAAAAGTGTCTGCTAAATAAATAAATAAATAAATGTGTAAGCAGACATAAGCCACAAAAACAGCACAGACTCTGTTAAATTAAAAACTTTATTGCCATTTTCATCTTTTTAGTTTGCACATTGAGACTAATTAAGCTGGCTTTAATTTTCTACTGCAAGACAAATACGCTTTACAAAACAACTTATACAAAATACGCTGCCAGGGCCGCCATTTTGTCTTTAGGCTTTTTAGGATTCCCTCTCCCCATAGGCCTCCTCCCTCTCCCCTTCCCTCTCCCTCTGCGGGCTCCTCCGGCCCGGTGCATGGGATGCCGCATGGTCGCATGTTTCAGCTCCACCAGATCCTGGAACACAGGATCGCAAAACACACAGCCAGTGTGCTGAGTTTCACCATCAGGCAACGGCGAGCGTGTCTTGTTGAAGTCCACTATAACTAGAGACGCTTCGCAGGATTCACAGCTGTCCTGGGACACCTGCACTTTATGGGCGTGCTCGAAGAAATGCACCATCACGTTGCATTTGTTGCAGGCCATGCGCCACTTTGGGCCCGAGGTGGGATCGAAGACCAGGACACCCGTCTCACATTCAACACATTGACCGATCCCAAGAGAGTTGAGGGAGTGCTGACAGGAAGGGTGGGTGCACTCGTTACAGCCCATCCCTGAGGGAAAGAGAAATTACATTAGGGCTATTTTTATTGGAGAAGTCTTATCTTTTCTTGTTTTTAAGAAGCTTAAAAGGTTACATTTGCCAGAATCTTGGACCTTTCCCCCACCCAGATGTTTTTATTTGACCTCTATAATACATTTATAAAAAGCTTATATTTTATATTTTATAAGTTTATTTTAAATACATAACTTTTTAAAAGTTAAGGGTCAGAAAGATTTTTGAATGTTTTTTTTTTTAAATAAGTCTCTTATGTTCAGGTTAGGATTAGGTAAAAAAACAGTAATATTGTAAAATATTATTGCAATTTAAAATAAGCTTTTCCTATTTAAATCTATTTTTAAATGTAATTTATTCCTGTGATGCAAAGCTACATTTTCAGCATCATTACTCTTGACAAATGATCCTTCAGAAATCAAGCTAATATGCTGATTTGCTGCTCAAGATTTTTTTTTATCAATGTAAAAAAAGTGATACAATTTTTCAGAATTCTTTGTTTCATTTGTAAAACTGTTAAAGTATTTACCATCACTTTTGATAAAAAATTAAATATTAATTAAAAAAAATCTTACTGACCACAATATTTAAAAATATAAAATGTATATATGTTTTATTAAAATAAATAAATAAATAAATATAAATATATATATACACACACACACACACACACTATACATACACTATACATACACATGTATACACATATACATACACGCACATATACACACACACATATATATATATATATATATATATATTTATTAGTACTGTGCGAAAGTTTTAGGCATGTTAGTATTTACAAAACAAAAGTAGTTAAGCCAGTTATTCATATCTTTTGCTGTAATGTGTCAGTAGGAAATATCAGTTTTACATTTCCAAACATTCCTTTTGCCATTTTTGTATAATCCAGTGAGATTTTTGCAACCAATCTCACAAACATCGAGTCCATATGGGATTACTTGAAGAAATAGAAAAAAACTGAGACTGCATAAATACAGAAGAACTGCGGCAACGTTTCCAATCCCTTCCTTTTTATTTTCATAAACTTGAAAGATTGTTTATCCAACCAGTAAAAAAAATATCTCCATCACTTTACATGAAAATGCAAAGGTTTATCAAGGGCATAATCAGATCTTGATTACTACTTTACTTCTTTTTTTTTTTTTTTTTTTTACATATATAAAACCGTTTGAAAGAATTCTAACTGAAGAACCACCCAAAAACAATTTGCTTTGAGAAACAGATTTTTGGTCTCTCCTACCTTTCTTCATGTCTCTGAAGGGAGGGTTCCCAAAGCAGTAAGGACACACGGGGTAGCTCTTGCCACGCGACCCTGAGGTCCAGAGCACCAGCTCAAACTCATCCAAAGGACACTTGAGCTCTTTGTACAGTTTAATGGCTCCGTTCTGAGGTAAACTGTACGTCTCGTCGCAGTGAGAGCAGTGCAGACGACTGGGTTTAGCCTAGGGGGGTTACAAATGACAATTAGACCATATTTCACACTACATCATGATTTAGCAATATATTTAAGTTTTTCTGACTTAATTTTACTCTCCACAATGACTTAGCAGCAGCAGAAACCTCTATAGTGTGTAAAGACTTCGGTACATTTGGATCGAGAAAATCAGCATGCAAGCACTGGACATGCAGTCCATTTAACAGGAACATTAGACCAACAGTCTAAGGTTGTAATTGAATGAGGGACATTGATGAATAATTTGAGTTATATCACATTCAGATGGACACGGGAGAACATTCAGATAAAAAGCTTCTTCGCCGAAGGTCATTTTCAGGTGCACAGGTATAGACGGAGAGAGAGATGAGAGTCTGTCTAAAAGCCCAGAGTGCGTCACAGCGAGAAAAATATATAAACCATGTGATTTACTCAACGGCTCTATGGATGGTAATTAGGATCAGAGTTAGTGTAGATGTAAATGCTCTGGGATGGAAAAGCTTTAAGTTTGGCTGCATTACTCACTGTGCTTATTCAACATCACTGACGACAGATTTTTAAACCAGGTATTTTTGATGTCCAAAGCATTAAATACTTACAATAAAATACTATTATTCAGCAAGAGTGCATTAAATTGATAAAACGTGACAGTAAAGACATTTATACATTTCTATTTCAAATCAATTCTGGTCCTTTAAACACTCTATTTAGTGAATCCTGAAAAAAATGTATGATGGTTTGTTTCCAACGGTTTCACAACTGTTTTCAGCATCAAATCAGAATGATTTCTGAAGGATCATGTGACTGATAAACTACATTTAAAATATATTATGACAGAAAACAGTTATTTTAAATTGTAATACTATTTCAGAATATTTACTTAATTGTATCAAATAAATGCAGCCTTGGTGAGGATGAGATGTAAAAAAGTGACCCAAACTTCTGAACTTTAGAGTTAAATGGTTACTAAACTAAGGTGTGGTGGTAGTTGAGAGGTCAAAGTTTTAGGCTTGTAATCAGAAGGCCAAAGCCCTCTGTGATGCGGCACAATCCTAACACAGGTCAATCGGTTTGGGTCAAGGTCATGGAGACATAGTGTTGCTTGAGTGTGCAGAACTGAACTTTGCTCCATACTGAGAGACAAGCGTGTTTGGTTAAATATCTAACATTCTTCCATTTTAAACTAAGGTTGTTGACAAAGAAAGTAGCAAAACACAATGTCTGTACATGCTAGTTATGATCGGTCTTCATTGCATGACTTTTATGGTTTCATCTCTTTGTTTTCAAAGAGAAATGGGCTTTTCTTTAATCTTTTGAATTAAAAGAGTTTGATTTTCATAGCTTCTTGACATCAGCCAAATTCATACACTATTCATACACTCCGACTAAAAGTCGGTAAGATTTTTTGGTAACAGTTCACAATAAGGTCTCATTTGTTAACATTAGTTGATGTTTTATTAACTATAATATTATAACTAACATGAACTAACAATGAGCAATGCATTTGTTACAGTATTTATTCATCTTTGTTAATGTTACTTAAAAATACTGTCATTTGTTGTTTGTTCATGTTAGTTCATGGAGGAAACAAATACAACTTTTGATATTAATAATATATTAGTACATTTTTTAAATTAACAGTAACACAGATCAATGAATGCCATAGAATTATTGTTCATGTTAACTAAAGTAGATAATGAAACCTTACTGTAAAGTGTTACCGAATTATTTAAATAAGTCTTTTCTGCTCACCAAGGCTGCATTTATTTGATCAAAAACAGTAATATTGTGTAATATTATAATTTAAAAATGACTGATTTCTATCAGAATATATTTTATGTTATGGTATTGTTTGTTATTTATTCCTGTGAAGCAAAGTTGAATTTTCACCATCATTACTCCAGTCTTCAGCGTCACATGATCATTCAGAAATCATTGTAATATGCTAATTTGCTCGCTGCTTAAAAAAAATATGATTGTTATCAATGTTGAAAACTGCTATGTTGCTTCATATTTTTGTGCAAACGTTTTTTTTTTCATCAGGATTCTCTGATGAACAAAAAGTTCATAAGTATATTATAAATAGTACTATAAACATTTTTACTGTAATATTTTCGATCAATTTAATGCATTTTCATGTTAAAATCCCTAGAATAAGAAATCCATAATTTTAAGTCTGTTAGGGAAGTATGAGTCCTTACACACCTGGATGTACTTCATGAAGCGACGGCATTTGCCGCAGCGAGAGAGTGGTTTCCCAGTAGCAGCGATGGGAGAGAAGGACACCTCCATCAGTTCATCCATGCCTTTTAAATAAACATTAAGAGTGAATAAATAGCAAAACCTCAGAGCAAACATAATTTAGGCAAAAAACTGCATATTTAAACTAAACTTTAAGAAGGGACAGAGCAGCCTTAAAGGAATAGTTCACTAGTTCAATAGTTCAAAATGTCTTTCTTCTCCTGAACACAAAAGATAATACATTTATGGAAGTCAATGGGGCCCATCAACTTTCTACAGGCATTCTTCAAAATATCTTCCTTAGTGTTAAGCAGAAGAAAGAAATTCATACAGGTTTGAACAAATTTCAGGGTGAGTAAATGATGACAGATTTTTTATTTTTAAGTGAACTATTCTTTTAACTTATAGATTGAGAAACAGTTCAAGCCAATCCCTAGTAAAATGGGTCTCAATGCATTAAAAAAACAGTTCAAGACCAGGGCTATTAGAGTTAAAAAACTAAAACCATAAAAATTTTAATTATTTAACTTCAGCTAATTACCGAGACAACATTTCTTAATTTTATTTAGTTTAACTTGATGTACTAAAACAAAACAAATCCCAAAACTAGACACATTTACAAAAAGACTATTAGTAAAAATTACAAAAACACAGCAGAATTAGTAAAACTAAAATAAAAATGAATTCAAAAACTATAATAGCATCTCGTTTAGGAATGTGACCGAAGCATAAATTTCCTAAGCCTACTGTTATGTCAAACTGTTCGTGTCTGTCACTCATATAATGGAGGTCTATGGTCACCACCTCAAAGAGCATGCACAGAGAAGTCCAAATTAAACATGATTTAATGACTCGTAAATGTGAGCACACATTGATGGCCTAAGACACGAAACGAGCGGTTTGTGTGAGAAAACAAACAGTATTTATATACTCTTTGAGGTGGTGACCATAGACCTCCATTATATGACTGATAGACAAGAACGGTTTGACCTAAAAATATCAAAATTGAAAATACTGCGGAAACAAAGACCAAAAATTAATTTCAAAGTGAACTATCCATTTAACACCAAAATAAGAAAGGAATTCAATTCTTTTCATATGTTCACTGTATGTGACATTACCTGCAATGGAGTCCACAAAGTAGTGGAACTTCCTCTTGAAGATGTCCAGAGTATGCTGTAAGACCTGTTCGAAGTTTGCCTTTCCTAAAGCGATCAGAGTGAGCTGCTTTTCCACAGCACTCCGGATTGTGGGAAGAACCAAATCTGCGTCTAACACACACACACAGATGCACAAGGAAAAGGAGAAGCATATACAAATGAGTCATTTATCCAACGCTTTGTTTCAAAGTAACTTACTGCACACCTATTACAGATTCATCTCTGTAAAGTTGCCCATAGTTCCTGAACAGCCCCTTTTGGGGTTTCAGTTACCAGGCCAAATCTGTAACTACTAAGCTACTGACACGCACAAATGAAATACTTCCCTTACCAATCTTATAGTAACCGTGAACCAGAACAATCCCCAGGTTGGTGGGTTTGAGTTTGCGGCCACTTTCAACCGTCACATAGTTCCTCTGGCAGATGTTGTTAATGTGGACGGGGATACTGGCATCCGTACCTAGTGGGAACAACATTTTTAATACAGTTCACAACCGTTGACTCCTAAAAATACTATGGAAGTCAACTATAATACTAATACTATGGAATAAATGTTCCTCTCTTCTGTGAACTTGTTTTCGAAAACATCTGTTAGGCGTTGTAAGCATGAAACGGATCTCACCAATGCCGTGTTTCTCCATGAGTGTGATGAGCTCGGCCTCAGTGAGGTAGTCTGGTGGATTGGTCTGTTTCTCCAGTAGTTTGATCTCGTCCACTGTGAATGTGTCTCCTCTCTCACACACCGGCAAGGCCTCTTCCAGCGGGATACCCTGCCAGGTCATCACTTCAGTGTAACCTGAGATAGAGAGAAATATTAATGAGTATCATCTTTCCACTACGATATTAGTGGATAAAGTTAATCTGATGATGCGCATACCACGAGAGATGAGCGTCTTCCCGCTGCATGTGAAGCTCTCCGTGGCGATGCTGAAGGAAATCGTGGTCTGCAGGTATTTACAGTCAGGGCTGACCGTCGCTATGAAGTGCCGTGTGATGTAATCATACAGACGCCAGCCGTCGCTGCCTGCAGAGAAAAGAGATAGATGACCTTTTATAGCTCTGTTTTCTTAGATCTTTTAAAGATTGGATTCTAGTGTTTCTGCAATATGGCCCCTGATTTGATTCATGGGCCGCATTCGAAATCACATACTTCCCTACTATAAAGTAGCCGAAAAACAGTATGTGACAAAGAAGTCTGAATTCACAGTACACATTAAGAGTAGGCTATCTCCCAGCGAGATTCTGAAGTGTGCTTAGGATGGACAATTTACTATCCCATGAGGCCACGGGAGAGTTTGTGATTGACAGTGAAGCAACTGACGCTTATAGGTCACATGATAATGACAGTATGGCAAATGCAGTACATACTTTTTAGCAGACTTGAAGTAATTACTTATTCAAAATAAGTACCTACTCAAGAAAGTATGTGATTTAGTTACGCTACCATCAAAACGTTTGGGGTCGGTAAGATTTTTTAAATGTTTTTGGAAAAAAAGGTATATTATGCTCACCAAGCTTGCATTTATTTGACCAAAATTCAATATTGTGAAATAAATGTTTTAAATTTGAACATATTTTAAAATGTCATTTATTCCTGTGATGCAAAGCTGAATTTTCAGCATCATTACTCCAGTCTTCAGTGTCACATGATCCTTCAGAAATCATTCTAATATGCTGATTTGCCGCTTAAGAAACATTACTTATTATTATCAATGTTGAAAACAGCTGTGTGGCAAAATATTTTAATAGATTTATTGTGACTTTGATCAATTTAATGTATCCTAAAATGTATTAATATCTTTAAAAGGAAAACCTTACTGACCCCAAACCTTTGAACAGTATTGTTTAGCTAATAAAGCTCAAATCGACAAATTAAAATGAAGATATTTTCTCTTCTTTTATTCAATAATTAGAAACAGGATCATGGATCTTGTCCTGCAATGCCAGATATAAATCATAGAATGACCTGGATGTGTTCCCTAATATCTCTCGGCTTGACCTTTCAATATCACACATGATGTAACACATTAAATGTGAAAATATACCCAGCTCGCTCTCAGAGGCGGCTCTCATGGGTGTGATTGGCGGATGGTCTCCTGCGTCCGATCCTTTCCTTGGCTTATTAATGCCCTCGGAGAGAAGTGCTTTTACCTGAATACACAAACACACACATAAGCATTTTTCATGTAAGACAATGTTAATCACTTTTTATTATTTATTTAATTACTCGTGAAAGACATTTTTTTTAGAGACACAAAACAAATCTTATCAAATAGGTGTAAAAATAGTTCTTCTTTAGATGATCTCATCAGGGCGTTGGAAAGGGCACGTGCTCACCGTATCACCCCAGAAGGAGCTGTTGGCCTGTTGTTTGAGGGTGCTCTTCAGGTCAAAGTTTTCAGGGTAATGTGTCGTTTCTGTGCGAGGATAGCTGATATAACCCTGTGTGTAGAGACGCTCCGCTATCTGCATGGTATGTTGGGGACCCATTCCTGAGAAATACGCAGATAAAATTATATATATATATATATATATATATATATATATATATATATATATACACACACACACATATATACTGTATATATATATATATACCATTCAAAAGTTTGAGCTCAGCAAGATTTTTTTTTTTTTACAATATACAATTGGCGTAATTATGTCCCAAAAAGTGAACCATATAAGGTTCTTGGCCATATAATCTAAATTCAATTTCATGACCAGTTATTACTTGCCAAAATGTATTGGTTGGTTTTATTGCCTCCTTTTATTTATACACTTAAAGGTATAGTTCATCACAAAATTAAAATTCTGTTATCATTTATTCACCCTCAAATTGTTCCAAACCTTTCTTTCTTCTGTTGAACACAGAAGATATTTAGAAGCATGTTGGTAACCAGACAGTTGATGGCAGCCATTGACTTCCATAGTATTTTTTTCTTACTTTGGAAGTCAATGGCTAATATCAAATCAATATTCTTCAAAATCTCTTCTTTTGTGTTCAGCAGACGAAAGAAACTCATAAAGGTTTGGAACAATTTGAGGGTGAGTAAATGTTGACAGAATTGTCATTTTTGGGTGAACTATTCCTTTAAGCAGTCTGTGTAAACCTTGGTATTTCTTTCTTCGTTCAAACCCTATTTCTTATGCTTTTTGATTTGTAAATACATATTTAATATCTGAAGGGAAGCAGCCCACCCAAAGCAGAGCTGGCCACTCTTAACATCTCCACTGTATTCAATGCGAGAGGTCTCTGCTTGGCTTTCTCTTTCTTAGTCACAGATTCAACCTGCAAAGAAAAGACACATAATAACTCATGCAGTCACACATGAAGTGCTTTAGCACATATACAATTACAGAAACAGGAAATTACATACAACTGAGATACAAATACATACTTTAGCCTCCTTAGCGGTCTTTGCCATGTTGACAAACATTTGACCAATATCTCGGTCAAAAACTCTAACACGGTCCCAGTCCAAGGTGAGTGGGCTGTCCTTTCCTTTAAAAACCTGTATTCAGTGTGATATGATATACAGCTTTTCTGTAAATAAATTTCTAAAATTGGATTTTGGCATTCAAGTGGTAAAGACCAGAACTGACCTTTGCTTGTACGACCCAGTATGCTTCAGGTTTGAAGGACTGGATCTTGTCGTGACGTTCCACACAGAACCCCAGTGTGGGAGTCTGACAGGGACCAAAAGAAATCAAGGAGGAGTCCAAATTCCCATATTTTCCCTGGAAGTATTTGGTTTGGAAACTAAAATCCAATGACAATGGTTAAGTGAGATAAATTGCTAACTGAATAATTAGAAATCAGAAACGTTTGCACTACTGTTCAAAAGTTTTGGGGTCAGTAAAAAAATCAAAAGAATGAATCCTTTTATTCAGCAAGGATGCACAAAATTTATCAAAAGTTTATAATGTTACAAAAGATTTCAAATAAATCCCGTTATTTTGCACTTTATATTCATGAAAGATCCAGAAAATAAATCTATCAAGGTTTCCAATAATATATTAAGCAGCACCACGCATAGGATTCAATTATATTTTTAAATATACCAAAATAGAATAAATTATTTTAAATTGTAATATTTCACAATATTACTATATTTTAAAAATAACTGAAGCCTTGGTGAGCATAAGTGACTTTTCAAAAACATTTTTAAAAATCCGAGAGACCCAAACTGTTCAACAGCAGTGTATATTGCACAAAACAAGATTGCATTGTAATGCAAAAAATATAGCCTAATAATAAAAAAAACATTTAAAGCATCTGCTCTACCCAAATGACGTCTTTCATACCGTGTGAAAGCACACCCGATCCTGAGGTCCAGTTCCTGACGAGCATCAACGGACAGAGCCTCGTTCTGGTTGGGTTCTCCGAGTCGAGTCATGGCGTTACAGATATCGGTGTCTGTGATGGAGCTGAACTTGGCCCGATACACTGTTCGCTCGTTACCGTAAGGCTTACTCATCACAGGCTGAATGGCATCCAACACCTGAGATGGTACAACACACACAAATGGAGAAAACACACTAAAAAACCAAGGCCAAACACCTCAGCCTCAGTTATACAAATAAACTTTAGTTGTATTTTCTTTATAGATTAACTGAAGTCGATTCAGACTCACCTCAAAACAAATGTTTTCTCCTTCTTTGTCACAGTCCAACCACAGGACGACAAAGTCACAACCTTTTGCTTCAACCTGTAAACAACAGCAACTTTATGGAAGGATTTTATATGACTTTTAAAATATAATATAATGTAATGTAACATATGCTTATGCTCACCAAAGCTGCATTTATTTAATAGAAAATACAGTAAAAATATTATTACAAATTAAAATAAAGGTTTTCTATTTGAATATATTTTTAGTATGGTCACTCCAGTCTTCAGAAATCATTCTAATATGCTGATTTTATGCTCAAGAAATATTTCTTATAATTATCAATGTTAAAAACAGTTGTGATGGTTAACATTTTTTTGTGGAAATTGTGATATTTTTCTTAGGATAATTTGATAACTAGGTTCAATGAAAAGCATTTATTACATTTATTTATTAAAGCATGTATTAAACAGAAATCTTTTGTAATAATTTAAATGTCTTCTCTGTCACTAAAAGTAACAATAAAAGTATTAATTTCTCTCTTTTTTAATCTTAACCACAAATGTTTGAATGGTCTCATTGTTTACATAAAAAAAAATATTTAAGCAGAAAAAACTGTTTCCAACATTGATAATGATAATCAATCAGCATATTAAAATGATTTCTGAATGATCATGTGACACTGAAAATACAGCTTTGTATCAGAGTATTTAATTTATTAATGATAAATGTATTTAATTTATTTAAAAAAGAAAAAAAATACATTAATTTGTAATAATATTGCACAATATTACTGTTTTTACTGTATTTTTAATTGAATAAATGTAGCATTAGTGAACATAAGAGACTTCTTACAAAAAATAAGCTTTAGAAATATTTTTCTTTATAATTGAACATTATTGAAGCAATCATATTTTATTCAATATATACTATGTTATTTAATATATAAATTAAATAATTTATTTAACATGCTTGGAACAGCAAATAAAGAGGGTCAAATTTGATTTCATGTATTCTTTAAATACAGTTTGTCTGGATGTTTAATTATTTTTAGATACATAGATACAGCAAAAGCAGTCAGGTATTGAAAGGGAAAGTCACCTGAAGGAATTTGACCATATTAAGTTTGGGGTTTGCTTCCTTCTTCTCAGTCGGAGCCTTGCTGAACAACTCGGCTGGGTCGACTTTATCCCAGTTGTTATACTTTCCTGTAAAACATCAAGGATAGGGAATATTACACTCAAGTTTGCATCGTCTTGACTCTTGCATGCACATTACGGAATATTCCTGCATATTACAAGCAGCCCATACTGAAGACAAGACTCTTACCGATAAAGTCCAGACTCATAACGTGTCCACACACTGACGTCATCTTAAACCTCACATTTTGGCCCATAAAGCTTCCGGTGTACTCATGTACTGAGCACGCTCCATTTAGCCCTTTTCGGCTTGAACAGCTACCTATAGACAAAAGGAAATAAATGAAACGCTCATTTAAATTTTGACTTAACCACACCTGTCAATTGTAATCATGAAAACTACACTTAACCCAAAAGATACAACTTTAGGTGCACAAGTAATCATTCAAACACTTTTCTTATTTCATTGATACCAGAATATTTGCATTGAGACTCTTTCCAAAGTCTGTAAACGCAACAAACAGGACCATGTGAGCTTGACTACTGCATAAGCGTTCCTATGGTGGACATTGACGAAATCACTCAGAAGCTGGTGCTGGCATTGAGCGATCCATCATAAAGTGAAATGAGAGAGCAAAGAGCTGATTATGCATAATTATTTTCAGTCATTTTCTTTTTCATTTTGTGCTGTTCCCAAGGCTGAACTCTCATATCCAGATGGAGAGAATGAGCCTAAAAAAGCATGATGATGATGTTAATGATGATGAACCTTGAGCACTGGCTTACGTTACGGTTCATTGGAGGTCTCCATTGAGACTATGGTACATAAATATAGGCCCGAAACGAGGGGATGGACACATTTGGACCAGCAGATTTACCCCTACAGGCAACAGCAAGCCTCCAGCATTTGTCCAGCATGCAACAGCCACAGGTAAGTCACCAACACCATTCACACAAGACTACACTCAAGATTTTTGAAACAAGTCTCTTTTGCTCACTAAGACAGCATTTATCTGAACAAAAATACAGCACAAATACTAATAATAATATAACAATTTAAATCAACTGTTTTCTATTTTAATATATTTTAAAATGTAATTTATTTATCTGATGCCAAGCTGATTTTTCAGCATCATTACTCCAGTCTTCAGTGTCACATGATCCTTCAGAAACTGTTGTAATATGCTAAATTTGCAGCTCAAAAATACCTAGATGTAGAAAACAGTCGTGTTCCTAAATATATTTGTGGATTCTTTGATGAATAGAAAGTTCAAACAAACAAACAAACAAACAGCATGTCATTCTTTACACTGTAAAAATGAATATGCTATATCTAATCTAATAAAATTGTGGCAATAGATTACAAGCAATATTATTAATTAAATTTAACAAATTAGAATTGAGTAATAATGACTCAAATTATTCCTTAAAAGTTAACCATTTAAAATGAATAAAGTTTACTCCAAAAAAGTAAACAAAAATATCTGAATAACAACCAGACGTCAAAGATTAATTAAGAACTCCTTATTTTATATTGCCAACATTGAAGATGTTAACAAGCAGAATCACTGAAGGGGAAAACCGTCATTTTAAAACAAACACCGATCACCATAATGGTGACTTAAATTTGCTTAAAACAAAAAAAGTTTTACTCATTTTAAATGGTTAACTTTTAAGGAATTAATTTGATTAATTATTTCTCAATTCTAATTTGTTAAATTGAACCAATAATATTGCTTGTAATCTGTTGCCACATTTTTTTAAATTAAATAAAGCACATTCATTTTTACAGTCACTTTTAATTAATTTAATGCATCCTTGCCGAGTAAAATAATTTATTAATAGATTCAGCTTTAAGGAAGAACTAAGATTTTACCGGTTATTGGCCAAGCTAGCACAATTATCAGCCAATACAGCAAATCTTAAAATGGCCAAAAGAGGCCTGAACGATTTAGGTCTATAGCTAAACAACTAAAAATGGGGATTCAAACCTGAAAGCTAGCCAATACCTTAGGATAAATCTTGTTTTACTAAACTAAACCTAGTTATTTATTCTTCATGACTAAATTGCACTGGATCTGTGAATGTAGGCTGCATTAGCTTCAATCTATGAAGGTGTCCATGAAAATATGGGTGATATGTCATCCACAAACCACAAATACAGCCCACATGTGCAAACTCAACAGTGCTGATGCCTACTTCTCAATCTCTCCCTCAGATTCTAGGACTCCTGAGCATTTTTCTGCTGGTCTTAGACCCCAGCCAGGGCAATCCGATCACAGCCCAGTGTGTGGAGCACACCTACTGCTCCTCCACGCTGAAAGAGTACCACACACAGCTCATCAACCTGCCCAGCAGGATCAACGAACGCAGCGTCGCCACATGGAGCTACGTGTGAGTTAAGCAGATGTTTGAGCCCTTATAAAATATATATTTACAGCCAATAACAGGGTATACTGCAGGTACATTTTATACAGGATGCGTGCATGCAGTAGTGTACATTTTGTAACAATTCAGACTTTTTGCCGATCTGTATTTGTCCTAATTGGCATCAAATCAAAATACAGACAAAGTAATATTGAAATGTGGTATATATGAACATAAATTCTTCTGCACCAATAACAGGGAGAACCTCGACCTGGACCGTGTGCCACAGGTCATCTACGAAGCAAACTGCCTGAACAGTCATTCCTGTAAGGGGGTCGACAGCTCTTTCAGTCTGGAGAGCATCCCCATTGCAATCAAAATGCCCTTTCTCAGAAAAAACCCAAGATGCCCAACTTACGCCCTGGAATTCGAGGATGTCAACATCGCCTGTATATGTGCAACATCCAGACAGAATTAGAGCTGGGTCTGAAAATTCATGCACTTTCAACCACAAAGAAGTCTACTGAATAGTAATGCTTATTATCTTTAACACCACCACAACTCATATACTGAAATATAGATGTATTAAGTTGCTGAATGCTTGTAAACGTGAATAAATAAAATGTGTTTATTTGTTTTGCAAAACTTGCAATTTTTGGGTTTCCCATTCATTCAAGAAACAAATGTACAGAAAAGATTTGTATTTGTTTACAAATACTCATGTTAAAAAATAATAATCCACCCTGCTTTTCCTGCAGTTTAATAAAATTAAAAGTATTTAAGTAGTTTCTAAATTATTATGTGGCCAAAACGGCATGTATTATTATTTTGAAATAATTAGAAACGAACCACAGTTTTAGTCTAGGACGTCACATTGCAGGTGTTTGTCATGTTACCAACTCAACTTGTTAAACTGGTATAAGATTAATAAATAGCAGTAGATTTAATGCATATACATATCATACAGACTCACCTTTAGAGAGGATTTTGGCAATGGACTGAGCCAGAGAGGGCTTCTCAGCCACCATAAACACAGTCCTCATCGCTGCTGGTTGTACTAGTTATGTGTCATATACAACAACAGGACCTGACAATGAAACAACAAAAGTAAATATCTTATTTCAAAGTTAATAACTAAAGCTAAAATAATACAAAATAAACTTAATCAAACCAATAACCGAGATAATAACACACCGGTATGTGCTGCAGAAACTACTCCAGGTATGTAAACTTCCGGGTTGTTCGTGTTTATTTTTCAAAATAAAAGCCCGTTTTATCCATGGATAGTTAAAGAAAGAGTTTTATCCAAAATATTTTACTAAATTTACTACATCTGTGTAACCGGGGGTTAAAAATAACAATTAGATTAAATAGTAATTTTAATAATGATAATAATAATGAAAACATATGTTGTTGTTGTTGTTTTTTTTTTTACAATTATCAACAAACAAATAAAAAACACTTTATATATGAAATATGTATATTTATTTATATATATTATTTACATATTAAAATCAGATTTTATAAATAAATACATCATATTTTATTTACTCAACAATAGTAATATTCAACAATAGCCTACTCAACATTCTTAAATAAAATCAATTTTGAGCTCTGGAAATGGAAACAATAATTTAACTAATGTACTTAAAAGGCAAAAACACATATTCTATATATTCACATTTCTGTATGAATTATTGAATATTCTCTTTTTTTTATTTTATTTTATTATTTTTTATAAACGGACGTCAGCAGTATAGACGCACGCGATCGCATTTAATGGCCACTAGATGGCGGTGTGACATAAATAATAATAATCTCTTGATCCTCAAACAGATTTGTAGCAGCATCGGACTCCCAGATCGCTCATGTGAAATCCCGCCAATTAGAAAATACAGCACCGGGCAGTTCAATTTGTTCAGCCAGTTTGTTTAGTCAAATGTCCAATGCTTTATAAAACGAGTGAGAAAAAAATAAAAAACCGAGAAAAAAAAGAATGTGTCTGCGACCCCACAGATGGCAGAGGGAGGGTGGAATTGGTTGGTTTGGTTTCCTTCAGCGGACTGATCAATTGAACACATATCCAACCCATAATGCCTGCCTCCTCCAGTATTGACTCATCTGGACTGTCACAGCACACACACTCACTCACACACACAGATCATTGGATGACACCGATAAACCGATGAAATCATGATCCAGATCCAATTCGCCATTAAGAACAGAACATAGGCATATAGAGCTGCACACATGCATCTGATTGGGTGACATGAGTCATAGTTTCTCATTTTCATCACTCCTTCATCTTCTCTTACTCATAGACAGACACATGAACACATTTAAAGCAAGAAAAAAAGCAGTGTTTTCGACCAGGAGAACATTCAGCACATTGAAAGGAGGACAAAGACAAAGAGAGAGACAAGTGAATGATTACAGGGCCTAGGATGGATGAAATTACAGACATGGGTGAACAAACAGCACTTATTTGCCACTGTTTCTCTCTCTCCTTTTCCCTCTCGTGCTCATTCTCAGATACATGTAAAGAGGTTTTGATGGATTCCCTTTCAAATGTACAATATAAGCAATGCTGTTGGCTATATGTTGGATGAAAGCTTGAGAGAGGAGAGGGTGGAATTGACTGGCAGGATGGGGGAAATGATCTTAACCATTAAAGCTCTTGCCAGTAAGATGTGTGACTCACCCGCTTGATCTAACCAGTGTTGTAACTGTAGAAAGCAAAGAGAAGAACGAGCAGCAGTGGAGATCTCACTTGTTGTTGTCTCTATCGTTCTTTCTTTGTCTTTATTTTGTCCTATAAGCATCAAAACCAACACAAACAGGAGTGCTTTCTTTCATGCTAAACTGGTAAAAATAAAAATAAATTGTCTTTAAGCCCATCAAGCCTATGAATCACATTTGATGGATTCATCTCTAAGGTTTCTAAGTTATGAACATGATTGCTAAAAAACAAAAAACAAAAAGCTGTTGTATACCTCCAATCATTCCCTGGTTGATAGTACTTTTTAGTAAGTAAATCCCTTTTAGGATAATTGTAAAAATGACCATGAGGTTGTGGTATTCTTACTAATTTAAGAATAACTAGGGATATTTCAAAATGAACACTTACTGGACCGAAGCAGCTTAAGTCTGTTTAGATTATCAATACATTAGTTTTTAGAAAAATCATATTAAATTGTGAGGATCACATATGATACATCAGGCTTTTGAGGAACATTTATTTGTTCATCTCACAGCCATCTTTGTATTGCATTGAATTATTACATGTTTTGCACCCCCCCCCCCCCCCCCCACCCCCCACAATAAAATGAAGCATTTGGATATAAGACAAATTATTGGGAGAGAGTGACAAATGATTATGTGCATTTTATGTAATTGGTAGAATTGTTATAAAAATTCTCATTGATTTAGAATAACATCTTACTTTTTGGCTATATAAATATCAGCAAATGCATTAAGTTTGACCTCTTCGAGTATGAACTCCATTCTCATGATACAAGCAATAAAAGCATGATGCCTTGAATATCAAAATATTTTTTTCTGAAAGTTTTCCATTTCAAAAAACTGATTTTTCTGAATACTATTTCAACTATTCCTCTCACAGCAATGAGATTAAATGGGGACCAAACTGAGACTTTGCATGTGTCTCTTTAAGAATTTCAGAGGAGATCAACAAGATAAAAAGAATCTGAGCTATCTAAATGAATTTCTTATTTACATATAATGTTTAATTTTAGTAGATATATCTTGAAACCTGCACAAAAAACACTTTTCACAATCCATTTAAACAAAGGATCAAGAAATGATTTTTCTTTAATCATTCCAAGCAAAAGGTCAAGTTAAACATCATAATATGATTTGATATTTTTCTTCTGATAGTTAAGCCTCGCTCGAGAAGAAAAGGTTCTATTTGAGGTATTTTGTGAGGCATTATACTTATAGAAATCATTGGTTTGTTTTAAGGATTTTGTTTCAATGAAATAATTTTGTTCTTAAAAATTCATTTTTAAACATGCATTATCATGAGAAACAATTGAAATAGTCTGTTATGAAAGTATTATGGTATAATTTAATACATTTCTCCATAGAAATAATTTTTTTGGCATAAAGGGTTCCTTAATATTGAGGAACCACATAGGGTTTTATGTAGAACCACATTGAAACTTTTTTTAAAGAGTGTCAATGAGGAGTAAACATGATCAGCTTTATTCCCAATACAGATTCAAAATAATAATATTTAATAACATAAAACATTTGTGTCAATGTAATTCAAATGTTTAAGAGAGAGCACACACAGCTGATGTGACTTCTGCTGTGTTTGTTTAGTCATTGAACAGGAACATCTTCTCATGTGTGCTTGTTATTCTTATATTTTAGTTAAGAAGCAACATAATCATCTAAAAGTGTTTGTTCTCGTTTTCACTTGCTGTAATTAACATGGACATATTTAGATATCAGGTTAATAGTTGCCTATCTCTTTTACTTGATCATCATCATCATCATCACTGACCATACTGGCCATTATTGTCCGGCTCTTCCTTCTCTCGTCTCCTATCTTTTATCAGCGTCCTTCTTCTCTCTCATCTTCACACGTATCTATGAGATATGCAGAAGTACGAGGCATTCTGGCACTGCACTGTGAGGAAGGTGAGGAGTGGTTCAAGGTGTGATGATGAAAGGAGGAGGGGAAAACAACAAAAAGAGGTTGAAGAGGAAAGCTGCTTCTGGAATTGTATTGCTTTTAATATATCAATGAATACGTTCGGTTTACATTCTAAAAAATAATGTAAGCCAAACTTAATTAATTTATGGATTATATTTAAAAAAAATCAATCCTTTTATTGAGCAAGGATGCATTAAGTAAAGGCATTTATAATGTATAATGTAAAGATTCTGTTATTTGAACTTTCTATTTATCAAGGAATTCTGAAATATATATCAGGTGTTTACATATAATTATCAACATTCTTTTTAACATTAATAATGCAAAATTGAGCAGCAAATCAGAATGATTTCTGAAGGATGATGTGACTGAAGACTGGAGTAATGATGCTGAAAATTCAACTTTGCATCACAGGAATAAATTGCTTAGTAAAATATATTAAAATAGAAAATGGTCGTTTTTAATTGCAATTATATTTCAGAATATTACTGTTTTTAATAATTTTAAAACAGTAATATTCTGAAATATAATTGCAATTTAAAATTGCAATTTAATTTTTTTTAAATGCAATTTAAAAATCAGATGTTCAGCAAATATGAATCAGTTGTTCATATATTAACAACTGATTCATATTTGCAGAACATCTGAACAAAGAAAGATATCATCATTTAGTTTACAAAAATAAGTCCAGACATAAACAGACAAATTGGGGTGAAGTTCTGCCACTCCTTAGATAAACAAAATAAATCGAAATAAATCATAAACTTCTGATTCTAAATATCAAGACTTTTAAAAATTTTAAAGAGGGAATCAGCTTTAAATGGAGCCTTAAAATTCATTACTTTCAAACAGTCTTTCGATATTTTCGAGCGATGTGCAAGAATTCAATTGTAAAATATATTGTTGGTTTAACTTATAAGATTAAGTAACCTGGCTGCCTTAAAATTTTAATTTCATTGAAATGGAAAAATTGAGTTAATACAATGAAGGAGATTGATTTAATCATCAGAAACTCAAAATATTGTTATCTGAACTATATAAATTATTTAAGTTGATTCGACAAAAGAAAAAATGAAAAATGTTGTGATTGCAAATCATGAAAATATTTTTTTTTTACAGTATAAACAATTAAATTATCAACAGTTCACTCTTAAAACGAAAGCTTCCAAAAGCAGGTTTTCATAAAAATCACAGAGGAACCATTTTTTGGTTCCCCAAAGAACCTTTCAGTAAAAAGAAGCATTTCTTTCTTTCTTAAAAAAATGTAAAGGTTCTTCATGGAACCACAGATGCCAATAAACAACCTTTCTTTAGAAGATTGTTGCTCTCCTCCCCCCTCCATCTTTCACTGGGTTTTAGTTGGGAACCTGGGATTCCTTTATTGTTTGAACAGGGTCCTCACATCAAGGCCATGCCTTTAGCTAGGGGCTGTTGCCCTCTGACCTCTCCTGCATTAGGTATGTGCAGCGAGACCTCAAAGAGCTGGAATTCGTCTGAAGTCAAACCTGTGCGCTAACACACAAGGGAAGCACACACACACCACGGAGGACCACCGAGGGGCCGGGAAAATGTAGAAAACAACACGTTCAGGAACTCTCTCCATCACACACATGCAGAAAAACAAGAGACCTCCTCCATGTCCTGAACTCATCACCTCACACAAAAATACTGTGATGGCCGCTAGCGTTCGGTTTTCACGAAGGTGCAATTCTTGTTGAGGTTTTTTTTTTTTCAATCTACCACATGATCGGGTTAAAAAAAACTATTTTCTAAGTATAACACGAGAGCACAGTGCATGCATGGGCCGAACTGTGACCGGTGTCCATCCATCATGGAGACTTCAGTGAAGGCAATGATTAATTACTTACAGGTCATTTGGGTTCTCATCATCCTCATCCTCACATTGTCAAGGGGATTTACTGTAAATAGTTACTGTAAGTGACTGTAAAAAATATATTTTCATGAGTTTTAATCACAACATTTTTTCTTTTGTCAAATCAACTTAAATAATTTATCTGGTTCAGATAACATAATATTTTGAGTTTCAATCTCCTTCATTGTATTAACTACATTTTTCCATTTCGTTGAACTTAAAATTTTAAGGCAACTTCATTTTTTAAAGTAAAACCAACAATGTTTTTTTTTTTTCAGTTTAGTATAAACTATTTGCCTTCAAAAGTTAAGTTCATTGAGATTGAAAAATGTAGTTGCTACAATGAAGGAGATTGGTTTAATCAACAGAAACTCCAAATATTATGTTATCTGAACTACTTTGATTTGACAAAAGAAAAAGGTTATGGTAAAAAAATCATGAAAATGTTTATTTGTTTAGATTTAGATCCATGTAAATCATGATGTTTGATGTCACAGAACTGATATGTTTCTTAAGAAGAATCTTAAGAAGTTTTGAAGATTGCCTTTCCCTTTTCATGATTTTTTTTTCCATATTTGAGTTGTTTCTTTAAAGTTTAACACACTGATATATTCTCTTTGGGAATATTAAACATATTCCAATGATGATTAAGAAGATTAAAGGCATTTGCATCGAAATAAAGTTTCTTCCAATACTACTCTTTATTTTCACCTGAAGTTTAAATTGTCTTTTGGAGCTTTAAAAACATTGATTTCACATTCAGAACAGTATGATGTTTTTAAGTTTATTAATGGTTTCCTAAAGAACTAGACAATGAAAATATGAAATGAAGTTATCCTCTGATAGAAGGTTGATTATGCATTTTTGTTTGATTTTATCTTTTGTTTTTAATTGTTTCATTTAAAAATGCATTCACACTTTTGTATAAGGTGAATAACAGTTGTTAAACATTTTTCATGGAGCAGACATTTAAGAATGTTTAAAGTTAGAGTAAAGTAAATTATAATTGTTAATGAAATCAAATTAAGAAAGGAATAGCAATCCCAGTGATTATTTAGATCTTAATCATTACAGAAATGGCTAAATCTTTAACAAATGTGTCCTTGCAACTCACTTTGTGCTTATTTTGGTGTCCTAAAATTAGTAGATCTTTTTATAACAAAGCTGTGAACAGTAGCCTAATTCAAGCCCACGAGGCTTGGAAATGTTTGGACATAAAAATTACTTTTAAATTAAAACAAATAAATCTGAAATAGCCTATGTTGAGATTTAACAAATAAAAGGTTTGTCATTAACACATAAAACAGAAAAAAAAACAAGTTCATTTGGAAGTAATTTTCTATTTCATTCGTTTAATTATCATTTTCAAAACACCTTTATGAGGAGCTTCGATAAAGTGGAACTGTTGTCGCTTGCACAAACATTATTTTTCGTTTTTGTAATGATGTAACAAGCTAATTAAAATGGGTTTAACAATACCACCGTTAAAACGGACGGCTAGATTGACACGTAAACAACAGACTGAAGATATCTGTCTAATTAGACTATAGACTTAAACATTTTATCGATATAAACATTATTTGTCCTACTATTTAAAGCGATATTCCGTTTTCAGCACACTTATTTTTTAAACCTCCGTCGTGAAGAGCATTCATTTCCCTGCCTGATAAACGTATTTCAGCGACCAAAACGCGTGGAAGAACTCATAAATAATCACAAATCAACGAAAAAATCAATTGTTTTTCGATGTGTTCTGTTGAACAACTAAAGCGCGGCTGTGTTTTCAAAGATGTGACAACAAATGTGCACTTTACATAGACACGCCTCTTCTCAACATACATACACGCGCGCGCGCGCGCGCGCTCACGCACTGAGGAATGTCAGACAGCTCTGACCTTTAATCGCTTTTAAAGATGAGCTCCAATAGTTTTAGATGAATGAAGCGTCAGTTTTATGTCTCAATAGGGGTCATTCATAAATTTAGTTGTTAAAAGAGAAAGAAATAACTTCATAACGTCGACGTTCATAAAACCCATAACGGAAGTTAACAAATGTAGGCTCGTCTGGTGAACCTCAACTTCCATCTAAAATTGAAAACGTTTTTTTTATTATTACAACAAACAATCCAAACGAATTTTTGCCTTTCAAGGTTATAGCCTACGTTTTTTGTAATGTAATTTACATTTTTAATATATTTATTTCACTTTTAAGGCTTGTAAACATGGCAAAAAATGTGTTGCCCATATATGGATGACTGGGGTGGATGTTTGGTGTTAAAAACGGGATATTTGACAGGAAGTGACAAAATTGTCTGCCAGACAATCAGCATTCAACAATTTTCTGTCACATTCATTTGCATGTTTTTTAACAAATGATTGTGACATATACAAAATGGTTGTAATGTTGATTGTCTGACAGACAGTTTTGTCACTTCCTGTCAAATATCCTTCCTTAAACTCTGCATTCATTACTTCAATAAGCTCAGTGTTTCTGCCTTATTACATTATTTAAATGAATACATTTTTAGCTAACTTTCATTTGAAAATTTCTGAAACACATAACTGAATATAGATGTAATGTGGACTCATGCATTTTCTAAAGCTGCTGAGATGACGTGTATTGTGAAAAGCCCTATACAAATAAATGTGAACTGACTAGATCATGTCGAATGAATTATAGAAACATATTAGAAACATAGATACTGTGTTTGGAGTTGGACATATACATAGGTGCAAAATTTACTCAATTGAATCGATTATATTAAATAAAAAACAAGTTAAGTTAGTCAATTAAAGTCAAATTCCCTCAACTTGATAGTTATAATAATTAAAAGCAAATGGGAATGCTTTATAATCAAAGCAAACATATTGCTCTAAGACTTTTAAAACGCCTTCCTTTGAACGCAAACGACTAAAAACGCAACAATGGAAACACAGCGAACAAACCAGCAAACACATTTATTGATCCAACAATGATCAGTCAGTTCTTCTGTGACGTCTTTTGTTGGCCCTGCAGATACCGAGGCTGCAGGCTGAATAGCAGGTATGTCGAGGGATCTGGGTGGTGTGTAGAGAGCAGTGGCCTGGCGCCACACGGATATGCACGAAACCTGAGACCCCGAGCAGTGGCTCTGAACTCTGACATCTGGGAATTCTGTGGATGCTGACCTCTGAGGGGCAAAGGTCACCCGGAGGTCCACCGGTTTCCTTTTCGAGAAGGCGAGAGCGACCAAGACAGAGAACGAGAGGGGGAAACCATATAAGAGGGGTTATTGACTAGTCTGAAGAGAGGAAAGGATGATGATGCCCGGGCCTGCACATCTGGCAATAATGCTGGATTTCTTATTATTTACATTTCCATTGAAGGAAGCATTTCCTGCACCTTGAAAAGAGAGATTGAGTGTCCTGCGAGAGCACATCTGTGTGTGTTGAGCAGTCGTGATTGGACGTTTCGGTTGATTTTTTGACAGCAAAAAACAGAGGCAGATGGGGAAAGTTGTCATAGTAAATTATGATTAAATTCAATTATTAATTTTAAAACAATGAGACGCGCTCTGAAATTAAATGAATTACAATCAACCTGGATGATTAAGTAATTTCAACTCAAATTACATTAAATCAACTTGAGTTTGTTGAGTTGAAGCAATGTAAGTTGTCATAACTTATTGATTGTATAATTTTTTACAGTGCGAAACTAACTCTTCACAATGTTGCATTTGTTAGTTAACTGTTACACAATGAAAAATATTGCTAGAGGATTTGTTCATCTTAGTTTAATGTTAATTTCAACATACATTGGAATACATCAATTTATCTCAAGATTATTATTTAGATCTACAAGATCTAACAATGAACAGATATATTAATATTAACTAATAAAGATGATTAAATACTGTAACAAATGTAAAGCACATTGCATTGTTAGTTAACAATAATCACATAAAACTGATGATTTTTTTTTTCGTTTTTTTTCCACTGACAATGCAATCCTTAGTTAAATTATTTTATTAACAATAACATGGACTATTTTTCAATGCGGATTAAAAAATCATGCATTGCATAGATGGTAAAAATAAATAAGAACAAAATCAATAAATTCTTTTAAATTCTAGAATAAGAATAAATCCCTTTTTCATGCATCTACAAAAACAAGTAAGCATCCATCAATACTTGACTTAATATATCTATGAATACTTAGAATATTCAATGTAAAGTACTTTGATTGTGTTTACATAAAATATTATACACAAACCAACAAAATATACAAATTAACAGTAACAACAATAACAAAAAACAACATTAAAACAAGGCGCTAAGTAATTCATAAAATATCAAGACATTGAACGAATGTTTTTTAATTGTATTGATTATATTCAAATATATAGAATATTTAAAGAAAGTTATGCGGGAGAGTTCACAGAGATATAGTGAAATAGCATGACATGCTCCTGCGTTAATGTGTTTGCATTTGAACGTCACTCAACTCTAAAAAGCTCTCCAGTTCCTGCTATAACACTTTACAGTGTACAGAAGCCTCTATGCCACCCACCCAGCTGGAATGTCATGCATGCAATTAGGAGAGATTGTAGCAGGAATTGGGGGGCTGGGACGGGACGGGACGGGGCTGGGACTGGGGCTGGGGCTGGGGCTGGGGGAGGGAGTGGGGGTGCCGCATGGAGCCTGCCTGAAGAGTGTGAGAGAGAGAGGGGGTGGAAATAAAGGCAGAGGGCAAAACAGAGAGGAACACAACCTCACAGCTCCTTCCCCTCATGGTCATCAATACCCATCAATAGGAACCGGCCCCCAGTCAATAGAGAGAGAGAGAGAGAGAGAGAGAGAGAGAGAGAGAGAGAGAGAGAGAGAGGATGGAAAAGAGAGCACCCACATGCTACATTAACAAACGGAAGGAAATGTATGAATCAAAGAGGAAAGAGAGGGAGAGAGAGAAAGAGAGAGAGAGAGAGAGAGAGAGAGAGAGAGAGAGAGAGAGAAGATCAATGCTGACAACAACCACTGAAATGAAGTGAATGTGTTTGAGTCATAGCTAGCTTTCACCAAACAGAAACTACTAAACCTGTCTCTTGATTTTACACATCTAATATTATTAACAAAGAGGAATGCGTTGAAAAAAATAAGCAAATCAGCTCTGGGATAAATAAAGGCATTATAAATTTACACATTTTCTGTAATTTATAAATTAGTCTAAAAAGCTGATTTGCTAGGTATAGATTTCAATAAAAATAACCTTATCAATATTTGTGAATTCTTGAATGTGAATTGTTTTATATTTGCTGCTAGTCTGCACAAATGTTAATAATTCGATGTTTTTGTATATTAAAATGTGATTCAGCAACCCAATTTTTCTTTTGGTAACACATTTTAAAGTGATGTAGTTACACAGTACTGTGTAACTACATCACTTTAAAATGTGTTACCAAAAGAAAAATTGTAAAAAAATTGTAAAAAAAAAAAACTGTAAAAAAATATTGTTGGTGTAACTTAAAAAATTAAGGAACCTGGTTGCCTTAAAATTTTAAGTTCATTGAACTGGAAAAATTGAGTTAATACAATGAAGGAGATTGGGTTAAGCATCAAACTCAAAATGTTATGTTATCTGAACTACATAAATAAATTAAGTTGATTTGACAAAAGAAAAAATGTTGTGATTACAAATACAATAAATTATGCATCATTTTAAGCAAACCAAACCCTAACCCAATAACATGTAGATAATTAATACTCAGTACTTAGAGTAATTGCAATGTAACAACATCAAAATAAAGTGTAACATTTCCTTTTTTCTATAATTATTAATAATAATTATTTATAATATAATATAATTTATAATATAGGTAAATATATAAATGTGGTTGACACATTTCATGAACACAAATGCTTTTTTATGTTGAACTAAAGCCTCTGTTTTATCTATATTTACTTATTGATTCCAATGAGATTTAGTTTGGTGCATATTTATATTTAATGCAATCAGTAATAAATTCCACTATCCCTAAAAAAATACAATATAACAGTTTTGTTATGATTGACAAGATTTGTCATAAAACACAATTAATGCAGTTTATGTTGTTTTCTGTAATGACAGTGAAACTGTTCCACAAAGACACACATCCAGAAATATTTATAAAAAACCTTTCATTATTTTATTACAAACATTTTATTTGATCTCAAATATTTAGTTTTAGCTTTTAATATGTTTGTTTGAACTTACAATTTCACATGTAGAAAAACACACACTGCTGTGTTCTTATCAGTAAATGGACATGTGAGAATTTGTTAGTTAAGTGTGTGGTGAAACCCAAGATAAATGTTTGAATGAAAAGAACTGTACATGTAATTAGTTTTAGGCTTACATGAGAGAAGTGCAGTAATTGTGTGTAGCCTTTAAAAATGATTTGGCAATATCTGTGCGTAATAAAATATCTTGGAATGATGTACATAGGCTACGTTTAGATTATAAAACATTCATAATGAAATCGTGTGAATGAACAGAAAATTACACGCGCAAATGACCCTTTATCAAACACACGTGAGAGTGTACACCTTTTGCTGGGACGTAGGCGTATCCATCAGGGTTTGGGAAGCGTCACGTGATCACTAAAGAGGCGGAGTTTAGGCTATCTATATTTTTCTCTCTTCCTCTCTAAACGATGTGACATGGGTTGGATAAATAAGAATGTTTTATTCATCTAGTAATATACACATAATGAACTGCAGTTTTAAAAACGTTTTAAATATATTAAAATATGTACGCAACATCAAATAATTTGATTAGATTGGATTTAATAATAATAAAAAAAATTATAGACAGTTTATAAATAGCCTATTGGTCTAGTATTTTCTTTACATAGATTTTTTTTGTTCTTGTTAATTTAAAGGTGCATAAATACTTAGAAATTAAAATCCATAGAAATAGTAAGGTTACTAATGTAAACTCTTGCTTGTGCACGCGCGCGTGTTCTGTGTTTTTAAAGTTCGAGCGCGTGGCATTCTGTGTTCCGCCTCGAGATCACATGGACACAAAGGACAGCACGTGCAAATCGAACAAAACAAGAACACAGGCTATATATTAACCGCTGCATGTTAGCAAGTAGAGGCGGGTTAATGGTTCGTTGACGATTGTGAAGTGTATGCAAATTTGTGCTTGCTATTTCGCTAATGCGTTCAACCAAATCACGACATGCCATAATTTATACCCAGTAAATACAACGAACGTTCCTTTAGTCAAACTAAAGTAATTCTACAAGCAATTCTAAACATTCTAGAATTATTTTTATATTAATTTAAAACAGATTAAATTCATACTTTAATAAAGGTGCATCAAACTTCTGCTTGCGATTTGCTCTCTACTCTAAACAAACACATACAGCGCACTAGCTGATATAGCCTATAGGCCTTTCGTGTGTGTGTGTGTGTGTGTGTGTGTTATAGAAAGGGAGAGGAGGGTGTCCCTCTTGATACGTCCGCTGCATACTGAATTCACGCTCTGCTTTGGATCAAACGCTCTCTGCCGATTAGCTACACAATCAGGTCCGCGCAGTAAACGGGGAGAGTAAGACAGAGAGAGGCGGTTCTTTTCCGCCGGACAATGCCATTATTTAAGCTCCATTGGCCAGGAATGCCGGATTTTACAGGCCGCTGCCCTCCTCTAGGCGTCAACCAAAGGGCCTCGACTGTGCCCCCCCATCTCTCTCTCTCTCTCTCTTCTCCTCTATCCCAGAGTCACCATATCCCAGAGACATATAGCTTTCTCAGTGCATTCCACAGTTGCTTCTCTAAGCTGTCGTCTCATACAGAAATCAGCAGGTCCGTCAAATTCTTACAAAGCTTTAGGCTCATGCACCAAAGAAAAATATGAGTATTCTTTGACTTATTGCTGTGTATATAGGCCAATCGTACATAGAAATATTGAAATGTTTAGTTTGACTGGCAAACCAGAAGAAGAACTCTAATAGCCTAGCCTACTGAAACGTGAAACACTTTTCAATGTTTTTATGACTTTTCCTTGCATTCAAGTTGTAAAAATCCTTAAGGAATGCTAACAGGATTTCTGTCGTTTCAAAGACAAGGCTTAAAATGCATGTTTGAGCTGTTTTAACTGAAAGCAACTTGCACTGACATATCTACAAAAAAAACCCCCAAAAACATGTCAGTGCCAGTTTTTTCTAAGGCATGTTTATAAAAGCTACTTAAATTTCCTAATTGAACTAAATGAAAATTGAACCAAGCCCTGTCTGTGACACCAGTCAACTTAAATAAGGCCCTGTTAAATAAGCTGAAATGTCTTTTTTTTGTTGCTGTTTCCACTCAGCATTTCAGGTTCAACGCAATATGATCTTTATTATTCTTATCACTGTAAAAAAAAAAAAAAAATCATGATTTGTAATCACATTATTTTTTTCTTTTGTCAAATCAGCTTAGACAATTTACGTAGTTCAGATAACATAATATTTTGAGTTTCTGATGATTAAATCAATCTCCATTGTATTAACTCAATTTTTCCATTTCAATGAACTTAAAATTAAGGCAACCAGGTTACTTATTTTTTTAAGTTAAACCAACAATATTTTTTTTACATTGATAGGATTAGTTCTAAACGATGACTATCATTCCAAGGATTTTTGATTAGTTATAGGCTATTTAAAATAGCCTACAGTTAATAATAAACGTTTCTAAAATGTTACATTGTTTCTGTTAAACCTTTTTCATGCAATCTCCTACTTTATAACTACAACCCATGTAGTTTTTCAATCTAGCATAAGAAGAAATTTGTGAATGGAGAGCAGAATTTCAGTGTTCATTGTTAAACTAAACCTATACGGTGACGCTTCACACGGATGAGCCAATCGCAGGTCTCACAAGACAGTTAAATGCCTTTGACTTCAACCAATGGTTCTACAAGCGGCAAAGACTAGCGCAGAAACGGGCCAATCGCAAAGACCCATGCAAATGAGGAATTTGCTTCAGCAAGAGCTGAATGTCAACTAGTCAAAGATGGAGTCTTGAGCAAAGAGGGCCATTGGCTTGCCATGGATAAATTACGGTTTTGATTTTTTTTAGACCATGAGGGGAAAGAATGCGCGAGCGCGACAAGATGGCACTATGTTAAGCAGGAGGAATGCGAAGATATTTGAAGAAATTCGCGCGTCTTGCCTTGCAACCCTTCGGTCCAACTTTTTCCTCTTTTTTTGTCGGTGTCTTCTGCTTTCAAGGATTGTCCCTCCCTTGGCCAGGTACCATTCATGAAATTTAGTGGGTCCTCTTTCTGTTTGTGAGTAGCATCCGGGTGATTTGCTAGAAATGGCGGGAGCTCAGGGGCAAAAACGACAACGTTGAGTCGGCTTGGGTGGGGAGAACGACGAATGGGGTGCCAGAGAGAGAAGCCCCCGAACATGGCTGTAGTTAGAAATGTGAAGAGCGCGCGCGCGCTGCATGGTGAGGATATCAAGAGGGCATCGCGTTTGAGAAGTCTTGTCTGTCTGTCAGCCTGTCAGTCAGTCAGAGCAGAGGAAACAATCTCCTATCTTTCTTTTCTATTGCCATTGATCTGTTGCAGCCGACTGCTTGGGTATTTAGTCCGAGGAATTCATGCAACTTCACCATATTCCCAAGAAGCCACTGATTAACTTGCAAAAGGCTCTGGTCTGTGTTTTCCACGTGTTTTTCCTTCACTGATCAACAACTGTAAAATCATAGCTGTTGGGGAATAAAATATTCTGCGATGTGCCACTTTTGGAAAAATTGCAGTTTAAGGTTTTGAAGTCGACATAAACTGAAAATGTAGGCTACATTTTTTGCCTTTTTTTTCTCCCCTCAAAAGGCTACTCATATTTTGTGTTTATGTATAGTGGCATATACATTCCTGAATACATTGAAATCAAAGCTTTTGCCGTGCGTTAAAAATATCCCGTGTAACAATTTCTGTAAATCGTGTAATTAATGCGTAAAATTGTGCTGGAAGCTTGCAACGAGGTTGTGTATAAATGTGTGTTTATTAAAGTATCATTTGTATAGGTCGTATCATCCTCAGCCATATATAAATGTAACATTTTCCCAGTTTTTTCTCCCTTCAAGAGTCCAAAAGCACTGTTAATGTATGCATTGAAAATAACAACCTTAAGGAGCTCCCGCCCCCTCACCTTGTCCCCTAACCAGGGGGGTTTCAAATTGCCACTTTGGCAAAGGGGACAAGAATAATACGAATTATACGAAGGTTCCTCGTACTGTATCGCGGAATGTGCTCTTTGCCCTATATTTTCCTCCTCTTCCTTCATATCTCACTCCAAAGCAGTGTGTTCATCGTTATTTGCTGTTGAAATTGTATGACAAATATGTGGAAACTATTGCTGTTAAATGCAAATTAGCTGATTCGTAGATTGTGCTGCACGTTCTGCATGTTTTTTTTAATTAGGCTAGCCTACACGTGTGTTGTTTTCCTCAGCCTCATTTGGGAGGTTTGAAGATTTTTTTTAAAATTTATTACAATTATTTTTGCCCTCCAGATTAGTGCTCTTTATTTTTCTTAGACTTAAGCGTATAGGAAACATGAATTGCTTTAATTGTTGAAATGTGGGGCATGTGTCATTTTGATAAATGCAGTTTAAAGCACACACCATTATTTATAACAACCCTGTGTTCAGTTTCTTTACTGTTTGTTGACCAGGGCCCTTTTTCTGTTGTACTACTGTGCAGTCAGATGAGCAGTGCAATATTAAAAGGGCATTGGCTGACAAAAAAGAAAGGAAAGTAACCTCCACCCCTCCCCTAAGCTTTCAAGTTCTCCCACCCTCAGTTCGTCTAAATTTCATGAATGATATAACAGGTGTAATGAATTGATTCTATGAAGGATTGTGATGTGAAAATGGCGTTGCGGCTCGATCTAGGTAATGCTGCACGAGCTCCAGTAAAATAAAACGAAGGGAAATACGTTCAGTTGCCCATTAAAGCAAACGTTTACGAACTCCAAGCATGCATTACTTATAACTCGTTTTTATAAATTCACTTGACTAACTGCAACTGTAACTGTTGTAGCCTATCCAAGGCCTGTTCTAATGTGGCCCATGCGTTTCGGCTGTGCTAAGGTCTGTTGCTTTGACGATGTTGCACTACTGAACCATCTACTCTAGCAGTGCAATAGTATTGTCATTGCATTCGGCTTTCGCCTACTCACCCACTAGAGCCTGCTAGGCGAGCGGTAGGCCATATAGGCGTTCGAGGCTATTTCAACTGGACCACCTAGATGTATAGGCCCAGATGTGTGCACGAGATTCGTTTAATTCACTACATTATTGTTTTAGAGCTTGAAAAAGCGTGTGAACTGCAGTATTTGACCTATATGGTGTATATCGGTGACACCAGGTTTTTCCACTTATTTAAAAATGCCTACAGACCACGCCTCCCCCGAAAGAACATTTTGTACGACTGAGGTCGTCTTCGTTTGCATTGAAAAGCACGTGTTCGATTAAGTAACACTCCAGCAATGCTTTGAAGTGAGTTCCTCAACCTTTTGCATATTTCGGGAATTTCTGTGTGAGGCCTCTGGCAGTGAGGTGTAGAAAAGCAGTGGATAAAACGAGCGGACGTAAATAATAAACTAAACGCCCTTTTCTATGTTTTTGTCGATTTGTAAATGTCACGAGCGCACGAAGCATAGGCTACACAACAGCCAATATTATCAATAATGTGTTCTTATAAAGTGTTTTCATTTATATATATATATATATATATATATATATATATATATATATATATATATATATATATATATATATATATATATATATATATATATATATATATATATATATATAGAATATTCATCCTCAGTGTGTTTTGTAGCCTAGTCTACAGCAACGTGTTGAATTGTTTTTTTTCTTTTCAGAACTATAATTAGGCTATTTATTTATTTTGTCGGAGGTCTATTTTATTCTGCATTTTTATTCTTTAAGATTGCATTATTGCAACTTTTAATTTTAATGCAATTAAAGTTCGTGTTTATTGTTTAATATTTTTCCTATCGTAAATTTAGTCCTAAAGCAATTTGTGTGGGTTTTTTTACACTTACATCTAAATAAATATATTAATAAATGTTGTGGGAATTTTAGCTGTTTGATGCGAGGCTATTTGCAAGCACCAATGCTTCCACTTCTCTATAATGCAACTAAAGAGCTGGTAGGTGTGCAACCGTATATTTAGATTTTTATTTATAATGAAGGAGCTCTTCCAGAAGGCAGAAGGAAGGGATGATTCTCTTGTTTGAGCCAGATCGGTGGGGGAAGGGACTATTTGTAAGGAATGTAGGGGGCAGGTCCCTTCCGAGAGGGGAGGAAAGGGAGGGAATGTGAGGAGGGGAGGTCGCCCATAGTGACATTTTACTCTTGGTCAGTATCTGCAAGGTTATGCAACTTTAACTTTTTGGTTGTCTCATCAAAAGAATGGAGATCTGGCCAAACCAAGTGTAATTTATTTGTTAATGATTCGTAAGCAGAAACACGCACAGACTTTGCTATGAACGTGATGTAGGCTAGCCTACGAGGCGTGACTGATATATATTTTAAATAAAACATATTAAATGCATATAAATACATTAAGTCTCTTCTATGATGAACACGTTTTTAATTCGGGGATTATTTTTAATATAGGCCTAATTCGTTTTTTTATGTGACTATATCTGTATGCTATTAGTGCTGTAACTTCCGAGGTTAAAAAAAAAAGAATGACAATAATAATCAAATAAAAATAAAACAGAGAGACATTTTTAAAACAATATTGGCATCAGTAGCATAGTCTTGCACAATATTTTATTACTATTGTTATTAATAAGCTATTTATAAACTGTCTTAACCAAAATACATGAACCATTTTGTTGTCATGTGACAAGAAACAGAGAAGAACCATTTAAAGTAGACCCTCATTAATTGATTGTGACAAGGTTAATATTTTTTATTTAATTTAGGCCTATTTGTAAAAACGCACTCATTATTCAGCTTTGTTCAGACGAAACCCATTAGATAATAAAACCTTTCTATATTCATGACATAAAAATCATGATTTGTATTATTATTATTAATTATTTAAATATTTTTGAATATAATACATTCATGTGGATTCACACTATAGCCTAGGAAAGTATTTTCTTATTTTGAAATTGACGGTTGCACCACTAGACACTTTAGTTTTTTAAAATTAATTTTCTTAAAACTAAGTGTATCGTATTGGTTTCCAATATATATATATATATATATATATATATATATATATATATATATATATATATATATATATATTATTATTATTATTATTTGTAAAGAAATTTAATTTTATAAAGGCTTTTTTAAGAAATGCATGACAACGTCAAACGTAGTCAACGTGTTTTAAGTTAGACCTTTCTAGAGCTAGAGATTTTTCTCCTATTTTAGCATCTCGAACATTTGTAATTGACCCGCATATAGGGGCTCCACAACAGATAGGCTTGAGACTCACCAGTCTGAACTGGGTGTATGAGGAATGTTGCGCTACATACAGCAACGCGCATGCGCAGCGCATTCACAGGCTACTATATAGCATACTGAGGCCTACAACTCCTCTGTTCTCATGATTCTGTTTCAGCTCTGAGCTAGTGGGCTTTGAAGCTTCATATGAGGGCACCTTCTGGTGGTAAGTTTCTTTTTAACCTGCAGATTTATTATCGCATTCCAGTCCAGAACCCATATATAATCGCTAGTTCCGAATTAGTGCGTGTTTGCAACATTAACGCTACTATACAGCGCGCAACGTTATTATACAAGAGCGCTACTGGTCAAGTGTGGTCAGCTGATACAAGAATCGTTCGTATGTTTCAGTGCGTCTTTTTCTCGCCCTGTTGTGTTTATTCATCATTTTCACTGTAACTGCACTGCATGAAACCTGATTGGTAAATTGTTTAACGTGTTTTATTACCGAGGGGGGCAAGTAAGATCATGCATGTGAGTTCAATGTGAAATTCCCAAAGGAGGAAAAAAAACTATCCTGTTGGAGCATGTCGTTAACTCCAAGGCAGAAGCTGGTATGCATGGAATTGCTGTGCACCAAGACTGCTTTTAGACGCAGATAACCAAAGGGCCTATGCCTTCCAGCCAGGAGCCAGCGTTTCTCCGATCTGAAAACCAGTCAGTCCACAAGCGTGTCTTTGGAAGAACTGGTGAATTTATTGATGGCATGCACACATATATTGACATTAGTCATCTTAAAGATGCTTGCTTTTAAGTGTAGCCCATTTAAAATGGCAGATGTGCTGAAATTGATGTGTTTGGAAAAAAATATAACATGGAACATGAATGTATGTTTGCCTATGATCTTTACTCAAGGATTACATGGGTGAAAAAACCTCAAATATGTAAAAACCTCAGTTTATTAGTCTTGCTAATTGCATTTTATATGAAATGTTTTCATTAGCAGGAAAATAAAATAAAATGCTTACGGAAATGCACGGCATTGTGCCATTCGCTTTGGCATCATAAAGGCTGGTTTGTTTGTAGGCTGTTCCTCGCTGCATGTGAAGGGTCAGATGTCACAAAGAGGTTTGCGTATCATGTGTTGTAGAGCAGGAACCATTTTCAGTCTCCTCATGTAGGGATTCAAACCCCTTGATATTGTGTCTTGCACAGCTGTGTTATCTTTTCCCTAAAGTGCTGCGTGATTATCATGATAAATGCATCTTGCAGGCGAGACCCTATCAATATTGCCTCTGCTTTTTTCACTGTTTATGGAGTAGTGCAATATTGCTTATAGGGTCTTGACTTTGAGGGTAATCTGCAATTTCAGGAACATTCAAGGATGTCGTTGTCCTTTTGTCATTTTCATTAAAATGGACAATGATTTTATGCTCAATCTGTCAATCTTTTTTTTGTGGAGAAAGAATAGGGTTTTGCTGCTCTTGAAATGCAATAAATAACACCTGTTTAATGTGAAAACAAAATGGCCCACAAACATTTTGTTGTGACTGTGAAAGTCCGCTTGCTTTTAGCAGTGCAAACACTTGAGTGAATCATGCACTGTTAACAATAATCACATATAAACCCTATATGAATTATATCATTATGTCTGAGAACATGCTGTCCTTTGCGCTGTCGAAACAACAGGCTATTTTATTTAATTCAGACTATTCTTTAGCAGCTTTTTTTGTTGCCAGGTCAATGTCTTTAGAAATAAATATCTATGTTTTTGATAATACATATTTTACCTCAACATGCATGCGCTGATTATGCTGTTACCTCGACCCAATGAAAATAAACCACTCAAAATAACAGATATATTCCAATACAGTTAATTAGTTACTAATTTCATTGGCTTCTCCATTGGCCATATGTATTTATTATTAATATAACGGTATGTCAACACAACTGTTTTGCTTGCAGATTGTGATTTCTGAAATACCCATGTAAGTGAAAAATGACAGCTGAACATATCAACTGAATATACTTTATTATAATATGTTAAATACGCAGACGCTGCTTTTTAATACCAGCTCAATATTAAATCAATGCAAAGTAAGTTAAATGCAACATTTCATTATGCGACTGGTTTGTTTGAAAGTCTAGCTCTCTATGGGGTTTCAAATTGTTATAATTTAGTTCATGTCATCATGATCCCATAATCAATAGGTTAACCTTGAGTGAGTGTGTATGCAGTGTTACGTGGACGGGGCGTTATGAAAGGGATGGGAAAGAATTTCATGTGTTGGTCTGAGACGGACAGGTGCATTTTCAAAGGCTGTTGAGCGTGTGTTTTATTGAAATAGCTCGCAAGCATTTGGCTCTTTAGCAAACGAAACCCTCTTGTAAATGTGTGTTGGATTATATGATGTAGAAGAACCTGATTTCTGACCTGTTTGTGTGAGCATGTTTTTTGACCCCTCTCTGTTGCCTGACACTCTTTCCCTGTTGCACTACTGTGGAAGCTGCAGCTAGCAGTGCAATAATGAAAGGGCATCAGTCCACTGGACCAGACCACCACACACACACTCACACACACACACGCCCCTATCCTTTATTTACCACAAATGACATGCTTCTCCTGCGTAGTTTAATGAGCTGAGACACTAATCTGTCCATATACCTCATGTGTTTGTTTCTTTATGATTTGCTTTGCTCATAACCAGTCTTCAATAAAATAAAAGAATGCATTAAATGAGTAAATTGTGTGTTTTTTATATTTAAATTCTGTTAACTGTGTATATTGTATATTGCCTCTGTTTGAAATTAAATGTCTTTTTTTTATGTGTATAGCAGCAATTCATACAATATTTTTTTTTTTTTTTTTTAGAGATGCCATGACTATCCATTTTTACTTGCATTGACCAGTATTTTATCGGGTAGAGTATTGTAAGATGAGATTTATAGATTAATGTGACCCTGCCTGGACCACAAAACCAGTCACAAGGGTAAATATTTTACCAAATGTTAACTATTTGTAAATCTGGAATCTGATGGTGCAAAAAAAAAAAAAAAAAAACTTGAGAAAATCTCCATTAAAGTTGACCATTTATGTTTGTGATTTTGCTGTATTCACTCATATATATATATATATAAATCAGTAGGGAATTTACAAAATACTATTACTTAATATTAATATTACTTAATATCCTGAAAAATCAATAATTTTGACCCACACTCTTAGAAAAAAGGGTTCTATATATGTAGCATAGGGTTCTTTACTTAACTCCAAATGACATTTTATGCTAAAAAAGGTCCTATAATGACGATAAAGAACCCGTTTGGCACAAAGGTTCTTTATAGGCTATTTTTCATTCATATATTACATTATTATCCAATATTTTGTAGTTGTGATTAAATTATTGTTTATTAAACTTAATATTACATTTTAATCATGCTGATTTTTGGAGGAGAAAATCTGAAATGGCACTCTTCGTGGTATATTGATTAACTACATAAAATGATATAAATATATACATTTTCTAACCCCCATATCTTTAATTTTGATATAGAACATTTTAGGGGTTCCAAATACTTAGCGCTTTAGAACCTTTTAAGGTTCTATATAGAACCTTTTCTTCTAAGAGTGCATACAATGCCCGTGCGACTGGTTTTGTGGTTCAGGGTAAACAAAAATATTTTATATTATTATATTTATATTATTATTATATGTTGTTATAGTTGCTTGACCATATTTAAGATTGCAGGTTATTAATTACCAGTTTTATTCTGATATTCTGAATATTCAAAAACTAATATGGGGACAAAAAGTCCCCAATATCCGAAACCCGTGGGACATTTTTTTGCTCCCTACATGAGGTAATGTTTTTTTTTTTTGAAAATTTAAAAATGCAAAGTTTTCTGTGATAGGAAGGTTTAGTTGAAGGGGATAGAATGTACAGTTAGTATAAAAATCATAACTACAAAGATAGCAAATACATAATGTATGTGTGTTAGTTTATATGATTTGTGAGAACATCAATTTGTATAATGATTACACTGGTATTACTATATAAAGTGATTTCCTGAGTCTTAAAAACATACTAAACAATGTTTTAGGGGATAGGTTTAGGGGTAAGGTTAGTGTGACTGGATATAAGATTTGTACAGTATATAAAACATCATTGTGTGTGTGTGTAATGTAATAAAAACTTTCTAAAAATGAATTTGTATTAATTTACTGCTAATATGACAAAATTATACTATCATTTGTCCTGTTTGTATTCCTAAAATTGCCATGAAGATGATTCTGCATTCAAGGTGACTTTCTGAGAGCAAATTTCAGCTCCAGTCTCTCTGCACACAGAAGTGGTTTAGTGTAGGCTAATATTGCGACCTCAGACACTTCAATTTCCTGGTCACTCGCACGGTCAGCCCTCGGTCACCTCTATGCTGTAACCTAAATGCTTGTCTTCTCTTGACCCTGCGAGCAGTGAGTTTTCATGGCTACCCCATCCATGTTGTACTCCAATACTCAATCCAGCTATTGATTTAATTATGAGTGCAATAGATGGCTTGAGAAATGATGCATTTGAGCTATTTAAATCATCCGGTTTTTTGTTTTTTTTTTTTTTTTTTTTGGATATTTTTGTGCATGGCATTGCGATCAAGATTGCGTCTCGGTAATGCATGTTCTCTTTTGATATGTTGAGTGGTAACAATATGTCGCCAAACAGCTGCAATTAATGTAGAATGTACAATTACGTCATATTCAGTGCAAAGTACTATGTCATGCGTAATAGGAAGACAATAAAAACAAGGATTTTCCATGCAGATTCAGCTCAGTTTAGCTGAAAATGGCCATTAAACTATAAGATTATGGAGTTCAAGACGGTTACAGAGTCAGGGTGACTGACCCAAACCGTGGGTAACATTATGTCGCCATCTTCTGGGAAGACAAAATACAAAAAACTTCAACCTGCTAGGAAGCCCATTTCAGGCACATGTGGGAAAAATATGCTTTAGTAAATAATAATAAAAAAGAAATGGTGACTCTTGCGATGGAACTCAAAGGAAATAAGCTATGCCACCTAAAATCGGCATTATATGCTACTGAAATTAAAATAATAGATCTATCTACATTAAAGATGCTTGATCACTCTTACATTTATTTTTATTTTTATTAATAAATCAGGATCAAACATTAAATTAGACGATGTTTAAGATATGAGTAGTTCAAATGTAGGATAAATAAGCAATATGCACGTTAAAGTTAATGATGCCATATTCACAGATCTATAATATCAGTGGTCACGTGGACAGCAGTGATGAGAATGGCAAGTGAAATGACAACTTGGGGAAATCATGATTTAAATATTAAAATCCACAAACGCTAAAATCTCCAGGAAAGAATCAATCAGGCAAGAGGTTATAATGGTAAATATAAGATCATTTATAGTTGCTATTGTGCATTTTACTGAAAATATTTATAGATACACATTTAATGTTGTAGCATACTTATAATAATGTGTTTGTGTTTTTTAATATTTCTTGTTTTTTTTTTACTGTAGGGTTATTGCCGTAGCTAATATTGCCGTGGAGAATTTTATACATTTATTAGAAAATACAACCTATTAATAGAATTTAGCCTACAGTAGCGTGCCCGATACTAAATATAACACTATAGTAAAACCACGATCAATGAATTTGATTTCTTTTTCGTAAGAAGATTTTAGGATCTTTAATATTTATTTTAAAACATTTTGTCGCAAACTATGGTGAATTTGTTTCGTGGGCATTGAAACCAACCAGAAACTAATTTATATAAACAATTAATATAGACACAGCATCTGACTGGCTAGTTAGTAATTTGTTTAAATGTTTTAATAAAAAAAATGTAAGAATTAACCATCGTTAAGCACATTTTTCTTTCAAAACAGTATTGTTGTCAATTTGGTAACAGTTATTCAGCGTTTTTACATTATGTAGTCCGTGTCAGGACTGTAGCTCAATGCTGCCCCCATCTGGATGCTGTGTGTCATGAAATGTAACACTTGCTAGCACCCTGAAAGGTAATTGCAAGATAGTGTGCAGTATTTATAATACTGTGCGATTGGCTGGATTCAGAAATTTTTCTCATGCATCACAATGACGCACCTGCTTGTTTACAATTTTTAAATATTTATTTTTAAAACATGGGTAACACTTTACAATAAGATTTTGTCTGTTAACATTAGTTAATGTATTAACTAACATGAACTAACATTGAGCAATACATTTGTTGCAGTATTTATTCATCTTTTTGAATGTTAGTCCAAATCCAGGTGTTCATTGTTTGTTCATGTTAGCACACAGTGCATTAACTAATGTTAACAAATAGTGAATGTAATTGAATGTTAACGAAGATTAATAAATGCTGTAGAAGTATTGTTTATTTTTAGTTCATGTTAACTAATGAACCTTAATGTAAACATGATATTAGTTGCTTTAACTGAAATAAAAAAAAAAATAACGTATTAACGTTTTCAAAAAAATTATTTACTCTTCCACCAAATTATGTACATGTGGTGTCATATACAATATGAGGAAGAAAATAACTACTGGGAGTTACAGTTTTATCGAAAACTTAAGCCAAAACAGAAACAGTCATTTCAAATAATTCATGTGCACAAAACTACTACAGTATTTCATAGTACGAGTTATTCATTCAGTGTGTTCAATTAGTAATATGTCATCCTAAATATAAATAATACAAAATACACAATTTATGTGGCCCAAAATCCTGGTTTGTAAAGTCATTTTATTCCCTTATATACAAAAAGTCAAATTCCAATCATAAGAAATCTAGTAAAACAAACCTTTTCATCTTTTTTTTGTCTGTGATGTGCATTTTGTGGGTGCAATTGCGACACACAATTAAGTTTGACCAATAAACTTAAAACTTTGAAGAAACTGAAAGTTTAAATAGAGAAGTTTTCACAGCATGTGTGAGTGGAGCACGCTGCATCATCAGAGCTCATCATGGTTCACGGGATCACTGCTGGGCTGAATAAAAACCCCCTCCATCACCTTCCAGTAGTTATGCTGATTGGGTGAAGGCATTCCATGGACCTCACGCTGGCCTCTGATTGGATGACCAAACTGTTCTCCTGTAACACTGAGGAAAACCTCAGTGCCGACGTGTTTAAATCGCACCGCGTCGTCACGTTCCCAGTATGTTGCGCTGCACTGAACACTCCATACGTCCAAATCATCACCTTCTCCATTTTCACCGAACGCACTCACTTCCTGCAAACACAAAACCGCTTGTAATGACATGGGTTATGCTCTACTACAGTTATAATTACAACTTATAACTACTATAGGACATGAAGGTTAAGTTAGGAGAGTATTGTGCGGGTGTACCTGGTGGTTAGACAGCGGGGAGCTGAAGTGATGCGAGTGCAGGTTGCGTCCAGTCTTCATGTGTGTGATGCGGATGGCCTCTCCACACCGTATGGGCGCCCCCCGCTGACAAACGCGGTCTGGTTTCCCACGGATACGCCAGTAGCTGTTGGCATCCTCGGCCGAATCCACGCCTGTTACTGACTGCTGGCCACTACCTGCAGGGTATCGTGTAAAAAAATGTTTGGTAAATTTGAGCATATATGTATACATCCAATATGCATTTACCACTGTATTTACATAGTACTCTGAGAATATACCAGTAGCTTTTTAAAATACATTGAAATCACGACATGATATTGACAAATAGTTATCAAATATCACTGAGAAGTACTTCTCCAGCTTTTTCATGTATTTGGATTCCAATTATTGTTTTCATTACACTGTTAGAAGTTATAAAAACATTACCATATCAAGAATCAATTATATAACATTTTCCTGCTATTTGAATCCACCGTGTGAAATATTTTTAATCTTTACTTAATCGGGATTAAAAAAAAACTAGGGATATCAAACGATTAATGGTGATTAATGCCATCCACAATAAAAGTTTGTGTTTACATAATATATGTGGGTGCACTGTGTATAATATTATATATATATATATATATATATATACACACACACACACATGCTTGTATATATTTAAGAAATATTTTCATGTATATACTGTATATAGATTTATGTATAATTTGTATTATATATAAATATCAATATTTTATATATTAATAGTATTAAAAATATTATTTATAAATAAAATATTTATATTTAATATAAATTATACATAAATCTATATACAGTATATACATGAAAATATTCCTAAATATATACAAGCATATGTGTGTGTATATATATATATAAATGTGTGTATTTATATATTATGTATATATAAATTGTACACAGTGCAACCACATATATTATGTAAAAACAAGCTTTTACTTTGGATGTGATTAATCACGATTAATCGTTTGACAGCCCTACAAAAAACCTTTAGCCAGAGGGTCCTGGATTATTATTATATAATCATCAAAATAATAATAATTAATTATTTTTCTTTATTATTCAGTGTGAACATTCACTTTTGGTCAATTTACGTAGACACATATACACACACACACACACACACACACACACACACACACACACACACACACACACACATATATATATATATATATATATATATATATATATATATATATATATATATATATATAATTATTTATGTTTGTTAATAGTACAATTAAGCATTTAATACCACTTCGAACTTGAAGGATATCATGTTACCTTTGTCGTAGTAACATAATGTAGTGCACCTGTCGTCATGATTACATGCATCCTTCAGGTAAACATATTATATCAAAACCAACAAAACTAAAACCATTGGGTAAGAGACAGAATAAGAGTCTATAAATGCTTTCAGAAAAGCAAATTCAGTACTTTGCTGATCACTGGTGAGAAATATTACTAAACATCATTAGCTTCCTGGCTAATGCACCAGCAGGCATTGTCACTAAGTACAATATTATGAGTGAATAAAAGGCTCAAAGTGAATAGTAAATGGTCGACTACAACATAAGCATCATCTGAGGGCTACGTTAACCAAAATGTTAAAGTTTATGCTGAGAGTGGTTATACCTGATCCGTATTTGACATCATGAGAGTGAAGTCTGACGTTGTGCCGTGTGTTCATCAGTTTGATCAGGGATCCACACGTTACGTAGCTGGAGTCCAAATCACTGGCCCCGCATCGGGCAAACATGAAACATACTAAAATTAAACCCAGAAAGACCGATAGAACTCTTAATGGTCCCATTGTTACAGCAAGTGTCTATGTACATCACAAAAAAATGGATACGGCGAGCCCCATTCAAACGCTGACACGCTTTCTAACCAATCGCATCATGACAAGTCCGAAAACAAGGAAGTGATCCACGCGCACACTCGGAAATCAGTGATTGGTCGAGGATGATGTGACGTAAGCTTACTTACATTAGTTCACATTTAAATCATATGCAATACGCTACCTCTTGTTCTCATGGCATTGATTAAAAAATAAAAATAGAAATTATTTCACATTCAAATAGTTAGAAATATCACGACATTTATTAATGTTTTCTAAAGTCTATTTGAATATTTATCCATTGGTATTTAACATAGACTGTAAAAAATATTTTTAAATATTTAAACATATTTGTTATAACTTAGATATTATTGAAAGTTAAGTTATGAACGGAATCATATCAAGAATCGCTTATGATAGCATTATTCTTTTAAGAACTGCTAAAATGTAGGCCTAGTTCAATTATTGTTGCTATTATATTGTTTTCTGTTATTTTAGTTTTGGTTTTCAATATGGATTCATTTTTGTACATTTACAAACAGCTACGATTCAATGAACAACTCTGATGATAGAAACAGGTACAAAATAAAAACAAAACAAGCAAACATAAAGAAATGAATCCATTATATGAATTTTTATAAAAGTCCAACGTGCATATAATTGTACCTTTCTTTTCTTTCTTTCAGTGTTTTCTTTCAGTCTTTAAAATTTCACTTTTAATTCAATGTGTTACTTTGCATTTTCTTTGCAATCAATTGTGAAATTTACAGGCAATTTTGGATTGAAAATTGTGTCTATTTTTTTTTCTTTTTTTTTTTTCTTTTGATATCAATGTGACAACCTGCACAGTCCAACTATTTGGTTAAATGTCCCTCATTAACCTTGGCTTAATGTATCCAAGTGTTTTTATTCCCTTTGCTTAGCCAAGACTGTAAAGTTGTAGTCCTTATTTAAGACTAGTTATGAACTAGTGGTTTGAAACCAACCTATAAGCTCTACTATAAAACCAGCATTTATGCAATTAGACTTTATAGCCTCAAAACATTAGATATAAAAAGATATAGCTCTTGTGACAGCTAGCCCCGCTTTCCACTACAGCTTATTAAAGAATCAATTTGTGTTTCCACTACTTTATTTTGTACCTATAAATAAGAAATTGTCAACTGAAATTAGAGTTTCCCTTCAGAAAAAAATCACATTCCGGGGATGGGATGGGATGGGGGTGTTTGGGTTAAAACAGTGGGACCAACCATACCCCCCAACAAGCGACAACCCAGGTTATTAGCACATAAATTAAGGGATTGCATGTTATTGTTATGCTGTTATGTCTGGTGGCTGAAGAGCCAAAGATCATAAACATGATATTCTCTCTATGATACTCACTCACACACTCTCTCTCTCTCTCTCTCTTATCTTTGTAATGTTTTCCATAATTCTAAACTAGGTTAAGTGTCTTGGGAAAACATTCATGAGCCTCTATAGACACGTAGGCAAAGTCACACCTGCTGCCTTAAGTCTGTGTACAAGGAAAAGTTTCACATTCATAACATTGAGAGCAGCAGAGTCATGGCTCTGGTGAGTATGCCATGATGTTTGAGATTATCATTTTATAATTCATGTCAAAAAATAAAATAAAAATAAAATTCCATAAATGTTTGCGATAGCCTATTTTATTCGAACTCTTTGTTATTTCTCAAAAATACTTTTTATTCAGTCTCTATTCTTCCTAATACAAGGTGGATGCGTTCGAATATTAAGGAGTAGTGTAAAATATATTAAAATAAGAAATAGGCTACTTTGTGTAGGCCTATGTGAAATTCAGCTTCAAAGGTGGGCGACGATCTCTCAAATAAAAATTAATTCTAGAAAAAATTCAATGGGGTTCTAGAGTATTGAATTGAACACGTATAGGCTAAACGTTTTTACAAATATGCTTTATATATCTATTCTACATCCACCAGGATTTGGAAACTACAGCACAAGGGCCTGTTTGATTAGTACATGTGGCGTTGTTTTATTGACATCCTGTAGAGGGCGCTGTCACTCCGGAAAAGGAAATTGCATTAACGTCTTCAGTGTCGGCCAGTCGCTATGGTCGCTCCGCGCTGTGTTGGATGGGTACAGTATAAAAATGGACTAATATCAAAAACCTCGCAATAAAATGGGTAAGCGATGACTACATTATTATTATTAGCTAGGCGTACATTATAAAACAGATTTCGTCCCATTGAAATTATAAGGTATATGTTTGAATCTTAGAATCCCGGCTACCGAGTTTGTCATTGGACTGTGTAGATGGTCATGGGTAGGTAGTGGCAGCTGGTCGTGTTAAAATAGATGAAGTGAAGGAGGCAGACTTCTAGATCTGTCTTATTCGCCGGTGATTTCCCGGTTGTGATAAGCAGCTTTCCTGCAACCGTGACTCGCGTTTAAACAAACCTTTCGATTCGCCTTTAAACAAAATGATGTTGGAATGACGTGTTATCTTGTTTCCTGAAGTGTGAATGACTTGTAACGTTACTTCAATTTCAAAACTGTTCACCTGTGTTCGGTTTGAGTTTTATTTATTTTATTTTTTTTTAGAGATTGATAATCGGTTTAAGTAGACCCCCGGACATTTTACATTTAATCCTCACCGTTTGATAAGTCCCTATAAAGAGTTACACAAAACAACAGGTAGAGTAATTTATATTGCATTGATTACCTACTTTCTCAACATTTTAATAAACAATTTTATTGGCATAAATAAAATGTATTACGTTAATTAATAATTAGGGGTTTAACGATACCCTCATGTCACGATTCGATACATATCACGACTTGGTGCTTGTAACTCAAGGACAATGGTGACATCAGAATAAAAATATTCATGATTCTGAAGATTCTGAGTTATTGTAGATTAATATTGCACGCTTTCACTGACTAGATTTATTGACCAGGCATTTGGCATTAGCAGGACCTCACAAATATTCCCTCATTGCATTATTATACATTATAATCAACATTATATATAGTAGTTCAATGTAGTACTGACACTAAAACTCTAAAAACTTGAATTTTTCCTTACAGTAATTTTTATTAGGGGGACTATCCACGATACGTGTTGTCACAATCCACGATACGTATTGTTGGATTTTTAGTATTGCGATATTTTGTGGCACAATATATTGTTAGACCCCTATTAATAATATTTATAAAATTTAGTCTAATTATACATTAGATGTTATTGTGAAAAAGTAAAAATAAAACCAATTAGAATTCTGTTTACCATAAAAATAATCATTAAAATAAATCAGCAATTTATTTTCAAGTGAATATCTTTACAATTAGAAAGCCTAAAACAAATATGGAAATAGATATATAACTCCAGTACTAGCAACAATTAATATTTATAATATTAATTATCAATTAATTTAATTCTGTAGTAAAGTCTAAAGATCCATTAGTTATAAAATCCTTATGTCAAAAAAAAAGCTGAATAATTCAATCAAAGCAATATTGGTTGATCTTCTTTTTCATCAGCAAGGCGAGGAGAAGATGCCTCAACCCAAGGTGAAGCTGGTGGTGACGGGAGATGATTTTGGCTACTGCGAGAGAAGAAATCAAGGAATCGTGGATTGCTTCAGAGCTGGTGCGATCTCCAATGTCTCTCTTCTGGTGAATGCAGTCTCAGCGAAGCACGCGGCAGACCTGGCCAAAAGGTAAAGCAGCTGATCTCTAAACTACATTTGGTTTAAGCAGATAAATATGAAATATGATATCCTAGTCTCAGTATTGTGGCACTCTCCCTTATGACATGGGAGCCTGTTAAACCTGTTGCCAAAGATAATATTATCTACAGGGTAGATGTACAGAGGTAATTTACTCTTCATGTCTTTGCAACAAGGCTTGCCAAGTTTATTTATAGAGCACATTTCATACACTATGACTATGGCAATTTAAAGTGCTTTAAAATAATTACAAAATAAAAGCAATGAAAAAATATATAGATAGACTTCTCATCTGGCAAAACACCGGTGTATTATATTTTATAATATGTATAACTCCCAGTTTTACTCTGAGATTTTCTCATGGTGATTACACTGTCTGTGGTGTTACTTAAAATACAAGTTAATAAAAAAAACACAGCTAAATTGCTATACCTATAGACGAATCCGGCGAAAAAACCGGAAGTAAGCGGGCGCCATTACTGAGCTGTTGCTGGGTTGCGTTGCTCCATTGCCTTCTATTGTTTTATTTGCAACTTGCGTCCACAGGAATAAACAGCCCGCGATTTACGACTGTCACTAACGTTACAACGTTAGCCCTTGTATAATGTCGAGTGGGTAAACAGTTTCCGTTATAAATTGTTTCAATGGTGGCAGTAAAATTTCAATTTTGAAGAGAAAACATTGTGAATACCCCGGGTCGACTGCCCCTGTCAGGTGCCGTACGGTTTACACAGATTTCCTGGGCGAGTACAAGACTCGGACATTCGCGTATAATAACAATTATTTAATGACATAAGTAAAAAAAATATAATAAATGTGTGATATAGTGATCAGCAAAATCTCCTCTCTTGCTATTTTTTCTATTTAATTAACATGCCATGGTCATTAAATGGCTTTCCTGAGCTAAATGTAACGTTATGTGACATAATTGTTCTCCTGCTGTTATATTGACCTCTTTCCATGGTTTAAAAACACTAGTTGGTCGATATTGTGTATACTTTCTAGCTGTAACGTTACCTTACCCATGCCCGTTGCAATGTAAAAATGAGATAAATAATGAACACAAATGAAAAACATGAATTTGTTTATTTGATTTCATTTATTTATTTATTGTTGCCAAATGGACAGATCTTTTTTTAGTTTATTCGGTAGCAAACGTTAGCCTAGCTAGCTTGCCAAGCTATTTTCATAAATAATCTGTAAGATCGTTTGTACCTTCATCTGTGACTGGAGGCTAATGTCCAACATCATCAACCCAACAAGTCTGCCTGGCTGTAGCTGTCATCGAGGGTGCGTTATCACCTTATCTCCGAGGTTTGTTTACATACCGGTGCATATGTCTATGCCAGTGTGACAGCTCAGTAATGGCGTCGCCACAAGATGGCAGCCTACACAAGAACGCTCGTCGGATTCGTCTATAATTAAAATGAAACATAAAGACAAAAAATTAACTCAAAATATTATTAAAATCAATAATAGTATCTAAAATAACACTGCTTCTCACGCACAGGTATCACATCCCCATCGGACTCCATGCAAATCTCTCAGAGGGTCTTCCAGTGTCTCAGGAACTGAAGGGCTCAACAATCCTCAACAAGGATGGGTTCTTCCATGGGAAGATGGGCTTCAGGGAAGTTTTGCAGAGTGGTCAGCTCAAGATGTCAGAGGTACACATGAACATGCAGTCCAAACCGAAAAGCACATGGGAGTCAATTTAAACCATAAAGCTGGGGGTCTATGTGACACTGTTTACATCATAGTGAATAGGGTTGTATTCATATTATATAGCAGCAGAGGTGGCCTTTTGTTGGAGGAAAACAGTGTGACTGCAATTACTTTATCTCTGTTATAATGATATCTGATATTTCACACTTGATAAACAAATTCTATTTCTATAAACAGAATCTCTACTGAAAACAACAAACAATCTGGCATTGAGAGCAATTCAAATTAGAGAAGAGGGATTAGATAATGGATGTAATAGGAATTAGTGCTAATACAATATGAATACAAATAGACCTTGGCTTTCCGATGACGGAGTGCTCCAAAAGCTCCAGACAAGTTTATCCTTATCCAACAATCTCGTAATGTCGTATTGGAATGACAGCAAGTGCGTACTGTCTTTCTTGCAGAATGATGGACCGCAGGTGTGAGATATAACTCAACCCTCTGGTATTGTTCATTTGGGACACTTGGGACACATTTGGGACACATTGTCACACTTGTGTTGTTGCCATTCAAAAGGATTCAAAATTCTTTGTTTTTGAAATTCATTCTTTCATTATGGCGGTCAAAAATCCGTGAACAAAAGTGTGGCAATTTTTTTTTTTTTTTACAACAATTTAGATTACTCGAATCACGTCCACGATTGTTTCTTATGGGCATATATCGACTGCCTCAAATGTCACAGAGTTACGTAGCGGTTTTTTTTTTTTTTCCATTTTTTTTTCTATCTGACCGAACATCGCCATCGCAGAGGGTTAAGTGAAATTAAATGATGGAAAAACAGATAAGATACTTTTAAATATGAAACTAAAACCGTCAGAGACGAGAATAGACAAATAGACAAGAAATAGACAAAAACAGACAATATTCTGTTTTTTAAAAAAATAGTCTTAAATGTAAGTTACCTAATAGTGATTACTTGTTGGATTATTATCACATTTGTAATCGTGCTGATATTTGGGAAAACGGCACTCTTGCTCATGTGGTATTATTGAACTTTTATCCATTAAAGGCCTATTAGAAACAAGAATTCCTAAATGCAAATAATAAATACCAATAAAGCTAATTTCATAATTTTTATCATTACATTTTCACTAATGTTAGTCAAGAGGGTTTTTGCCGAGAACATGTATTGTATTTTTTAGGGCTGTCAAACGATTAATCGCGATTAATTGCATCCAAAATAAAAGTTTTTGTTTACATAATATATATGGGTGCACTATGTATGATTCCTTTGTGTGTGTGTGTGTATGTGTGTGTGTGTGTGTATAAATACACACAATTATTATTTATATATAATATATATTATATATAAATCTATATACAGTATATACATGAAAATATACAAGCATATGTGTATTTATATATATAAAATAATTATACACAGTGCACCCGCATATATTTTGTAAACACAAACTTTTATTTTGGATGCAATTAATCGTTTGACAGCCCTAATATTATTATATTATTTACCATTTTCACCTTCTCTTTGACCCTTTTCTTTTACTAATAAAACTTAGTTTCAATAGATGTTGTTGGGCTGTGGAGGACATTTTTCCAGTATGTTTTTTGTTACAAATTAACCTGTTGTTAGCACTTTATTGTACAGTCCTGTTTCACATGAATATGCTATGTACTAACATCTAACAAGGTACTAACCCTGGACCTACCCCTAAACCTTAAATTAACCCATGTAGTTACCTTACACTACTTTTATGGGTAAGGATACTTTATAGTACATTGAAAGTGCATGTACTGTAAAATAAAGTGCAACCAACCTTTTTATGTCCAAACATTAAGGATAAGCCAATTTCCCATGATATAAATTCTTTAAATATACGGTATGAAACCATTTTAAAGCCAAGCACAGCACTACCATTTAAAACGCTTGTTTCCCTGTGTTGTTTTGTCTGTTTGTAAGGTGGAGGTGGAGCTCAGAGCGCAGGTGAATCGTTTTTGTGAACTGGTTGGCCACATGCCCTACCATATGGACGGCCATCAGCATGTGCACGTGCTGCCAGGTAACAGTTCGAACAACCCTTTTCACCTTACATCCACATTTAATCATTTACCAGACGCTTTTATCCAAAGCGACTTACAAATGAGGAGAGCAATAGAAGCAATCGACCTAGTTCAACCGTTTTTTGAAAATGGTTAAAGACTCAGTGGCTCGGGTTGAGTCATTCCCTTTTGGAATCTTTATTTTGGGGTTGGAAACAATTTTTAATGTCACCAACCTTTTGTAATATTTTAAATGATTTTACTGTCACTTTTAATCTGTTTAATGTTCCCTTGCTGAATTCAAGTATTACATTCCCTTAACAAATTGTCTTCTTTTCATATTTAACTCCTTCCCATTGTTTTCAGAGGTGCGAGAGGTGTTCGCCCAAGTTCTCTCTGATTTTGGGGTCGCCTACACACGGGTCCCGATAGAACCTGGTCTTAAATCCTGCACCTTCCTCCCATCACATCTGCAAGACTTCAACACACAGGTTAAAAAAGATGCCCTTGAATCTATCGAGGTCTTTCATCGCCATGGAATTAGGTTTGTGAGGCAACATTGTAAAGAATCAGCATCTGCTTTCCAAGATTTCTTCTTTTTTTCTGTCTTCAATATCCAATTTTGTCCTAGGCACAGTATAAACACAATCCACTAAATCCTTTGTATGACTCCTCAGGTGGCCTGATGTATACCTGGGCCTAAGCACCATGGGTAAGAACATGTCCGTGCCCAACCTGAAACGCGCTCTGGGCTTCGCGCTGGAAGCTTCACTGGATGACGCTGTGACTTCGCCATTAATACTGACACCGTCCGATGACGCCGCGAGCGACTCCTATCGACCAGTTACAGCGGAGCTTATGGTGCATCCGGGATATCCAAGTCAACATCAGCAGGGTGGATGTGGAGAAGGACCAGATGACTTCTCACAGTCTGCAGACCGACTGCACGAGCTGAATACTTTGAGGGACCCTTTGGTGCTTCACTACTACAGGCAACAGGGGATCCACCTCTGCGCCTTTAAAGATTTTTAAACACTTAAAGCAGAGGATTTGGGGCATTTCAAACCAAATGCATGTCTGCTGTTAGGAAATCTCAACCCACACCTCAAAAGATCAATTATTTATATTATAGTGCGAATGCCTGGTTTGCGAAAAGGCAGAACATCAGCATGCAGTGTATCTGTGGTGCTTACAAAGCCCACACTAAATTATTTGAAGCTTTTACCTGTTAAAGTACAGTCAAAACTAGATTATACCAATTTTTCAACAAAGAAACAAGTTATTATTAGATTGACCTTTTTTAAATTTAGTTTTTTAAAGCAGCCGTTCACTTTAAGATCATTGAGAGCTGACCCAGCCCAGTTCTTATAATAGGAAGGTGCCATTTTAATTGGATTTGATTAGAAAACTTTTGCCTCATTTGAGCTGAAATTTCTCAGAGAATCCAATAGCAATCTGTATTTATGACTGTAACATACTATGTGAAGATTTTAACTCAACATAACATGTAGCGATTACTTTATATTTAAAAATTCAATGGTATTTTTCAGGTGCAATGTTTTTAATGAATGTATTTATGATATTTTTATTAACTTGAATTAAAAGCATAGTACCATTTACTCTGGATTTCTTTGCGAAACTTGATAAAGGATTATGCTTTAGCGTCGAAAGTAAAAACCGTATTGTATAAGCACATAAATTTGGCACTTAATAGAACTTTAGACCAGCTAATGGCACCATAGAAATGTATTTGCGCATGTGCAATATATGCATGTATTTGTGCACTGATCATCCATCCTATTGAAACTCATTCAGGACTAGGTCAAAATAGCCTTTATTTGGTGAGTTCAACCTTTTGTCACATATTAGGGTTAACATGTTTATAACCTGTGTATATTAAATTCAGGCCATTAATGGCATTTCAGATGCAAGTTGTAATTGAAGCAACAGTTTGGACTTTAAGTAGTAGTCTTCATAAATATAGTTTACTAATGCTAATATATTCAGGTTAAACAATCGCTGAACTCTTTTAGAATTTGATTTCATCACACAAATCCATAATGCTCATTTAAACTGGTTGATCTTAAGAGGAAATCCCTGACCAATCTGTAAAAGCGAGAAAGAAAAAGAAAAAAAGTGAATTTAGCCAACGTTTGAGTATAACAGGTTCCCGTGCTTGGTCTTCCTCTTTTATTTCGGTACACAAAAGGGAGTGTTTTTAAAGTCCGCACAAAAATAAGCCTTTAAAAAGAAGAAAATGACACTGTGAAGAGAGCAAGGGGCTTATTTGAGGCATACTGCAAGAGATTTCACCCAAATGCATAAGCAAATATTACTTAAATATCTTGAACGAAAGAAAGCCCAAAGAACCTCGTCGATTTTGCGTTAAAACCAAAGTTAAACTCTTAAGTCTTGACATACTGAATAATATACTTTAAAGAGAATGTTCTAGAAAACTCACGGTCAACTACTGCGTTTATTCTGTGTTGGGAGAAAATAAGAATAATATTCTTCAGTAGCGTACAACTCTGTAAATCTAGGGGCCACTTCCCTGTTTAAACCCAAATAATCAATAATATACAAGAATCTCCTATGAAACACGTTAAAAGAGAGATGTTTAAAATGAATGATCATCATCATGGAAAATTACGTTCACTCACACAGATAGCATTGTTTGCATCCTTCCTTTTTCATTTGTGAAACAAAAGTATTTCGTAGCAAAATCAGCCTTTGTTTCTGACTCTACAGTGGTTTTGCCGATTCGAGGCTTGGAAAGGGGCTGAAAGTAGCCTGTTCCTCAGACATACTGTGCAACCCAACAAGTGCAGTGAAAGTAAAAGGGTTAATCGCTGAAATCCTCCAGCTGGCTAACCTCCATTCCTCCTCTATGTCTCCGTTTAGTTTGGTATTGTGGAAATCAAAGAACACACATGTAAGAAGAGGGAACAACATAATAATAATAATAATAATAATATACATGATAAATTACAATCCATCTGGTTTTAAATGAACTGTCACTTCCAAAAGTAATTTCTGAAAGTTTTGTGTAATAATGCAATGATTCATTTTCTCATTACAAAAGGGTCAAACAGCATTCGTAACTGAAACGCCCTGTACAATTTCCAACTTCTTGCTCTCAAGTTATCCTCTAACAAATTTATGCTTTCAAACTTCAGAAAGAAAAAAAAATAAACAACAGAGTAAAAAGTTAGTAAGGGCCTCAAGCTAACACCAGAAACTCGGATGTCCTCACGGTGTCCTGCTTCAAGACGGAGGCTGCAGCTGCGCAGTACTTCTCCAGCTTGACTAGAGTGACACGTGGAAAGGAGAGGAGAAGGAGGGAAAGCGGGAGGGAGGGATAGAGGATGGCAAGTGGGTATTGGGAGGAAGGTAGTAGAGCGAGGGGAAGAGGATCAGAGGAGTAAGGGGGGAGGTGGGGGGGTCTGGGGCTACACACTTGTCTGGTATTGTTAGTCCACTGGCCGCTTTTCGCCGTGTTTCTTTGTAAACTCTTCTGCATTCTTAAAGAATTTTTTACGGTCTTTTGAGTATTCTTCTGCTAGGTCGGCCCTCAGAGGGTGTTCTGGCTGTGGGTCGTTCACCAGGGCAATGAGCGACTGAATTACTGTAAAAGAAGGGGAAAGAATGCAGGTTAGGCAGGAAATAAGAAGCCCATTATTCATACTCAAAATAACTCACTGTTTTTGAGTAGGGTAAACTTAAATTAAACCAATTAGTTCAATCAAGGTAACTTATATGAGTATTCAGAACTTCATTTTTCTTTGAGCACATTTTAAGCTATCTGAATTGTTATATTGTTTTGAGTTTTATGAACTCGTTTCTTCTCATTTAGAGCTTCAAACTTCAATTGAACTGAAACTGGGCTGGGATTTCTAATTCCCAGCATGCTTTGCCATGAGGATGACACTCGAAAAGGGTAAGTAAATGCTAAAATTTGTTTTTTATGTTTTTTTTTTTTTTTTTTTTTTTTAGCAAGGTTAATGTAAAGTGGGGGGATTTAGAAATTTTTAACGTTGGATTTTTTGGGGGGTAACCATTATGATGACGAGTGGATCATGAGCTTGGTTTGAGTATTGCTGTACTTATTACAGAATTGTGTTTCCAATTAGCAAGTTACTGTACGTTCACACCGCGGCCTACTTGAGCTTCCAAAGCGGCCGGGCGGAAGTCCTTCATTTTAAATGAATGCTGGCTTCTCTTAGCTGCAAGGAGCAAATCCATCGTTTTGACCAATTGCACTAATGCAAATAATAGCATAATGCAAATAATAATAATAATAGCTAATTATTCTTTTTCCCCCTGACCAAATGTGACCAAAACTGTCACTATGCTGTCATTATAAAAGGTTTCTTGCTTGTTTTTTTCGGTTTATTACATTTCATGTCGTGACACTTCTTTTCTTCCTGCTATATCTGAGCATCCAAATGTCAACAAGCTTCCCCATACTTGTTGACAAGCGTCCTTGACAGGGCGGCCAGAGCTTCTTTGCCGCTCAAGTCGGCGGCGGTGTGAACGTACAGTTAGCATTCACTGAATTAGCTACTTAAAGCTAGCCAAATTGAGATTTAACAATTTAACTAATTAATTGAGATTAATTTAGTCCTAGCTGATTCAAAGTAATTATTTCTCACAAATCTTATTGACCCAACATTTTTGAATGGTAGTGTACATCCAGATTTATTTATTTTTTTTACAGTACAAATAAATCATCTCTATAATTTGGTCTTAGAAAACTACATAGCCTGCCCTTCTTCATAAAACAAACCAGGATAAAAAAAGGATTATCCATGTAATGTTTGGGTAGTCAATATGAGTTGAAAAGAAATTAAGGGTGTTGCCTACTATTTAAACAGATATGGATACAAACAACATCACAACGACTTCTGTTTGTTCGTGATTTCTACATAATAAAATGACGACAAGTCCGAGAGGTTTAGCAGTGTGACTCATGTGGCAGTTTCAGGAATATTGCAGCTTCTCTCACCTTGGTCAGTTTTGGTGGCTGGTTTCCAGTTCTCTGCACTAATAACAGGCAGGCAGACCTGTCCCTTCTCGTCAATGTTGGGGTGGTAGATCTTCGTTTTGAACGTGATCTTCGGTGGTTTGAATGGGTACTCTGCAGGGAAGATGATCTCGATCCTGAACGCCCCTTTGTCATATGGAGGATTGTCCTGTGGGAGAATAAGATAAATGAGGTGAGCACAACTCAGCCTATATTGTGTATATGGATGTTGACAACGGGACAGAAGGCTGATTGCATGTAGTATAAGATCAGATATGGTTGATTGCATTATGAAAGGCACGGATATCGTCCCGATCTAAATGCAGTCTACCATTTGAAATCTGTTCAACAATGAACTTACTGAAACTAAGCAATGTTTTAGAACAGTGGTGCCCAAGCTTTATACTACAAAATGCAAAAATCTATACTGATTGTGGGCCAAAAGTACACTCACCGGCCACTTTATTAGGTACACCTGTCCAACTGCTCGTTAACACTTAATTTCTAAGCAGCCAATCACATGGCGGCAACTCAGTGCATTTAGGCATGTAGACATGGTCAAGACAATCTCCTGCAGTTCAAACCGAGCATCAGTATGGGGAAGAAAGGTGATTTGAGTGACTTTGAACGTGGCATGATTGTTGGTGCCAGAAGGGCTGGTCTGAGTATTTCAGAAACTGCTAATCTACTGGGATTTTCACGCACAACCATCTCTAGGGTTTACAGAGAATGGTCCGAAAAAGAAAAAACATCCAGTGAGCGGCAGTTCTGTGGGCGGAAATGCCTTGTTGATGCCAGAGGTCAGAGGAGAATGGCCAGACTGGTTCTAGCTGATAGAAGGGCAACAGTGACTCAAATAACCACCCGTTACAACCAAGGTGGGCAGAAGAGCATCTCTGAACGCACAGTACCTCGAACTTTGAGGCAGATGGGCTACAGCAGCAGAAGACCACACCGGGTGCCACTCCTTTCAGCTAAGAACAGGAAACTGAGGCTACAATTTGCACAAGCTCATCGAAATTGGACAATAGAAGATTGGAAAAACGTTGCCTGGTCTGATGAGTCTCGATTTCTGCTGCGACATTCGGATGGTAGGGTCAGAATTTGGCGTCTACAACATGAAAGCATGGATCCATCCTGCCTTGTATCAACAGTTCAGGCTGGTGGTGGTGGTGTCATGGTGTGGGGAATATTTTCTTGGCACTCTTTGGGCCCCTTGGTACCAATTGAGCATCGTTGCAACGCCACAGCCTACCTGAGTATTGTTGCTGACCATGTCCATCCCTTTATGACCACAATGTACCCAACTTCTGATGGCTACTTTCAGCAGGATAATGCGCAATGTCATAAAGCTGGAATCATCTCAGACTGGTTTCTTGAACATGACAATGAGTTCGCTGTACTCAAATGGCCTCCACAGTCACCAGATCTCAATCCAATAGAGCATCTTTGGGATGTGGTGGAACGGGAGATTCGCATCATGGATGTGCAGCCGACAAATCTGCGGCAACTGTGTGATGCCATCATGTCAATATGGACCAAACTCCCTGAGGAATGCTTCCAGCACCTTGTTGAATCTATGCCACGAAGAATTGAGGCAGTTCTGAAGGCAAAAGGGGGTCCAACCCGTTACTAGCATGGGGTACCTAATAAAGTGGCCGGTGAGTGTATATCCAACAAAAATATATAAAAATTTACATTTAAAAAAACCTAATTCACGTATATTCTCTACATTTCAATGCAAAAATAAAATGGATAAATTAGAAAATAACTTAAGATATGCTTAAATGGCACAATTCACCCCATATTTCATATCAAAGGTCAGCCATCTCTGGCTCACAGACCATAGTTTGGGCATCTGTTTTAGTGCATTTTACATGCAAATATGTTTCAAGATTTGTGTTTCCAAATCATCCTAATGCAGTCTTATAACAATTTCTTGTCTTCACAATGCATAGGCAAATAACATGTAAATACAGTTGATGCAAGAATGATGAAATGTGAACATTTAGTAAACTTACTGGAACAATGAGGCCTTGCCATGTCAATATGTTTGATTCGTCAACTTGAATGTTACGGAAGTTTTTCATTCCAGATTTGCGGATTTCTTCAAGCTCCTGATAAAAACAAGGGTTGTAAACAAGGATGTGTTAGATACTACAAGTGGGTTATTACAACCTTTGCTTGCCGAGGACATAGAAAATCTGAGATGGACGAGTTTACGATAAAACAAAATTTCTTTAGAACACAATCACCATTAATTAAGTGCAAATAAATGAATTAGTAGTTATAGTTGAGTTTACAATATTGGCCAACAGCTTATATTATGGTCAAGACACCAAGTGTAACCTGAGTCAGGTCTTGACCTAATGAGTCGGAGAAATTACCCCTTCCTCAGCAGCTTACTGTAAATAACTGACCCGAAGTGAGTGTGAATTAATACAACAACAAACCACACCTTAAATGTTTGAAGTAACATTATATCTGAAAACTATTGCTCAAACATATGCTTTCGAAGATGTCTATTCACTTCCACATAGGGCTTCAACTAATTATTGTAGTAGTGAAATATGTAGTAGTGAAACGTAATATCACTAAAAGCCTTCCTTCCGCTAAAAAAATAGTCCCTGACCGTGAACAGCAACAATGTTACAATGTGTAATATGCATGAAAGCTCAAATAATAATAACATGGGAACTGCAGTGATACATAGGACCGTTGGGTGAAGCGGTTATAGCCGTGTTTTATCCTGAATAAAGCACAGCTATTGACCAATCAGAATCAAGTGTTTTATTTTACAATTATAAATAAATAATGTACACACAAAACACATACTTATTTTATTACAAACGTAATTATTCCACATTCTGTCCAATGTTGTTGGAAACCCATAGTATAAAGCAGTGTTTTATTATACAACTTGGTTCCCCACAGCAGCTAAGCCTTGTGTTTTGTCAATAGAAAAGCTATTCACTCCTGTAAAGTCACCTGACTTGCGGCGTTTTGTTTACACTCAGAAGTGATTCATATATTTTAAATTCGTTACTGATTATTATTTTCATTATCAATAAGTTCTTGCAGCCCTAGTCTCACAAGTCTATACAGTATTAAATAAAACATCAACATTTTCATGTTGAAAAACACGTACTATAGAAAGAGTGTTTTTACTGCCCTGTGAAGATTACCCATTTCCTACCATTACCACTGAGAGCGGACTGCCATTTACAAACTATCTTATCTAATAAGGAAGTAAACTCGCTAAGATGATCATTGTGTCAAAAAAGTCTGCCAGCTGTACATAAACACACTAAAACCTCAAATATACGACCATTTTAGATAGTTTGACCTCGGAAAAATATTGGACACCTAGGAGATTAAAAACAGGTTATTCACTTGTTTGGAATGAAGTGATTTAGACATGACGGAAGTTCATAAAACGAAAGCTTGTTAAGTCGGTTACTGTTTCGTTTTAAATGAAGGGCGTTACTGCAGCTTACCACCTGAAACACTAAAACGTATTTTAAAAGATATAGTCTAAATATGTGTGCTATTTTAAGCTTTAAACGAAAAAAGAGCGTCGATTTTAGCTTAAATTTGTCCGATGTTGCTGGTTTGGTCCCTTAGAGTCATCTCTAACGTCACTGGAGTGGGTTTAAAACATTAAGATTCGGTTAAAACGATCCATTGGTTGTTATAACAGCCGTTTAATTTAAAGTTATTGTATTCAGATGTGTTTCAATCAATCAAATCTATTCTAACGGAAATCATCCCATTAGAATCCTATAAATTTTATTGCAGTCATTTGCTTGCAGTCAATAAACGAAAGGACTTGTGAAGACACTGAATCCTACTCTAACGGCACTTTGACCCGTTGTCTCTCCAAACTCGACCCCAAAACCCTGTTCTATAGTCCCGCGGCCTCCACCGGCGCTTTTCCTCCTTCATGTTTAGAAACGCGAAGCGAGCCGAGTCATCGAGTGAGAGAACCGCTCGTACCAACGTCGATCAAGCCACAACGAGCCAGCGGATCGCATTTTCGGCGAGTTAAACTTCATGTTTAAACCCCTATCGCGTCGTCGTATGTGGTTACTCTTTAAATGTGATGTAAAAAGTATGAGGTTTAGACGTCTACCTTGTGTAGTCTCCTGCTCGCCGCCATCTTGAATCTTTCAACTACTACCAGAATGCACCGCGCGGCGCAACGATTGAATCATGAGCTCGTGCGCGTTTTTAAAACTTCGGTTGATCTGGTCTGGAATCAGATTTAATAGTCGCGTACAACCGACACAACAGGCGAGACAAGAGCGCGAATACTGATCTCAGGTCAGCACCCGTGGGTACTTTCCATTACAAAACGAAACAAAAATGTAATGTATTACACTGTGGATGAAATTGGTTCTCCCCTGATGAATCAAGCTCTATTTTAGTCAGCCTTTATTAGCTACTTATCTCGATTTTTTTAACTGGATTACTGAATAATTTCAGTGAACTTCAGGATGTAGGTGTGCCAAGAAACCCTATGGAGAAACCATAGCGAGATCACACAATTCAATGAACGTCCTTGACAAGGAAGTGTCTTTTCCGAATTTCTAGTTTAGTACTAGTTAGTGACCACATGATGTCACTCCAGAGTAAGCAATAATGCACGGTGGTTATGTGATTGAAACGTCAACGCAGGGTTTAGATGGTTTTAAGCTATTTTCTAAAATCAACCAACAGTCAAGTAAATCTAACTAGACTGGGAGAACCAGCTAGCCACTTTAGGCTGGTTTCGTCTATTGTTCAGGGAGTTAATTTCACGGACGGAGTTCCAGTTCAAAATGCAGAGGATTTCCATCGTTTATCCACGTAAAAACCTCCAAACGAGTTGCGAATTTCATACATAGTGGGATTTTATGTATCTACACTCTTGGAAGAAAAGGTTATATAAAAACGTAGAGGTTTCTGTCTGACGTTTTATTTACAGTAGCATTTTAGTTATCTAGTTTTAATTAAATACATTTTATTTTAATTATTTTCTCATTATAATTACATTTTATAAGTTAAACAGCTTGTAAACATACTTTATCTCTAAAAAAAATAACCCGTTAAACATTAAATACATTAGCCTATGCAATCATTTTCTCCTAAGAACCTTTTTTGGCATAAGGGTTCATTAAAATTGAGTAAAGTTCCCTAGGGTTCTGTATTGAACGCCATCAAACCTTTATTTTGTGATATACCACAAAAAGTTAAGACAGACAGATGTTCCTTTAATTTATAGATAGATAACTAGTCCATCTATAAATTACAGGAACATCTGTCTGTCTGTCATAAACACTGTCTGCTAAACATTCATGTCATGCATATGTCACTAAACTTTTGCTGTGTAATAGTAACAGTTAGCACTCAAACACACCAAACCAACAATTACTAAAAACACAAACAAAAACAGATTTTGCACAGGCACTGCACTAGTTTCTTATAATGTCTATGTCCAAATTCAGTTTGAACAGGGTCAAAAGTTAAGGGCTGGGGTAATTGTGTGGGCTGTTTGTGTGCATGTGAATTTGTTTTGTCAGTTTGCTTATTTGTTGATTATCTTTTCTTGTCATAGGGGCCCACATACAACACCAACATGCTTCCCGGACCAAGGAGCAATAAAAAAGTGAGCTTGCACTCTCCCGTAGTTTCCTGGAAACCACATGACTGAGACAACTTGATCAGACATGCTTCCCCTTCAGCAATTTCAGGTAATGTTTCTGAGGGGAAACATTACCTATCTTGTTTCTGCATTTGCTATGTTTAGCATTCAAAAACATCAGGCGATAATACTTTTCGATTAATTGGTTAAACTGATGCTTAATGTTCCAAGTTGATTGACTTAAATGACTTAGATTACCGGGGATGAAGAACGTTAACACAGGTATGAAAAGGCTAAGAAAACACATGCCTGCCAGAATATACAATTAAAGCATGATCTGGCCTAGATTTCAAAATTCAAAAATGCATTGCAGTTATAACTTGCTTAATGCCGTTTTAAACTTGTAAATATAGTCAATTATTTCTCCAACAGCTTAAAATCTTCAAGATGAGCTTTATAACACCAATATAGCAAAGTAAGTCATAGACCTTTTAAGATTATTGCATCCACAGGGAAAGCCCCAACAGAATCTAAACAGTCAATCTGAACAGTTTTTCTGAACAGTTTGCACAATCAGAGGATTGGACCAATATTCCACAGGCCACAATAAACAACCTGATCTCCCCCCCCCCCCCCCCCCCCCCCCCCCCCCCTTTGTCTCTGCAAAGGAGAAGTTCACACTAACACCGATAAACAGATTTGTGAACAATATTTGAGAGAAAAAGGTCTTACACAAAGAAAAAGTCATAGATCTTTGAGTTCTGCTCCTGAAGAATGGAGGCAAATACACAAACACAAAAGTGTTGCGTATATAATTTTCTTCAGTGTGCATACAGTATATATATATATATATATATATGCATACATATGTTTGCAAACAAACTTTTATATTAGAATTTTATGTTAGAATATGACTACAGTATACTGTATATATACTGTATATTACAATTATTAGTGTTCAACTCTCTGGAATTCATTTCACTCCACGCTCTCTTTCTTTTCACACAGTAAAATAATTCAAAATCTATATTCCATGTGTCCAAGGCTTTCTCAGTAAGAGCAAGAGGGTTTTTCTTCTAAACCTTTGTGGTTTGTTGGCTTTATTGCAGTTGAGTTACTGGAAAGTTTGCTTTGACTCCAACATTATATCACATCCAAACACAACTTCATGTTGAATTCTCAACTGAGAAACCACTGAGGGACTTTCCTCTTAGTGAACGTACTTTTGTTATGTCATAGCCTACATACTGTATAGCTGGATGAGTGCCCAAGACCAGCACTTTTGATATGATATGATACAAGTGATATGACCCCCTCAGATAAATTTTATGCATTTTTTTAAGAATAGAATAGAAGAGAAAAGAGAAAGTGTTAGTATTACAGGATCAAGTGCTGTCGAAAAAGATGCGTCTTCAGCAGTTTCTTAAAAGGGGCTACTGACTGATGTTGTGATGAAGTGTTGGGTTGGCCGGGATTACAAGTACCTCTTTCTTTGCAAGGTTTAGTTTTTCAATAGGATTATAGAAATAAATAACAAATAATACTTTTTTAGCAAACATTCTACAATACAAAGTAATGATGTGTCATGATTAGTAAGTTCAATTATCTATAACGTAACATGCATTTTCCATGTATGTGTAGTAGTATAGAGAAAGCATGCATAATATTTATATCCCATATTAATTAATTTATTTATTTTAGGCTACGTATATTATTTATCTATAATGTAACATGCATTTTCCATGCATGTGGAAAGTAGTATAGAGAATGCGTGGGAGAAACCATGTGCAATGCAATGCTCTTGAACAGAATAAAAGCAAAGGTTCCCATTCTTGGCTTGTTTACAATAAGATACAATTGCAAAATAACACATGATATGATGAAAAAAGTGCAAAAAAAGCTGTTGGTGCAAATATTTTTAAATTGGATGCAATATGCATATGAAGTATACAGACTGAGGTATGTAGTGATGATTGTAAAGAAAATGTACAAAAACATGAGGAAGATATGATGGCACATTACTGTACCGTGGTACTCACTGCAGTATTTTTATAAAGGGTGTGCAGAATAAAATCTGTAAACTTTGCATAATGTTTTCATTCTTACCTGAAAATGACAGGTTATTGGCATGCATTGACTGCTGATTTTGGAAAGCAGTAAATCAGGATGGAAAAATTGAACGTTATGTATTCATACAAAACGAAACTAGGTTACATGGTTGGAGGGCTGTGCTTTTGAAAATTTAGCTTTCATTTTGCAGTTCAGCTCAGGACAGGTCATTTATTGTGGGGGCACATTTCCTTTAAGTCTCTTTACAATAGTGATGCTCTTGGCATTGTTGTTTAACGGAAAATCACACACCCTCGGATCCTTGCCAATGTCAAAAGGCATTCAAACTATTCATTATCAAGATAATGACATGTCTAGATCACTTAAATGCCTCTTTGTTGTACAGAAGCCTTTTGAAAGACCTAGATTATGTGCATTATTTTTCTGTTTCCTCTAAAGACATTTCCCAGAAAATTCATTTAATCCAAACCCATCAGTTTCTATCTGGGTTTGAACTGCATTTTGTGAAATATAGGAATTTTTGCTGAACTGAAATAAACTGGGGTCCAAAAGTCTACTGAAAAGTTGCGAGTGAAATAATTAAAAATAATATATGTAGAATATGCCAAATGAAAAAGATATTTAATATGTATTAGTGATATATATATATATATATATAGGGAATGCATTGACGTCACTTTCCCGCCGGAAAACCCCCCCTCAGCCTGACTGAGTGGCAAAAGATCTGCTACGTGACTGGATTTAATAGGGAAAAACTGCGAAAATGCGACTAAAACGAACAATTTTATCAATTTAAACTAAATGTTGGACTCAATATAGTGTTCCTTACAACTTACTAAAGATCCAGTGATCCATGGATATTGACATGCAGCCAGGAATCGTGCTGCCTGACATTTATGTTTGCCTGATTTCGACAGCAGGGAAATAAAAGCAATATAGACCTAAACATAAAGCAAATTTGCTTCTGAACGCTTTATATAAATACAATATAGGTCTAAATCCGGGTGATCAATCTGTATATAGACTATATACAGTATATTGCCCAGCCCTAAAACTTTATAGTTTGTTTTTTTTTTGGTCAGTGTTTATTAAAAAAAAATCCAATAATGCAGAATATGCAATGATAAATATTTAATAGATGGGTTCTTAATATTAATAACAAGACAAAATATGTGGGCATGGTTTTACACTTAAATTCAACATATTGACACAAAATGATAACTCCAAATCCACCTTTCGCTGACTATTATATATATATATATATGAAGAGTTCAGATGCAAAAGCCTCTAAGTGCCATTTGAAATTTTCTTCTAAATGATCATTTTTATCAAGCTTGTATATTTAAATTCAGTAATTTCACTTAAATTGCAATGAAGATTACATATTAATTGTCATTCAAGTGAAATTTTTGAACTTGAATATATAAGCTTGATAAAAATGATCATTTTAGAAGAAAATTTCAAATGGCACTTAGAGGCTTTTGCATCTGAACTCTTCATGTATAATATTATAATATAATATATGATATTAATATAATATATAATAATTATATATATATATATATATATATATATATATATATATATATATATAAAATGAATTCAAATTCATTTTCCAAATCACTTTCTGAATTCCTGCTGAAAATGTAACTTTTAATAAAAAGGTAATAAATTATAACTAACAATTTTTCACTGGTGGTATCAGATTTCATAAGTCTAAAGTAAATCAGATCATTATGTATATGTCCTGTTGAGAAAACGAAAGCTATGAGCACTGAGTTCAGTTAAGTAAGATTTGTGTCCTTGTTTATAAGCTGCTAAATTAATGATCAGGTCATGCACCCCTGCAGAGAAGTCTACTGGAATTGAGGGGGGCGGGGGGGGGGACAAACAGCCAAGAAACGTGGGAATGTTGAAGCCAAATAAAACAGCTGGATTTACGAGTAGGGGTGGAGCAGGTGCGGTAATTCGTAGTGTGAAAGTGAAAGTGAACTAATTTTTTTCTGTATAAATACATGCACCTGATACCTGCATGTCACACCTGTGCACAATTGCCTGATGCTCTTGCAGAGATAAAACTCAAAGACAAGAATGCAGACTTCAACAGTAACGCTCCTGGTCATTTCTGCAGTCCTCTGGGGAAACATAGAAGGTAAGACTGAAACTGAAACATTGAAACACTCACTCCCATGGCACACACACTTCAGCATCCTGCAGAATTTCAAATGTCTGCAGCTTTAGATTTACAGCCATTGCTAAAGAGCAATTCTTGGCTTTTTCTGTCCTGACTTGCTCTTCTCAAAGACTCAGTTATAAAACTGTGGGAGCAAGTTCCTGTAAGTCCAGAAACAGACCCAGTTTTGTTCTTGCATGGGGTCAATTATACGGGAGGGGGATTTCCACTGACAAGCATTACTAATGGCAGGTTTTCATTTTCAGCATTTTCAGACAATGCTATGGACTGCTGTCTATCCACCAAGGACACTCGTATCCCAATACAAGTTGTTGCATCCTACTTTCATCAATCCATAGACAAGGGATGTCCCATTGAAGCTACCATGTAAGTATCAGTTGATTCCCGACTGGCTTCATTGATACACTAGGATCGTATTAATGCATGTTTTCCATATGTTCCCATAGATTCATCACAAAAAAAGGCAGGAAACTGTGCGCCCCACCAGAGAAAAACGGCTGGATTAGCAAAATCATCTCGCACCTGGACAAGAAGAAAAAAACTCCTCAGTAGGAACACATGGTAATAACAACTCCCACTGCATGTCCTTTTACTTCTGCTCTTTTAGTTCTGTGATATCTCACATATCTCTTAAGTGGAATCTGGCATTTATCAGAAGTTGTGCAGTTCTTCTTTAAAATCTTTTCTTAATCTGCTTTCGTTTTCCTGCTTTACAGAAAACGATGACCTTATCGGTGCACTGAGCAACACTGAATACACAGGAAGAGACTTCACTAAATCACCAGTGTTTTTTGAACAGATATTGTAAATGATTAAACGCTGATATGTTTTGTATGTTTTACTGCACTGTCTCTCTGTAGCGAATGTGAGTCTCATACATTTGCATGAGATTTCATGTTATATCTGTATTTTTCGGACATGTTATATGTATCGAACTTTGTGTGACTGGCAATTTTTGCTAAGAATGCTTTCAAATAAATTAATTTTGTTAAATCTCCTGTCCACTGCAATTATTTCATCTGCAGTGTCGTTTTTTTCCCTTCATTTGTCCTTCTGGACAAGATGCAGTTCAAGACTTTCTTGAAAGAAGTATTTTATGCTTTCAAAGGCTTCATTTATTTAATAAAGTCACAGTATAAGCAGTTTATTATAATGTAATTTATTTCATCATTACTCATCTTCAGTGTCACATGATCCTTCAGAAATCACTCTAATTTGATGATTTGCTTCAAAAACATTTCTTTATTATTATCAATGTTGAAAACGTGATAAATTTGTTTCAAGATTCTTTGATTGTAAAGTTCAAATAAACAGCATTTATTTAAAAATGAAATCTTTTTGTAACATCACTTTAGATTAATTTAATTCAAGCTTAAAAGTATAAAAGTATTAATTTCTTACCAAAAAAATAACGTTTCACGTTACAAACTTGATGATATCAGAAGTTCGTGCACAATATGTTGTTGTTGTTGTATTTTGCCAAAGGTCAAGTCACCTTTATTTATATAGCGCTTTTTACAATATAGATTGTACAGCTTCACAGTGATAAAACTAAAATAATACAAGTTTGTTTCTAGTGCAACAAGTTTTAAGTTTTGTATTTTAAGTCTAAGTTTAAGTCTAACTGCAAGTTTTGTTTCTAACTGCATCAATGGCCAACTTAACTTAAGTAAGGCAGTTCATTACATGAATATTAAATGTCCCCTATGCAAGCAAAAAGCCTAGGCAACAGTGGCAAGAAACCAGAACTCTATCAGGAGACAAAATGGAGAAACAAAACCTTGGGCCAACCAATGAACAGTTTATGATTCGGGCAAGATTACAAGTCAAATGCTTGAAAGTATATAAGAAGCTTGATAATCGGCATAATAGAGGCTGTGCAGTCTGAAATTTTATTCAAATGCACAATGGCAATGCTGAATAGAAAAGCATTTTTCATAATACTGTACATTTTTATTGCTACACATTTAAGAATATAATCTTATAACCATGTTTACAACCCTAAATTAAGCCAATCGATCTAAAAACAGTCCATAAAGTTGTGCTTTGACATGCATTCAAACTTTTACAATAAGCCCAACAGAGTTCACGATGTAGTTTCCCACTCACTCATACACACGCGCGCACAAACATTGTGTTTTCATGTTTTATGGGGACTTTCCATATTTTTATACTGTACAAACTGTATATACCATCCCCTAAACTTACCCATCAAAACTTTCTGCACTTTTAATTTTTCAAAAAACATGACTTAGTGTGATTTATAAGCTGTTTTCCCTCATATAGGGACCCCAAAAAAAAAGTCCCATTACAGATATTGTCATCTTAAGGGATGAGGGTTTACCTAAACCACACACACACCAATAATAATTAACTGCATAACACTAAACATTAACAGATATTGGCTTTTTTAACCCCCTGGCATTCCCGGCTCTGCATTGCCAAGCATCAATAACTACATATGAAGTTGAGTAAACTGTTCAGTTTGGCAGGTCTAGCTGAACTACTTCTTCAGTCATATCGAATTTGCCAGACTATTGGCCTTTGAGTGAGAAAGTATGTGAGAGTCTGTGAGAGTTTGTATGTGGGCATAAAATGGGAAAGAGAAAAGAGAGAGTGAGGAACCGATACAGAGAATGTGGTGCATTGTGCTGAAAGGCTTTTGTCCAGGTCACCACCTCTCCTGTTTTGGCTTTTTTTTTTTTACAGGACTGGGAGGGACTATATGTCATAGTGAAACTTAAGGTTGTATAAAATGGGAGTGATGGACCGAGGAGAGAGTCAGGAAAGAGAAAAAGATCTTCTAGTCACTCAAGGCTTGTTCCAGCATCTTCTGCACCCGTTGCCATGGCTTCATCCGTCATTTCTGCGCTGAGCGTGAGTCTCTGTGCTCTGGCGTTCGTTCTCTACAGCAGTCCGGCAGGTAATCGTCTGTGTTTTCTTTCTAAGTCCATTGGATGTGCTTATTTCACTCATTTTTTTTTCGAGTTTTTACTTCTATTTGAACTTAAAAGACTTCAGTTGAGTCATCAATTGTATTATTTATAATACTATAACAATATTATTATCATTATTCAGAATATAGACATGTATTATTTATTATATTATTTATTAGTTTATTTATGCAGATTATAATATAGATATCATGTATTATTTATATATTAAATTATATATATATATATATATATATATATATATATATATATAGTCTAATATAGTGATATAACAAATTATTAGTAATCATGAATTTGAATGCATATTATAATATAGACATCATGTATTATTTATATATTAAAAAATTATATATATATATATATATATATATATTTATATATATGTAGTATAATAGTGATATAACAAATTATTAGTAATCATGTTTTTGAATGCATATTATAATATAGACATCATGTATTATTTATATATTAAATTATATATATATATATATATATATATATATATATATATATATATATATATATATATATATATATATATATGTAGTATAATAGTGATATAACAAATTATTAGTAATCATGAATTTTTAAAAGTCTTTTTTTTACCAAGCATAAGTTCTGCACACTCTTGCCAACACATAAACTTAAAAATAAATACAACGTTACATAAAACGCACGTTTCGTAAGCAGTTTAATCTTAGTTAGGCTAGTTGATATTCCCACTTGGTCCAGCTGCGCATTTCACATTTGTTTCGCTTCACGGCACAGTAAATGATGGCCAATAAAAAGTGTTGTTTTTCTCACACACACACACACACACACACACACATTTTTTCGAGACTTCTCGAGAGAGGCACAGCACATGTCCTCCTTTTCCTGTCCTCCCATGTCTTGTCTCTCATCATTTTTATTTCTTGGTCTTTCTCAGAGGCTCAGGCGGACTTAGCATTGGACTGTTGCCTGATGGTTAGCTATAAATCCATTCCCAAACACATCCTCCTTACTTACCGTAAGCAGTTTAAAGGTGACGGCTGCCCCCGTGATGCTGTTATGTAAGTATATTCATCAAATACTGAAAAACAAAAAAACAAAAAAAAAAAAAACGGATGATATCATATCCTGGGTTATGTGTGGGAGCCTGGGAGAGAATGAAAATATCTATGACATTTCTAAGCAAAGCAGATGTGAAAGTCTGGTCAAATAACACAGAAATCAATTATCTTTCAGATTCAGGACAAGGAAAGGTCGTAACCTTTGCGCCCCGCCTGCCGCTGAAGTGCAGTGGGTTAAAGAGAGTATCAACTTTCTGGACAATAGGCTGAAGAAGTGCAAAGAAACCAAATTCAGTGTATGTAATTTACCTCAGATTTATTCAGTAGCTTGATTGTTTCATTTGCTCAGTTGTCTATCGGATGACATAAAACCGGTTGCACAACCGGCATGTCATTGTTAGAGTTATTGCACGAGTCCTGGTCACTTTCTCTTCTCTGGTTTTCCTCTGACTCATGACATTGTTTATATGTAGTAGATCTCGATTCGGATGTTAGAGTCTTACTCATACAAAACCACAAACTATTCAACTATAAAACCACAAGCCAAAACATACTCCTACGGAAAATGTAATGAGCTTTAAACAGACCACCAACAATGTTGACTGACTCAGTCATTTTGTACATGAAGCATGTGCAGCAGATCTCTATTCAAATAATGGAATTAGAATTAGTATCAGAATTCTAATAGGATTACAACAGTAAACATTTAAAACACTCAAGTGAAAGTCTACAATCTCTTTTTTAACGGTGTGCTTTTTCTGCTTGTATTTCAGGAGAAACGCTGTCATGCCCTGAAGATTTAGACTGTTTGAGTGTGAACAAACACACACACATTTAATGGCAGCTAACAGCTTTCTGTTTTATAAAAAAGGGGAAGAAAATCCAGTTCTTCCTCACTCAGCATTGATGATAAAATCAGGCCAAGTTGTGTGAACTTACTATTCACAAATATATATATATATTTCTGTTTGTTGTCTTTTCATATAATCATCTTGTTGAATTTAATAAATGAGTTGACAAACACAATTGGTGGGACTGTATTCTTTATGTGACGTTCTGACTTTATATAGGCTACATTAACCAGTAACCAGCGCTGTCAAATCGATTAATCTAACATACAAGTTTGTGTTTATGTACACACACACATACACACACACTAGCGCTAAACGCCACTGAGCGGCGCTAATGATCTGATCTGATCTGTGTAACGCGCCATCAAGCAATCACGAAGAAGACGACTAGTCAGACCAACGCTACAATATGACACATTTTTCAGGCTCTCACGTCGTATTTCATTTTCTGTGTATAATTATTATACTCTTAAATGACGGAACCATTTGTAATGTTGGTAAGTGAGCTTTGAATAAATGAAAAATCATTAAGAAAACTTGTGAACAGAACAAAAACAAAGCTAGCTAGCTGGATAACTGTTAGCAAACATCTTGTTGCCATGGAGAACCGCCTGCCTGAATGGATAATTAAAGTTTATGTTAATAATCTAAAGCATGTATTCATTAACATAAATATTTAAATAAACCCTTACATTCCAGTCAATCGTTATATAACTTTACATCCGAAATCAATAGGGAATAACTTATATGAATGTATGATAATTTCAGTGTTTCAGCCTGCGTTTATTCTGGCGTCTGGTCAAAGAATATCATCATTTCTGGTTGGAAACGTGTCTGGCATTTCCTTCAGCATCAGTGCTGTTTCATCCTCAAATGCAACAGGTAGATAATTACTACATTTCTATTCAAACACCTATACTACTCGCATTACTGTAAGGTCCCATTTGTTAACATTAATGCATTCATCGGATAGTTCACCCTAAAGTGAAAAGTTGTTCCAAACCTGTATACATTTCTTTCTTCTGCTGAACACAAAAGAAGATATTTTGAAGAATGTAACCAAACAGTTTCCATTTTCCATCCTATGGAAGTCAATGTCTTCAAAACATTTTATTTTGTTTTCAGCAGAGGAAAGAAACTCATACAGGTTTGGAATAACTTATGGGTGAGTAAATAATGACAGAATTTTAATTTTTTTGGATGAACTAAGATTTTTAGAAGCATTGTTAGTTCACGTTAACTAATGAATGAACTAATGTTAACAAATTGAACCTCATTACCCATGTATACCGTAATATTTGAACTTCAACAAATGTTTTCATTGTGAACTACTTCAGGAAGCATCCCATTGCCTTCTTGTGTGCCGGTGTATCAAACACAGTGGAATCTTTCATATGAATTAATTGGGAAGGTGAGTTGATTCTGCCACATTAACTGTAGGTTTATGCAGTATAGAAGGGCAAATACTGTCTTTATTCAGTTTAGAAGGTACTCGAAATCAGCAACATGGAAAATCTAGCTATGTAACATGGAAAGAATTTCCAACAGTTAACGAGAATCAAGACATCAAGAAATTTACTTGTAAAGTCCCCGGTGAAATAAAGGAAAATGGAATCTGTAGTATTAACGTTTATTCCAGTCAACCTGTCATTAAACAGGGTGTGATCACCTACGCATAACGTTTTTGTGCATGACTGAAATTCCCCCTTCTGTTGTTCTGCGTCGCCCCATCGGGGAAATTATTCATAGAGAGATGGTTATTATGAGCTCCAGAAGTCGCCCAGGGATTTGTAATCATCTTCAAACTTTGTAATCATCAAATTATCCATTCTATTTCTTTAGACATCAGGGCGTAGCAGTTATTTAGAATTTAATAGAGCATTCAAGCAGTCGGTACTTTTTGTGGTAATTTTCACAGTTGTGAAATGGCACTTTCTTGTAAGTTGCTCTGATAAGGAAGTATCTTTTCTGTACGTCACACTTTAGATTAAGGTTTAATTCTCACTGTTCAGTTACTTTTTGCCTCAATAAACTCCTAATAAACTAATATTTTCTTATTAATAGTTGTTAGGTTTAGGTATTGGGTAGGATGCAGGGATGTAGAAATGGTCATGCATAATAAGGCATAATATGTGCTTTATTTTTACTATTAAACAGCCAATATCCTAGTAATATGCATGCAAATAAGCAACTAGATAATAGCTAAAATTGAACCCTAGTAAAATTAATTGCATTCAATTTAATAAACGTGACAGATATTTATAATGTTCACAAAATCTTTCTATTTCAAATCGTTGCTTTCTATTCGGTCCTCCACAAAAATATTAAGCAGCAAAACTGTTAATAATAAGAAATTATAAGAAATGTTGTTTTTTTTGAGCAGCTATTTCTGAAGGATCATTTGACACTGAAGCCTATAGTAACGATGCTGTAAAAATTCAGCTTGAATAAATAACATTTTAAAATTGTTATTTTAAATTGTAATAATATTTCACAATTTTACTGTTTTTACAGTTTTGAGCAAGTAAGTCTTGGTGAGCAAAAGATACTTAATTTAAAAACATTAAAAAACATTGCTTCAGCTCATAGCATCTGATTTGTACATTAATATCTGTAAAACTATGGTGGAAAAATAACCCGGTTGACCTCAGTGAACATGCTAGGAATATCCCTGACATTCAAGTTTGACAAACCAGAATGAGCGGCTCAACTATAGCTACATTTTGACTGCTTGATTGTGTTATTTTCCACAGGATGCCTCCTCAAGCTAAATGACATATTGCGTTCTTCTGTTGAAACTTCTGCCTCGGGGTTTCATAAACACAACCCACGACCACAAGAACCCCTCACCTAACCTGAAATACACCACATTATACACTAGAATAGTTCACACCACAGCTTTAACGCCAACGGCACGAAGAAATTATGTAGTTGGTATCATTTTTCAGAACGATTTTTTTCCAGCTGATGAAAGATAAGATCATTGACAGCCAATCAGAATCCATCCTGCTTTGAAGAGCTTGAGCATTTTAAGCAGCAGATGACAAACCTGCGCTTACAATTAACAGAAGAACGATATCGGCCGCTGGTGTTGAAGTGAACATGGTCCTTATAGTTATCTTTATAGTTATCATTCTTCTTGTGAACAGGATTTTAATCCCTTAAATAAAAATCTTATTGACCCCAAAATGTTTAATGGTAGTGTATGCGTTATACATTGAGGAAAATGAGTCAAAACATAAGCAATACTGGAACTTTGCAATATTGAACACCATTTGTTCTTTCTGTTGAATGCCAATATATCAGAATGCCTTCCTGGTGCGAGTGAGTCTCAACCGCAGTCTGCAGCTGTGTGGGAATGAAACATCTGTCCCGGACTGCTGCCCGGAGCCGCTCTGTCTCCAGGAGACTCTTCTTGTGTCTGCATGTGCTGATGAAGCCCCAAAAGCATCACTCATCATACAGACCCAGATTTATGCTCAGATCTTCCCCAACAAACCCCTTTCTGGTTAGTGTCTCTTTCAATTTGACTGAATTTAAAGTGTTGTAGTACAACCTGGTGGTTTTTAGCACCATGGTGGGACTACCATTATTGATTTTTAGTAGTCAAGTCACCTTTGTTTGTAAAGCAATTAGACTATATACAATTAGACATTGTACTAATGTCTCTCAAGTCAACTAGCAATCATTAAGTAATAGGAGATTGCTTAATATCTGCTAGCACTTTATTTTAATGCTCCTCAACAGACATTATAAGTAACTTTGCAAGTACATGTCAGCTTTTCTATTAACCCTAATCCTAACCTTAGCATTACTGTCTACTAATTCTCTAATGAGTGTTAGTTTACATGTAGTGGCAAATTAATGAGAGTTAGTTGATGTGATTACTTATAATTAGTAGAATGTCTAAAGTGGACAATACTGTTATTATTCAGCTCAGTTCATTGTTGATTCAGTTCAGTTAAACTACTGTGTGAAGTTCATCATGTTCAGTTTAGCTATAAGCAGCTCTACAGAAGACAATAGTATCATTATTTACTTTGAGTAGGTTCGTTGTTGATTCAATTTATTTCAATAACAGTGTCGATGTTGCAAAATGTGCAATTATAAAATGAAGCCAAATCAGCGATAAAGCATAATTCCATATTTAATATTGCCGTCACTTAAGAATTTTTGTTTGCATGTATTAATTTAGCAGAAGTAAATTTGAGGAACATCACAAGCGTGGTGCTGATAATAGCAAGGTCTTGGGTTTAATTCCCAGGGAATGTTAGAACTGATTCTATGTATACCTTTAATGCAATGTATCTTCCGATAAAATTGTCCGCCAAATGCATACAATCTTCGCATTACCCTCTGAGACCATCATTTGTACCATGGTACCACTATAGCACTTTTTCATTGAGAAATCTTAAATTTGTTCATGTTTCTTTCTTGTGTCATATCATTTGATTTTTTGCAGAAAATAAAACAGCCATTCCCAACCAAGTGTTTCAGCCCCTCGGCAGCTGCCCTTGTGATGTTTCCCTTGGCGAGTGTGACATACGCTGCTGTTGTGACCAGGTAATAGTTTAGTATTTAGTAAATGTATTTAATCATGATTGGTGGAGAGTTGAACACCTGTCTCCAATACATTAGTCCTTTTTTGATCCAGTTGCTTAGCCATACATTAAATGTGGCATAAAACAGAAGTTGCGATAGTATTTTCATTCTTATTGTGAGATAAAGTCAAACGGCTTCTCGAACAAGAAAAAAATGTAGATTTAGTGTTTTTTTCAAAGCTTACATCAAAGAAGGAGGGCATGATCAATTCTTAGTTTATTTATGAGTGTGTTTTTTCTCTTTTAGGACTGCAGTCGAGAAGTTCTGTATTTGTTTGCGACTCAGTGTCTTCCTGGACCGTTTGGGGGAAGTTTCAGTCCTGTTCCAGAGTATCAGTGTTCAGCTCAGTCCTCTGAAAATGACCCTGATTGGTTCCCCTTTCTCTGTGTCACCTCCCCCTCGGACAACAACCCCTTTCTGGGACTTTTCTATGATGGTCGGACTGTGTAAGGACTGGAAGTGTTTCTAGTGCATTATCTTCTATACAGTTGCCGTTTTATGTACAACCCCATTTATTATTAGACATATACAAAAATACACTTCTGTTCAAAGGTTTGGGGTCAATAAGAAAAAAGTATCTTATGCTCACCAAGGTTGGACTGATTTAATTCAAAAATACAGTAAAACAGTTATATTGGAAAGTGTTTTCTGTTTTAAATTGGTATATTTTAAAATATAATTTATTTCTGTGATGCAAAACTGAATTTTTAGCACCATTACTCCAGTCTTCAGTGTCACATGATCCTTCAGAAATCATTCTAATGTTGATTTGGTGCTCAAAAAACATTTCTTCTTATTATTATTGCAAAGCTGAAAACAGTTTTTTGAAAACTATAATGCATTATTTATTTTATGAATAATGAGTTCAAAAGAACAGTATTTATTTGATACAGAAATCTTTTGTAACATTATAAATGTCTTTACTCTCACTTTTGATTAATTTAATGCATTCTTGCGGAATTAAATTATTATTTTTTGTAGAAAAAAACAAAAACTTACTGACTCCAAACTTTTGAATAGTAGTGTGTTTGGTGATTTTATGAACAGTTCCCCAAAGCCCAGTCCGTCATTCCAAGCCCCGCAGATGACAACAACTGTACCTCCCATAAACTACCGCCAGGGGGATCCAATATTCACTAAGGATGACCAATACTTCACCATCCCACAGGTTAGATAACATTGCTAGTGCACATGTCTGTGTTTACTAGTGCACGCACTCATGGATGTGTGTATCTGTCCTCTGAGCAGAACTCTGGACTGGGCCAGTGTGCAGACAATGCTCCAGTGGCATTTTTGGAAAACTTTGAGTCTCAGTGTGTGAGGAGGCTGCAGTCCTGTCCATCACCATCAGATGACCTGAGGTTGGATGTTAAAGATGGATTGGGAGGTAGATATTCAATATAACCGTCTATTTGCTTTCCTCAACCAAACACAAGGACATAAACCACATATTACAACATAATAGAATATGTAGGATGCTGCAGGAGATACTATTGAATCAAACATACCATCGGTACCAACGATTCTTATCCTGTGTCTCCATATCTGATAAAATATTGTGAGAACATCTAAAATCTTTTAATGCCATGTCAACATAGATGGGTTTATCAGAGATCAACTTTCATGTGCTATTTCAGGCAGCAAGGTACGGAAATGTCCTTTCCAGTGTGCGTTTTACTCATTTGACATTGTTTTAGAATAGAACTTTATGCTTTTAACTTTATGCATTATATGCTTTTAAGAATAGCATGGGAATGGTGAATCTACCCTCAATAATATGCTTCAGATATATAAATATACTGTAGCTTATGAATCTATTGATCGTGTTGTTTTTTCTGAGTATGCATGCAGATATGTAAATATGAGACTGTTCATATTTTTGCACTCTTCCCAGGTGTGGTCACAGTCAGCGTTGTGGATGAAGCAGCCCCTGACCTCAGATTATTTCTGTCAAATTCTCTTGAGCCCATATCTGGTCAGTTGTATGAACATTTTCAGCAGTTATTTATTTAAAAATAAGTTAATCTATTTTTAAATATTAACTATACTGAAGTAGTCCTAATATAAAATAATAAGAACTAGTAAATTGTGAGGTTGATTGTAAATGTTGTATCAAATATCAATAATATACACTATAGCATTCAAAAGTTAAAAAAAAAGAAATTAGTACTTCTATTCTGAAAGGATGCGATAAATTGATGCAATTAAAGTGACAGTAAAGACATTTATAATGTTATAAACACGTCTCTATTTAAAATACATGTTCTTTAGAACTTTCTATTCATCAAAGAATCCTGGAAAAAAACTATCATAGTTTCCACAAAAAAGAATCAACTGTTACAACAGTTTTCTAAATTAATAATAATAAGAAATGTTTTTTTGAGCAGAAAATCATCATATTAGAATGATTTCTGTTGGATCATGTGACTGAAGACTTCAGTATTGATGCAGAAAATTCTGATTTGCATCAGGAATATATTACATTTTAAAATATAAAAAGATAGAAAACTAAAATAGAAATTTTTACTGTAACAATATTACTGTTTTACTGTTTTTTTTAGTCTTGGTCAGCTGTTTCATTAACAAAAATGTACTAACCCCAAACATTAGGTATTGTTCCTATCAAATAATAATAATACAGAAAATATGACTAAAGTTTATCTTTTAGTAACATTGAAGACACGATGGACATTATATGCAAAGTTGGATCTTTTTCATTGTATGATATATATGAATATTTCTTTTTAGTGCCACAAAAGTGTGAGAATGTCGTTGTGGCCTTGAGTTACACTCTTTACTGGAGAGAGAATGGCCTCACTGCCGTTACTGTGAAACGGACCACTGCAAACATCACTCTACCTGGTGAGTCACAACTATTGTCTTCCTGTTCACTATTACAATACGGCACACCTCTTCACTGCACATGCTTTTCTTACAGGATTCATCTCTCACTCAATCATACATATATTTTTTACCTCCCATTTAGTATATTTGACCAGAAGATATTCTGCAGTGTTTGTGAATGGAAATGAAACATCTGAGCCAAACTCTGGGAATTCAGGTTAAAGCAACTCCCATAATACCTCAACTTCAAATGCTCAGCAACATTGTTTAAATGATCAAGTAGAAATGATTTCTCACGCTTTACTAATGTTTGCACAGGTTACCTGGTGAGGAGGCCAGTGATTGGTGGCATTTTGGACTCTGCTACAGAAGTTATACAGCGGGCCCAGATCAATCTCTGGCAGCCAGGTAGTGTTGCAGATCCATATTTATCCATACAGGACTACAAAGAAATATTACTTTGATCCTGTGCTTTGTCCTCTGCAGGTGGAGATGGACTATGCTCTTCTGCTGAACTGAGACCAGCTCTGTTCGGGATCAACTCCACATCAGGCTGTGTTATTCCTGTGAGTTTGCTGAATGTGAGACAGTGCAGTCAGTTGAGGTGAGCATCATTGCCGAAGGCTTTTGAACACAATACAGTAGATTCCTATTGAACAGTTTCATTTGACATATGTCTTTCTTTTGTATGTCATTTCACAGAGAAATGGTGCGTGCTGTCCTAGCTGAATTAGTGACTGCTACATTCATTTCCACAACAGGAAACCCAAACTTTTCCAGCCTAGTGGATTGGGTCAACATTACCAGTGAGCACAACATCATATAATTTTCTCTATTATATATAATATGTCAAGCTGTCCCTGTGTCTATTTATATCTAATGTTATAAACTGCAAAGTTGCAGCTTAAAATTCTGATAAAGCTTACTTTAGATGAACACACACGCCAAGTCTATATAAACTACAGTTCAATAGGATTTAAATATATATATATATATATATATATATGAACAGTTCAGATGCAAAAGCCTCTAAATGCCATTTGAAGTTTTCTTCTAAAATGACCATTTTTATCAAGCTTGTATATTTAAGTTAAGTAATTTCACTTAAATGACAATTAATAGGTAATCCTCATTGCCATTTAAGTGAATTTACTGAACTTAATAAAAATGATCATTTTAGAAGAAAATTTCAAATGGCACTTAGAGGCTTTTGGATCTGAACTCTTCATATATATATTAAATAAATTAATACTTTTAGGTTTTTTTTACTCAGCAAGAATGTATTAAATTGATTAAAAGTGACAGTTAAGACATTTATAATGTTACAACTCATATAAAAGCTGTTCTAGCTTTATTTAAAGAATCCTGAAAAAATCTATCACGGCTTCCAAAAAAAAAAAAAAAACTGTTTTCAACATGGATCAGCAAATCAGCATATTAGAATGACTTCTGAGGGTGTGTCTCAATCACCTTAGTTCAGTAGTCAGGGCACTGATCAGGCAGTTGGGACGTTTTAAGAACTGTCTCACTGCTAAAATCCTTTCAGTGCACTGAAACGTTCGCTCACTAACAAGTCCCGACCCACAATGCACTGTAAACCTCAGGGAGGATTGATGCTTACTGTTTTCCCTAAAAGGAAATTCTTGGAAAAAGGAATGTTTTAAAAATATTTAAGGTGTTTGAATTTTAGATGTGTTATTTAATGATATGTTTCAGTATGAATGAAAATACATCTCTTGAACATAATTTAGCTAACATTTATTATTATTTATAGCTGATAAAACTATGTGACACTAAAGATTGGTGTATTTGCTGCTAAATATTGGCTCTTTGCCATTACATGGATAAATGATGCTTTAAAAGTAATAGCTATTTTAAATTGTAATACTATTTCACAATGTTACTGTTTTTAATGTATTTTCAATCAAACAAATTCCGCCTGGATAAGCTTCTTTCAAAAATGTTAAAGAAATCACCACTTGAAAAAGTTAAATACTGCTTTAAGTCAGTGATTCTCAACCTTTTTGAAGTTTTTGATCCAGAAGTTTGCTGAGGCTCTCTAGTGGGCTCCGGCTCCTGCTTGAGAACGACTGCTTTGAATGAATGAGTAAATGATGCTCTTGTGCCTCCCAGCATCAGTGCAGAACTCCAGTCGTCCAGCAGAGGGCAGCGGTGGAGAGTGTTCTGCCGTCCCGACCCACCTCCACATCCACGTGAGGAGCGTCGTCATGGGCAGGGTGCAGGGTGTGCCCCAGACAGTTATCCAGGCAGTGGAGATTAGGTATTGGTTCTTATCATCTCACTATCCTGATAGCAAAAACGATAGCTTTTCATTAATGTTTGAGCTTGATGTATCTAGAGACGCATATGCTGTGTTGAACATTTCGTTTGCCATTCATTCTTTTTCCAATTCTCAGTTTTATAGAAACAACATGGAGGATAGAGTGTGATATTGGCAGGATGAACCCCTGTGTAAACCCAGAGCTTAAGCAGAATTTCCCTGTGACTTCTTCTGTGACCTTTACTGACAATCCTCTTAATGCACAACCACCTAGATCCAGGTCGGTCCTAAACGCATACGGTTTGATTGATGATTATAGATTAAATAAATAAAAAAAAATATATATATATATATATATATATATATATATATATATATATATATATATATATTTACAGTTTAATGATTATTTTTCTGATAAAAGGTACAATAAAAATAAAACATTTATTTTGAAATACAAATAAAATAAATTCCTGAAGCTTAATGTCATTTTATACATTTCAGAAATATTTTTTTCTCACTTCTATTGGTTTGAATCTGTCGCTTGCATATGGCATTATTTCACAAATCCAAGCTGGTCGTGCAGTCTTGTGAATTCAGTAAAGTTGAATTGAAGTATCTTCTCTTCTACAGGTTCAGTATTAACTTCACAGAGTTTGACTGTGACCGGAATGATGTGTGCTGGCCTGAGCTGGCGTTCCCTCTCACGAGATACTACACTGGTGAGGGCTTGCATTTCTTATAGATCAAGACAGAAAGAACCATGAAAACTCTGTCCTGTTGTAAGAGTCAGCAACACTTTATAGACTATGTCATTTTTGGATATGAAATGGCACTGTGTGTCTTTGTATTTTTTTAAACTAGCTTATCAATCATGTTTTGGTGAATTTAGGTAGTTGATGTGTGAAACGTGAAGCACTAATAGCAGCGTCTTGCAGTGTGACATCTAAAACTACTTAAGTTATAGACTTTAAAACTATTTAAGTAAGCTACAAATAGGTGATTTAAAAATAAAAGATAAAGTTTCACTTGTACAAAAAATGTATAGTCCTACATTTGAACCTAAGTCCTTGATTAAGTCACACTGTGATGATCGGCAGCTGTAGTGCCCTTGAGAGCCACTGGAGGGCACTCTCTCCTTGTGTTATGGACTCAATATGTTTAATTATGTTTCAGCTGTGTTTGAATACCGTTTATTGAGTTCCTGATTTAAGTCTGAGTTATCTCTGTGTGTGGTGCGAAGTCATGTTACACTGTAAGCGTATATCTCTGAGCATTATTCCCTGTTCTGGTATTCCATGTCTCCCTGGACTCTTGATCCTTGCCTGTCTCCTGGACTGTTTATGAACCCGTGCTGCCTGCCTCGACCTAAGCCTGTTATCACCACGAGTTACTGGATTGCCCCTTGTTTTACTGTTTGCCTGGGTTTATGTCTGCTTGTGTTTAAGTTCAATTAAAGTGCTGCACATGGATCCGACCCCTCTGTCCTTACGTCACACATACCACCGGATTCAAGATAGTTTAAAATACATTGAGCTGTTTTAACTGAAAGGAAGTTGCTCCGGCATACATATCAGTGCCATTGTTTTGTCTCAAAATGCACACCATCTATGGCATGGATATAAAAGCTACTTAAATGCCCTAATTGTACTAAGGCCTAATCCTGACTGAGTCTAAGCCTTGTCTGTGAAACCAGGACTTAAAGTATGAAGTTAATGTTTTTTTTTGTGTTTGTTTTTTACAGGTGAGCCATATTCCCAGGCTCTGGCTAAGGGTCTCATTCTAGTGTTCTTCTTCATCGCTGCGTCTGTTTTAGGAACGCCGTGGAGACAAATCCGACAGGCATGGAAAAGTGCTTGATTATGAGAGAGAGAGAGAGAGCAAGAGATAGAAAAGGAAAATTATGTATCAAATAAAATGTGATATTTATTTGTAAATAGCTGTGAAGATATTATTATTTTTCTTTTGTGGTTTATAAATAATTTATTATGTTTTGTGAAATGCAACTTTTGTACCTTTTTTATCAAAATATATTTAATGCAAAATAAAAATACATATATTTTATATGTAAAAACTATTGTTTCTTCCACTACTATATATGTAACAAATTATTACATATGATCATAATAATATTAACTTGCAATAAGAATTGTTTTTAATCGTTATTATGAATATATGTGATATGATTATGCATGATTTGAATCACCGCAGCGCCCCCTAGCGGCGCAGAGGCAGCGTAACAGGTGGGCGGGCACGAAAACATCACTCTGTGCCTGAGCCTCTCAGTCTCTGACTCTGACTCTAGCTGCATTTTAGACAGTTATTCCTGGTGTACTCGTGGCGACATGAGCGGAAGAGTTGGAGACCTGAGCGTGAAACAAGCCGAAGCTTTGGCCCAGGTGAATTATTTCCCCTTTTTTCTATCAGGAGTATCTCGAGGATTTATTTGTGGATTGTTCCTGTTGATGCCGGGGTGAAACATTCTCCTGAGCAGAGAGAGAGGCCACACATCGCAGATGAAAATACATTCGTTTTGAATGCAGAATTAATCGACTTTTGTTAGAGTACAAAGTGTTTAAGCTGTATTAGTTTTCCCTCTCTTGCTGAGTTGTGTAAGTGTCGTGACTGCGCAAGTTTGCACTGTTATCAGCACGTGAGGAGATGTTGTTAAGGGATAGTTTCCAGCAATGTGTGTGAATGTGCAACTTACTGTTGACATGGCATAATTCTTCATCTGTACTCCTCAGTTTCGAGAAAAGGTTCAGGATATTCTGCCCCAGTGTCCATCCCAGACTGACCAATTTCTGCTCCGATGGCTGAGAGGTGAGCTACTGTCACATTCGTGATGCAAAAAATTGAAGCAGGATACTAATGTCCTGCTTAAGTACTTAAATGTTGAGTTAGAGAGAGATTAATCCATCCTATTTCAATATATAGAAATGCATTTTGCTTATTTGGAGAACATTTGCAAGTCCAGAAAGCAATATTATACCAGCCATTAAAAAGCTTAATTCATTTAAAAGAGTGAGCATGATCTATGGAATCTAATCTTATTATTGAAATATTCTAGAATGATGCTATCTATAGAATAAAATCATGTAGAATTACAAACTATTTTTTGACACTATTAATCTGTAATAACTGTTAAAAATAATCTTCTTCTGATACCAACAATGGAACTCAATTGTGAATGATATTGAATGATCGTACCGATAACATACAAATTTAGCATAGGCTTACCACCTGTTTAATACAATATTATAGAATGACCATGAAGTATGAATTTATTTAGATGGAATCTTATGTAATGAGACAGTCTGAGAAAATAATCTATTTTTGACTATGATCTCTACTGTAAGAGTAGTATCATAGGTTTTGTGAAGGATTCTGGAAAGACATGATATGTTCTGAAATGACCGTATGAATCAGCGTAATCGGCTCAAGACTGTAACTCGCACAACAATAGGCTAGATGATAGATTAGGCCTTTGTGTGTTATTCTGGTTAGAAATGTTCTATATTTATCTGTTCATTCAATTATTTAAAATCTTTATGGCTATTTTATTTACCTATATAAACGTATTACACTAAAAAAAAGTGTGAACAGCTTGTAACGAAACGTAAAAAAACGAGACCTTCTCAGACTTCCTCAGTTGTCTGTTTTATGTGAAGAATTCGGGACATTTTTTCTTTGGAAAATTAAAAGGATGTGACACTTACGCGCCTCTCTTCCGTTCTATGACACATGAAATGAATGCTTATACAATGTTCAGGATAATGGCGAAAGAGCTATTCTGTAATGAAATGTCAATGTCCTGCAAAGAAAAGGGTCTCACATAGCCAGATCTATATGGTCTTTAGTCTTGAATATAGGCCTACTTTATAATTAAATATCATGACAGTGTAATTTTAATGACCTCATCTGTCGACATGATGCCGGTGAATTGCAAAACCTGTTGCAAACATATAAACATCACTATCAGGTGTTTCCTAACTACTACTTTCTCACTGCAGCCATTTTTGTTAGTTAATTTGCTATTAAAGGGGTGGTTGATTATGATTTCACTTTTTAAATTTTAGTTAGTGTGTATTGTTGCTGTTTGAGCATAAACAACATCTGATTATCAAACAATTATAATTATTATAAAGCAATTATCAAACTTAAGAAACCATAGCTTTATTGGTTAACATTACATTAACACTGTCAGGTGGTTGGTTTTGACACTGGCTGTCATGAAGCCATTATAACTTTTTAATGACAAATTAAATTAGTACCACTGTAGTTGAGGTCACGAAAAATATTCATGCCACAGTTATAACGGCCTCATGACAGCCAATGTCAAAGCTAACCACATGACAGTTTAACTTCATTTTATGTCAAGTTGTCATAACAAAGACACTGACAGGTTATGATGATGTATTGTTTATGTCAAGATGTCATAACAAAGACATCTCAAACATTGCATATTTGCATTATTGAGCAAAAGGCACTTAATGACACTTGTCATAAACATGCATAAACCCTACTTCATATGTAAGACATATGTCATGTCATGGTTATGAAGGTGTCATGTCAGTCTTATGCACACCTCTTCAAGTAAAGTGTTACCCAAGAGGGTAACCGCTAATAACAAGTGTTTCTGAAGAGTTTCGAGACCTTTTATTTAAGTTCTGATTTTCTTTTTTGTTCCTCTGTTGTTAGTTGCTTTGGATAAAGCATCTGCTAAATCTATAAATGTAAATGTTTTGTAAACTTTAATTTGACCCTCCAGAGTGGCGTTTAAACCCCTCTCTGGCAGCTTTCCACGGGCTGTTCTTGTTCTCGGGTTTTGACAAAGGCTGATTTGTATGCATGAATGCAGCCAGTCTTCTGCAGAGATTGTTAGGCACCAGACAGAGACTAGCAGCGCAGATTTTACACGAGATTACTGATGTCATTGTTTAATTAGTATGTCAATAAATGACTTCATCTAGAGGCTAGAATGCATGATGGAAGCTCAAGAGTGTCACATATCATGACAATGCATGTTTTTCCTCTAAATGATTTGGGGTTACTACATACCTGTATTATAATCTTTTTTATGCTGTGAAAAAGTGTTGACACATGCACATTTCCTTAATAAAGGCATGTCGCAAGTGTCGATAAGATAAACACTCGATTATGACACAAGTTATTGAGGTCCAGTGATGCGATATGAGTGCAGTTTACTACAGCATAACATTGAGTGTGCAAGTAGTTCATGACTTTAAACAAATGCATACACTACCATTCAAAGGTAGATTTTTAAGGTCCTACACTAGTGCTACGATCATGAGTGATGTGATATCTGTTATTATTTTCCAGGTGATTAGACTTATTGCCTTGTGGACAATAAATTGAGCAAATCTCAGAGACATACATTGAAGCCATATCTAGAGATCAGAATATCATAGAGATATCAAGAGACTTGGGGATGTGCCAGTAAGCAAACACCTAGCAACCTCCCAGAACACCCTGGCAACCAAACGATCAACATTCTAAAAAAAAAAAAAAAACGTCGACATCATCTACCACCTACATCATCCTAACAAAAGGCTATGAGAAATAAAAAATGAATCGTTTGATCAAACTGAATTATATATATTTTGTGGCAATAAAAATATAGTTAAATTAATTGTAGCCTTATATAATTTTATTTAATGAATTGTATTGCTATTGTTATTGTAAATAGAAGCAAGTCACTCTAGTTCACCACGAAAAGTCTTTATAGGGAAGCAACTGACATATCCGTTCCACAAAACACTGAATGCTTCTGTCAGCTGTGTCACATAATCTTCTTTATGAGTATTAAATACTTATGTATGACTCCATGTCTGACTAATTCTGGGTCAGTGTCTCTAGGCCAGTCAGGTACAGACTAGAGTGACTATAAGACAATGAAACTAATCCACTCATTACGCAGGGTAGGGTTGAATACTTTTGTGAGGATAGGCTTATTTTGTTGGAGGGAAAAGCCTATCTACATGGGAATATGTTGAAGGTCACCTGGGCTCCTGATTTCTGCAAATTTTTAATATCTGCAAAAAAAGTTAATCTGTTACCAAATTGTAACTTTCAGTGTTATATGGCTTCTAGTTATGTGTAAGTTATCTATGATGTTGAGTAAGTTAGCACAATATGCTCATTATACTGTGAGTGTGCCAGTTTATTATTGGATTTATTAGCCATATGGTTACATATTGGGGCTAGAAACTGAAGGTTTGTTGGTTCAAACCCTGCAAGACACTTAAGGTAATAGTTCACCCAAAAATGACAAATCTGTCATCATTTATTCATCCTTAAGTTTTTCCAGACCTCTATGAATTTATTTCTCCTGCTGCACAGGTTATTTTGAAGAATGTCGGGAACCAAACAGTTGATGGGACCCATTAACTTCCATAGTATATATATATTTTTTTCCTATAATGGATGTCAATGGCTTCCATAAACTCTTTGGTTACCAATATTCTTAAAAATATCTTTTGTGTTCAACAACACCAAATTTTGTAAATGATCACAGAATTTTCTTCCTGTAAGCTTCCTGTAATAAATTAGTTATAGGTTATATTGGACAAAAACCTGTTGAATGACAAATTAGTGCATACTTTATCTTTTCTAGACTAACTAATTACATCTTTTTTTTTTCAACTTGTCTCTCTTGTTTTCCAGCCAGGAACTTCAATCTACAGAAAGCCGAGGCCATGCTGCGCAAGGTAGCACAAAAACTTAATACTACATAGTGTTAAAAAAATAATAATAATTATTATATTAGGGTTGTCAAACGATTAATCACATCCAAAATAAAAGTTTGTGTTACATAATATATGTGGGTGCACTATATATAATTATTTTATATATAATAAATACACAAACATGCTTGTATATATTTAAGAAATATTTTTTCATGTATATACTGTATATAGATTTATATATAATTTATATTATATAATATATAAATATTTTATAAATGAATAATATTTTTCGTTTGACAGCCCTCATATATATATATATATATATATATATATATATATATATATATATATATATATATATGCTACTATTCAACGTTTGGGATCTGTAATATTTTCTTTTTGAAGATTCTCATGTTCACCAAGGCCGAATAATAATATGTATAATGTATTATATTATATTATATTATACATATCATATCCTTAGTATCATACATAATCATATTATATAATATATCAATTATATAATAATAATAATAAACTCATTATTTTTTAGTAAATATATTTTTTGTCATTTTCTTTGATTGCGAAGCCATTTTTTCTGCTTATTGTTATTATTATTATTATTATTAGTAGTAGTTCAAAATGGTTAAGCAGCTAAATGTATTTTTTAAAGGACTCTTTGATTAAAAAAGTTAAAAAGAACAACATTTATATGCAATATAAATCTTTTGTAACATTAAAAATGTATTTACTGACATTTTTCAATTTAATGTATGCCTTAATAAAAGAAACAATTCTTAAAAATATATATACATACATACATACATATATATATATATATATATATATATATATATATATATATATATATATATATATATATATATATATATATATATATATATATTATATTTGACCCCAAACTTTTGACCAGTAGTGGAAATCATCATATTTAAAGTTACTACTAATTCAGCATATAAACAAGCTGGTGTCATTAACTCTGTGCTTTAAACTTTACATTTACACAATCCAGAATAATGTGCTGTGTAATTAATTATCCTTTGGTAAATTCGTCATCTCTGGATTCATCCCGAGTGATGATGTACAGTATATGGGTGTGACGGACCCTCACAATGCCGGCCTTTATGTCAGGGGTTGGTGTACATTACCCAAAGGCTTCAAACGACATGTTGAATAACACTATGAAATATGATCCGACTAATATTAGGCCCCGTTTGCACCTGGTGGAACACTTGTGATCAGATTTCAAGGGGAGGATCGCTGATTTCGTAACTAATATACATCGCTCACAATGCTATACTGTTGAAAAATAATAATTGGTTAGTTAATGTCTTTTAAACTCTCATGTAGGAGTCACAAGCTGAAGTCCTCTAAATGTGGTGTAAAAGTTTCAGGCCTGATTTAGAGTTTTTATCCCTTTAATGCCACGTGTAAACTAGACACTTTTTATTATAAAATTGTACTTTTGTACTAAATTGTACTAAAATTGCACTAAGGGTTCACATTTGTAGTACCCTTGTTTCTTTAGGTCCGGACCAAAAAGAAAATGCTTACATTTAGTAATATCAAGCTGCAAAATGGGCTGTTTTTGTACAGGCAAACTAACTGGAAGCAAATGACACTGGAAGCCACTGGCGTAGGAACCGGGGGGGACGGGGGGGACGTGTCCCCCTCAATATTGAAAAATGCGGCATGTGTCCCACCCAAAAAATTGCATACCTAACCTACCGCAGGAACACAAACTGTACATTTGGAACTTTTATTTTTAATGCGCGACAAAGAAGAGATTCGGTTTTGCCAGCAAGTCAAACCCAGAGTGATAGTTAGGTTAAACCATTCTCTGGTTAAACCCTTAAACCCGGTTAAACCTTCCCATTTCATGTTTGAATAATCACCATTCGCTTCATGTAACGTTATTTCACTCACCGGAGCATCTGAATGGTAGAGAGAAGTTAACATTACACTAACGCACCAGCTTTGAACTGGAACCTACATGATTTATCTAATCATGTTACTTATAATATCACATACCTTTTTTGCAGTTTGAATAAATAATAAACACAGCAGTTTCAACTCTTCTCCTCTTTATTATTTCACACATCAGATCACTAACTCCAAAAACTCGCGACCATACTAAGTGCGCAGGACAGGACCCATCTACGGCAAGCCCCGAGGGGAAAAATACACTTGCATACACAATGAGCGCTAGTACATCAGTACTATTATAGTAACATACTTTGTAACGGTATTATAGTAACATACTTTGTTGGATTATGTCATTTACAATCCAAAAAAGTCTGTTACAATAATAATAATAATAATAAAATATTTTGAGGACAGTTACACTGTATTGAGACAGTTGAGAAATAATAATAGGCTATTTTTTACAGTTTTCAACAATAATTGTCATTATTGAACCCCTGCTCTTATTTTGTTTCTGATTTCTCAGTTTTCTCATTATTTTAGCAAATAATATATTTATATATTTTTTTAGATGGTTTGTTTTAAGAAGTTTCAAAGAGTTAGTAAAAGAGTAAAGCAAAAGTTAAAACTTTTTTTTAAGTAGGCATCAATTTTTTATTAAGTATTTATTTTTTATTAACACAGCATTAATTTATAATGTATCATTATTGCGTGACATTTGTGTCAATAATCGTCAAGCACAGGTGACTTTGCATAGTGGGAGGGGGCCCCAAAACAGACCACCACTGCAAGTACCAGATCACCAAACTGTATGTTACTATTATGGTGGTGGGATAGACGTTGATTCATAGTGGCCAATATGTCCCCCCCAATGTCAAAGACGTTCCTACGCCCTTGCTGGAAGCCATTCAAAATCAACTTACAAATGGCTGCCACCGCTCTTACGTTAAAAATAAGATAGATAGGCAATGTTCTATTTCAGATTTATTTATTATGTCTGGCCGTTTCGTTTAAATGGTTTAATTTGAATGCATGATCATAACAAAAGTATTAATGCAGCTCTGCAGAGGTGAATTGTGCTTTTCAGAATTTAATTCAGGAGCCTACATTGCACTGATGAGTCACATTGTTGCCTAATCACAGCTTATGGGTGATTACACCATGATCATTCAATGCTATTGGGTGTTCAAAGTGCTGTTTGCTTTCCCATTGTGCGAGTGATGCATGAGTCTTTTATTACAGACGTTTTTGGCCACCATGTTATATCTTTGACCTCTGTCACCAGTATCCCTTGAACCTCAGGTCAAAGCACCTGTATAACTAATAATAATTATGGCAAAGAAATTATATTCTGGCAGAACTGATAATGCTGTCAAACTTTGCTATGTTGATGGTTCTGAATCCTGATTTGATTATGCAAATACACTGACATGGTTTTAATCATGTGTTTTTCATCTGCAGCATGTGGAATTTCGGAAAAACATGAAAGTTGACACCATCACTACAGAATGGCAGGTGCCAGAGGTACAACACCTTCGATTTATGATAAAAATACATATCTGTTTAGTTTTGTTCAAATATATTTGCACTACTTTTCAGTGTTGGATCAGAACATTCCTATGTTCACTAAGGCTGCATTTATTCAATCAAAAACAGTAGCATTGTGAAATATTATTTCAATTTAAAATATTTCTGTCTTTTTTATATATTAATATATTATATTAATAATAATAACTGATTTGAATATATTTTAAAATATAATTTATTCCTGTGATCTCAAAGCTGAATTTTCAGCATCAGTTTTTTTAGAGACAGAAAATTATTTATAATATTAGATATTTATTATTTTATGAGTTTGTCGTTGATAAAAAGGTGCCGTTTGTAATATAATATAATATGTTTTTATATATTAAGTCACGAAAAGGGCCATATTCTTCACTAGCGTTATTTTTTTCCCCTGAAGTTAATTTATAATATTGCATCAAAACAGTCATAATAGTTTTATGCATTTTTTCCCCCTTCTTTCTGTCGCTTACAATTATACAAGTAATTTTTGCTACTGCGCCTTTAAGACTTCTATGCATTTGACCTCTATTATAATTGGCTGACCTGCTCATGCTCATCATTATAACCATAAGCATTTCTTAATTATCCATATTTGTAGTTTAGATTCGGTAAATATTGTGCATAAAGTGGGAAAGGATTTTTGCAATGTTGATGTTGAGTGTATATACTTGGTGCATCTCTCTTGTTTTTCATGATGTGTAGGCGTTTAATCTTACGATTTACTTTTAATTGCTACTGTGTTCATGTTTCAACCTGTGTGTGTGTTTTCAAGGTAATAGAGAAGTATCTGTCTGGTGGCATGTGTGGCCATGACCGTGAAGGGAGCCCGGTGTGGTATGATGTCATCGGACCCATGGACCCTAAGGGTTTGATGCATTCAGCGTCTAAGCAGGACTTAATCAAGTCTAAAGTCAGAGACTGCGAGATTCTGCAGAAAGAGTGCGACTTACAGTCCAAACGGGTAAGTGTGCAGCTGTGAAAACTGGCAAGGAACAGTTCACCCAAACATGACAATTCTGTCACCCTTACATATTTTCATTCTTCATTTTGAAGTCTTATGAAATACCATACAAAAAGTGAATGAAGCTATAAAAAAGACCAAAAAACATCTAGTGCATATGTCTTGTGCACTATATTCTAGGGCTGTCAAACGATTAATCGCGATTAATCGCATCCAAAATAAAAGTTTGTTTTTACATAATATATGTGGGTGCACAGTGTATAATTATTTTGTATATATATAAATACACACACATGCATGTATATTTAAGACAAAAATATTATTTATATATATATTATTTGTATTTACTTATCATATAAATTATATATAAATCTATATAGAGTATATACATGAAAATATTTCTTAAAAATATACAAACATGTGTGTGTATTTATATTTATAAAATTAATATACACAGTGCACCCACATATATTATGTAAACACAAACTTTTATTTTGGATGCGATTAATCGCGATTAATCGTTTGACAGCCCTACTATATTCCAAGGTTTCTGCAGTTCTTTTTGAAATAGCATGAATATTCATTTTTCATTTTTAAGGCTGGAGTATACATTTCAATACACTGAGAAAACTTTTGCGTTCTCACCCAAAATTTTGCGTTCTCAACTTCTCACACAAGAATAGTTAATCAGTATTTTCCTTAAGACTGCTCATAACTCAAAGTTGTAACATAAAAATGTAGATTGGTCTAATTGGAATTTGGAAAGTAAGACTAGGTTATACCTTGGCGAAGGGCTAGTGGGTAAGACTAGTTCTTAAGACTCAGCCTTAACAGTTTACACAACTGGTCCTGTGGTTAAAATCACTCATATCATGTCTGTTTCTTGTTTTTTCTCCCAGTTGGGTAGGAACATTGAGTCCATTACTATGGTCTATGACTGTGATGGTCTGGGAATGAAGCACTTATATAAGCCGGCTATAGAGACTTATGGAGAGGTGTGTTTTTTATTTGTTTCTCGATTATTAATATGTTGCTTGGCTCTTTCAGGTATGTTAGACTGCTGTGGTCTCATTTATTTATTTTTCATAGGTTCTCACCATGTTTGAAGACAACTATCCAGAGGGACTCAAGAGGTTATTTGTCATTAAAGGTCAGTAGTAGTTTTATAACTCATCCGACTGGCATGTAAAGCATATTACATTAAACAAATTGAATAGTATCACAAGTTTTTTAGTAAGTAGGGCCTATGATTTGCGTGATGCAGGAAACACAGACAGAATCCAGTCAAAATAATGAATTTACAATAACAGAATTTCACAGAAAATTGCAAAATTTGGATGAATAAATCAAAAGTAGGGCTGTACACTTAATCAGATATCACAATTGTTCATCCATGTTTTAATTTAAACAGTAAAACTTTTTAGCACTTTGTTCCGGGATGGTTCAAATTTCATTTTGTAACATTTTTTAATTTGTTTTAAATGTTAAAATGCATTTATTTTATAACCAACCACCATTTTTGATGACAAATTGTTAAATCATAAAACACGGAATCTAGAAAAATTTAATTGGTAATGTTTTACAATAAGGTCTCATTTATGTACATTAGTTAACTAACAAGAGCTATCAATGAGCAATATATTTCTACAGCATTTATTAACCTTTGTTAATGTTAGTTAAAAAAAAATCAGGTTCATGTTAGTTCACATTACATTATTTGATGATGTTCAACTTTTGATCTTAAAAATGTATTAGTAAATCCTGAGCTTTAGATTACCTTAAATTAATAAATGCTGTAGAAGTTTGGTTTGTTGACTTGTTAACTAATGTGTTAACAAATGAAACCTTATTGTAAAGTTTTACCATATAAACAGACAAATAAAGCGCATTTCATGTTGTATTATAAATCGGAAATTTTATTTTAATGAATTCAATTGATTAGACAATATTTTTGATGACTAAAATTTTAATCAAACCCTTAAAAAGGAATCCCAGAAACATTATAAAAGATAGAAAGAAAAAAAAAGTATTTCATAGGGCCCTAAGTGAGCGATATTTTATTGTATCGTGCTTGCACTGTGATAGCACCCCTTTAAAATCTGAATCTCTGCTCTGTTTCTGTTGCAGCTCCCAAACTGTTTCCTGTGGCTTACAATCTGGTGAAACATTTTTTGAGCGAGGACACTCGCCGTAAGGTCATCGTACTGGGCTGTAAGCTAACACATGCATCTTACTACACTAATGTTTTTCTATACAATTCATCTGTTGCTATTGCTTTCATAACACAAAGAAAGTTCAGACACAGCTCAGTTCAAACGTCTCACCTCGTTTAGGCATTGAATAATTCAGTTGTATTTAAATCATGTATTCAGATGGAAAGCTTCTCAAATACCTTTGGTTGAGGAATTATACATAGATGTTGATACAAAAATGTTTAGGCCCTGATATACTTCAAGTGAAATCAAACAAACTGGTGTATTTTGAACATAATTAGGCGAGTTTGAAACAGCTTGCCTGTCAACTTTCTTGATTTTTGAATAAACGTGACTTGACTGAAGTGCTGAATTGCAGAACTGGCATGTCCACATGACTATGATCAGATGCTTTGTTAGCTGCTGTTTCCTCACCGCTGTTATTTTTGTTGTGGGTTTTTCTTTGTTATTGAGAGGTTAGCGTGTAGCACATATTTACCTATTCATATTTATATACTCATATTTACATATTAATTTACATATTCACAGATTTGAATATTCAGATTTCATTTGGATGTTTCTTAACAGTATACTGCTGGTCATGTATTTCAAACTTCTTTTTACCCCTAATTGGGGGCCTTCAGCTGTCATCCAGATGTTTACTCACAAACCCATTTCCTCATCAAGTTTGCCGTGACTAAGCTTCTGTGTCTGTCTCCTCAGCAAACTGGAAGGAGTTGTTACAGAAATACATCGACCCTGAGGAGCTCCCAGCGTACTATGGGGGTAAACTCACCGACCCTGATGGTGACCCTAAATGTAAGACCATGGTGAGTTAGAGACGCTCCACACACGTCGTTCTTGTGTTGGCCAAGTCACATTGACTTGCTAACGAGGTATTGTTGAGCTGCAGCTGTCCAAAATTTCTTCTTTCAGTTCTCTTTTTAAATAGAATGACACTTGAGATTTTAGGGAAGTTGCGAAAACCACATAAGAATCAGACAACAGTTTCCATTTGACAAACCTGGAGGTCTAGCTGTACAAAGACGACTTTCTCTCTTGCCATAGATTGTCCTCAATCTGATGCTTTACTTAAGATTATTTTTCTTTTTAAGTCAGTCTTTCTGTTAAACCACCAAAATTGAAATGTAAGGAACAAGAGCAAGGTTATAGTTTTATGACAGTTGGCATCACAGAGAGTTTTTCATGGCTTGTATATGATGCTATTTTAGACATCATTAAAGAAATAGTTCACTTTAAAAAATAAGTTTACTTTTGCTGATAATTTACTCACCGCCATGTCATCCAAGATGTCCACGTCTTTCTTTCTTTAGTCAAAAAGAAATTAAGGTTTTTGATGAAAACATTCCATTTTTCTCCATATAATGCACTTCAGTGGGAACCAAACGGTTCAAGGTCCAAATGAGAGAGATTCAGTGCAGCTTTAAACGACACCAGACGATGAAAATGAACAAATCTTTTTTTCGAGTCATTTCGTTCGTTGAATGAACCAAATGACTCAAAAAAAGATTCGTTCATTTTGATGAACGAGTTCGAACAGGAGAGTCACGAACGTGCATCACAGAACAGAGCAAGGCGAGCATTTGTGCTTATAAAACTTATACTTTGTAATTTATTTTTGAAATGACCAATCATTTCATTAGATAAGACCCTTATTCATCGTCTGGTGTCGTTTAAAGCCCTTTGAAGCTGCACTGAAACTCTCATTTGGACCTTGAACCGTTTGGTTCCCATTGAAGTCCATTATATGGAGAAAAATCCTGGAATGTTTTCATCAAAAACCTTAATTTCTTTTCGACTGAAGAAAGAAAGACATGGACATCTTGGATGACATGGGGGTGAGTAAATTATCAGCAAAAGTTTTTTTAAAAGTGAACTACTCCTTTAACTCATTAAATAATTCGTTTCATAGCCTTCTCATGTGCCATTGTCAAGAGTGTTGGAAAAAGTTGATTTTGGACCGTTTGTATACTGTTCGTTTCCTGACAATCTAGCGGCATAGAAACATGCTTCATCATTTGAACATTTTATGGTCATCGCTTATTGTTTGGGAGTATATTTTTTGGTATGAAATGAATGTATAAGATGTATTATTTGCTAGTATACTCGGGCATCAGCATTTGTCTTGAGATCATTTCCTTTTCAGTTTATTGTTATGAAACAATGGCAGAAAATTTTCAGTCCACCTGGTCACTCAGTTTAACATTTTATATTCGCCTATTTAGTTCACCTATAAGAGCTTCCTGCTTATCCTAATGCCAGTTTACCCACATAATCTAGCAATACCAAGAAATACAATCTCACAATCTCCTTATAGATGCTTTCTTAGAGCACAGATAGTCTCAAAGCAACAGAGGGGTGGAATAACTGTCAAATGGTTGTTTATCTATATATCACATTATCTTTAATTTTCCTCTTGCACAACATTTTAAACTTCATTATGGTGTACTCTGGATGAGAGCCCGTTGGATTGCTTCTATGGTTATTGCATAGGCTGATTACTCTGTTGATCAGTTGGCAAGGTTGAAGCTTTGGAACACATGACATGACTAATCTCCCCCTTCAGTCTGTCTTAGCATTGAGGTTATGATTCTGTTTGTGATAAAGTCCTAAATGTGAAGAGCAAAGGGCTGTTATGACAGGAGGACGCACCCCGTCAAACGGACAACACGTATTTAACCCTCTGGTATTCCTCACTAAGGGTTAATTTTAATGTTAATTTTATTAAAATGTATGTACTGTTTTGTTTCAGAAATATTTATTCATTTAATTTCACTGAAAAAAAGTTTTCACTCAGGCTATTTCACTAACAAAAGCGGCAAGTAACACTATTAAAATTTCTTTTAACACGGAAAATTTCAAAGTAGAAACTTTTTTCAGTGTAGATCATTTTCACCTCTATATTATAAAGAAAATAAGTGCTTAAAATTATATTTTCAGAAATAATTACCTTAGTTAAGTGTTGGATTTGGTTAGACATTTCCAAAGACTACTGCTTTTTTCAGACATTTCCCATTCTTTTTAAGATCACAAGTGTGTTTGTATAGCAAGTGCCAAAAATAACATTCCATACCATTCCGAAAAAGTAAAAAAAGTATCAAGAAAAAATGTAGGGCGCCAGTAAACAGGTCATCTGTGAACAGAGATGTTGCTGCTAGAGGAAGGGGAAGTTATGATAAAAGTTTATAAGGGGGACATTAATTAAAATAATAATGATGTGCACGGATAAATCATTTATTATTAAAACACTGCAATATTTCCTAAAAAAAAGTAGGAATGGTCCATTTTGATTTCATTCTGAAATGAGACCTTTTGTCTCTGTGTGTAGATACACAGGTAAAGCTGCTGCCCCCTGCAGGATTGGAAGTGCTAAAAACACCTCAGAAGACTTTGTGAAAACTCAAAGTGGACTGATATTTAGTTACAAAATATTTATTAACTGCAATCCTTGGAGTTTTTTGTTGTACTGTGATATCGCACAAGTCAAATAAAAGTTTGTTTTCTGTGTTTAATGCTAGAGAGCTGAAGATAGTAGTTGTGTATTTTGTCTTAAAGAGAATTGTTTTCCCTCTGGTGTGACATGTGGACGGCAATTTCCTCGCCTATTAAACGTGTAATAAACCTGAAAGAATAGAGCACTTCCTTCATGGGAAAATCACTTAAGGGGATGCAATGTGTTTGTACTAAGAAGCACAGATGGGGTCACGTTTGTATGACATGTTGAAACACAAAATCACAAAACAGACTTGCATTGGAATGTCTTCTCATAAAGATGGTTTATGGAGTGAGTAATAAAATTGTGGCTAAATCCCATTTCACATACTTCCTAAATCCCACATTCACATTGCAAGTATGCACTTTTGAGTATGTAAAAAGATATTAGGAAATAGTGATACAATTGTCTTATGCTCACCAAGGCTGCGTTTATTTTGATAAATAAAATAGAAAATACTCAATTTTATAATTTTAAATAACTGTTTTCTATTTTAATATACTTAAAATGTAATGTATTCCTGTGATGTCAAAGCTGAATTTTCAGCATCATTACTCCAGTCTTGAGCTCACGTTTGATTGCTGGATAAAAGTATGAATTAAAAAAAAATTACTCAATTCAAATGTTTGAACAGAAGTTTAAATGACATGGAAATTGTATATCCATAAACCGTTTGTATAGTATTATTTGGATTTACTAATCTTGCATACAATAAGATGTAAAGAATGTGAATTGGGATTTAATTTATATGTTGAGTTATCTAATACTATTGTTAGTGATTGTTTGTCTAAATGTGCTTTTTTTCTGTGTATCAAAATAGTAGTGAATCATTTGGAGTGACTCCTTTTCTCAACCATCATCTATATTTGGGTCTGCGACTCCAGACAACATGACCTTAACCTTTTTTTTTTTTTTTAACAAAGTGTCGGATTTTTTTGTCATGTTATGCTGTTTATTGTCTTATTGTATTCATTGACAATCTAGCCTCTTGTTTCTGTATTTTAAAAAATACAATAAAAATGAAGACAACATTGTTCTCCTCAGGCTTCAGAGTAGACTACTCAACCAATATGTAGGATAATAAGTCTCACACAGAGATTGTAAAAGCAATGTGTGTTCCTTATTAAAAGCCACTTTGATTTGGGCTGCTTTCCTGTCTGTTTTTTTTCTTTCTGTTTCCTCATCGTTCATAAAATACTAACATTTAAACATGAGGCTTTTATCTTTTGCACTCATGATGCTTCTGTAAGTTTCATCCTCCTTTTGTTTTTCCATTTTCAATTCTGATTCATTATTACCAACTTATCTCAAACAAGCATATGTTAAGCAAATGTTTGTGTTTTTTTGCAGATTACGTATGGATCAGAGATTCCCAGGACCTACTATGTTCGAGACTCCATTAAAGTGGACTATGAACAGAGTGTGACTATTGGCCGTGGCTCATCTCATCAGGTGGAATATGAGCTACTCGCCCCAAACTGTGCTTTAAGGTGAGCAAATAACCCTTTCTGATACTCCTACTAAATTTGGAGTTTGTCATCAACCACCAGATTATGACATTAAAGATGCTGTAAATCATTTATTTTTAGAAAATCATGCATAAAAGAGACATTACTGAAATATGTGAAGTTCTGTATACTTTTTTAGCACTTGATTTTATTTTTTTTTATGAGACTACCTATAAATAGAGGGTTGCACATGTAAATAGAGTTTTTTTTTGTTTATCTTTGTTGTTCATTTTTGTTTTTTTATCAATATTCCTTGTTTCATTGATTAATATTTGTATTTTTTATTTACATGTTCAAAATAAAGATATCAAAAAAAATCTAAATCAAAATCAAATCAAAAACCGTTTTAGAACAGTTTGATAATTAGGAGGTTCGTCATTTCATTTATTTAAAAGAATAATCTTTTGTAAAATTATACGTCTTTTATATGTCACTTTTGATCGATTTAATGCTTTCTTGCTAAATAAAACTATTAATTTCTTTGTACAAATAAAATACTAACCCCATGCGATTCTCCCACTTTAGTAGATGTTTCTAACAAAATTTTAATCGCTGCACTATTTAAAAATATTTAATGTGTTTCATTTAATGTGTTCCATTTGTTTCATTACTGAATGAATCAGCATTTTTGGAACAAATCTCTTGAATAAAAAATTATTCATAATTATTTTAAGGCACTTGTCGCCACCTACTGGTATAATGATGTAATTGACAATCTTTATGAAGTTACTTTCAAATTTAACATTTATTTATTTAAAGTCAAAAAGGGACAGTGTACATTAATCATCATCAATTTCATTGACAGCTTTGCCAGATGTTATTAGTCCTAAAAACTAGAGAGAAACAACTAGAAATTGTAAACAACTTGACAGGAGTCCATGTATGATACTCTACTCAATTCAGTGCTCTCTTCCTCAGATGGCAGTTCTCATGTGATGGTGCCGATGTAGGTTTTGGTGTCTATTTGAAGAAGAAGATAGGAGATTGGATGAAGGCCAGCGATATGAAGGAAATTGTGCCGAATCAACGTTACAACGCTCACCTTGTTCCAGAGGACGGGTCGCTCACCTGCCCAGAACCAGGAGTGTGTAAGTACAGAGTTACTCTAAAGTAACTGAGATAAACACTCAACATGCACATGAATTTACTGTACTGTCTTCATTTTCTCAGATGTACTGCGATTTGACAACACGTACAGCATCTTCCAGTCCAAAACAGTCAGCTTCACAGTGGAGGTCCTCCTACCTAGTCAGGTCAACCAATCAGAGCGTTAGAAATGATCGCAGCAAGCAAGCCGCTACGCCAGTAAATTGAGATTATGAAACTATTGCTCTGAATACAGTATATCTGCTGTAGTTAATAAAGGAAAATACAATTATGAAGCTACTCGTGGGAAGAGGAGAGTGTGTAATTGAACTGACCAATCACGGCATTCAAATGGTGGGATGAAATTTGAGCTTTAGTGATCGTCCCTCAACGCATCTGGATCCTGACTTCAATGCCAGTGTTATTCTTTACATTTGTTTCTCTAAGATGCAGCTGTTATCAAGTTGATTTGCCATATATTAACGAAGTGTTATCGTTGAACTTATTGAACTGTGGTTTATCAAGTGTAATAACTGTGCTGCAAATTACTAGACTGAAACTGTCTTGGTACACATTATTTGAGCTTGCACTTCTCTGCCCTTTTTATAATTGCCTTGTTGGTATTTTAGCCCTTTTGATAATTAGTTTAGTTTAGATAATGAGTCTGCAGACTTTTTTCTCCGCAGAATTTAGAAAGAGGTTAAATTATTATACACTTTTGTTTGTGTTATTGACGCACAATCTGTGATCCTTTTGAAATATATTGTTTACAAAGAGCATTTGGCTTGATTCAGAGTGATGCTGTTTTTTTATAATTTATAATCTCTTTTTATTATAATTTAACTTATGATTGCCTATAATTCTAATTAATGTCGTAAACTTTTGGTTAGTAATGAGTTTTACCTCAGGTTCTTGTGTTTACAGTAACGCATCATCTGTTTTGTCCATGTCTTTCTACGATGACCACATTGTATTTTGTCTGATTTGCATGTCCTTTTAATATTAATGAAATTCATAAGTGATATTGTATTGATTTTTGATTAATTTACTAAATAAATATATAGAATACAAAAGAAAACATGATTTTTCTTTTCTTTCTGACTTTTATTTATGCATACTTTTAAAGGAGTGTCTAATATAACCAGTTCCCATGTACAAACTAAATCTAATTAAAATTATTTGGAATAAAGAACATTTACTTAAAACTTGGCTAATGGCGAGAATGATTCCTGTAATTAGGAGTTTAAATAGTATAATAAAACTATAATGAGTTTATAAAACTATAATGAGTTTACATTCATGCAAAGTAATCCCTGTTAAAGGGATAGTTAGGCTGAGTACAAGTTTCATTCTTCTATTGAACACAAAAGATTATTTTAAAGTTGATGGCACCCAATGACTTCCATAATTGGAAAAATAAATACAATGGGACTTAATAGGGCCCATAAACTATCCCTTTAATATCACAAAGTTGCAGTAGTGTTCATTTGTATGTTTGTGAAGCATGTTGATCCAATTTAATCAAGCCAGTTACATCTGTGTCCATTAGATGGCGCCGTAAAAACGGGAATCTAAGGATACGTTTCCAATTCCAAAGCATTAAAAAACATATACACACCTTCACATTTACACATATTTATTCTCATAAATACATTAATACTTAAAATTCATAAAAAATGACATATTATATAAACTAATTAATTTAAAAGTATTTTAAATTAAGTTAATTTATGCGTTTAAATCCGACGATTGTTAAAACAATAATATTTTGTATTATGACATTCATTGGTATAGTGAAATGCAATATATTCCAGAACGTATATTTTAATTTACGTGAATTACTGTAGTATACACCAACGTTCAAACGTTTTGAGTCGTAAGAAAGACGTATGTTTATCAAGGCTGTATGTAAAAATAGTAATATAACATTATTGCTATTACTATTTTAATCTATTTAAAATCTATCCCCCCCCCCCCTTTGATAGCAAAGCTGAATTCACAGTGCCCAAGAAACATTTCTTATTATAATCAATGTTGCAACCGTTCACTTAAAGTTAAAAAGCACAGCATTTATTTGAAACGGAAGTCTTTTGTAACATTATAATTGTCATTTTTGCTTTGATCAGTTTAATGCGTCCTTGGTTTATGTAAGTAATATTTTCCGTAAAAATAATATTAAAATAATATTTTCCTTTTTTTAGACGGCGGTATTATCTCATATTTTTAGACGTAATGAGTGTTTGGGTTTGGGGCAGTAAAAACAAACCGTTCCACCTTAACAGCACAGAAAACCCGGTCTTCCTTAACAACCAACCCCAAGAAGGCTCGTTCTTCCTTATAAGGTGACGAACCACTCGCTGATTGGAGTTCCGCGGACGCTATGTTAATGAAGGGGCGTGGTCGTGAGAAATGAATAGGTGACGTCAACTCTCATTCCGCAGAGTGAAACAAACATGGCGACAGAATGCAGTTGGAAAGGGTTCACGCTAACTTTAATGCTGTTCTTTTGGAGTAGAGTCTACGCGAATAGAGCGGAATCCTGGGGGAGCGACAGCCGGATCCTCGGCATGCGGTTGGAGAGGAGCGTCAAGCCTGCCACGACCACCGAGGATGGGATCATACAGGTATCCGAGGACAGCGACATCCAGCTCAGGTTCTACGGACTGCAGATCAGCAATGACACTTGGGAGCAGATTAAGTTCGTGGATCAGAGCGAGGGCAGGAGCTCTGACACCAACACAACTTGTGTTGACTTCACCAAAGACATCTCCATCAGCAAAAGTATGAATGTCAACAGCCAGGGCACCTCTGGGGTGCTGGGGGTCCAAATTAAAGCACTTAGGAAAAGTGAGTCCCAGAGGGAATATGCGCTGTGCATCAGACACAGCCAAGATGGGAAGTGGTACCTGCTGGAAGCAGATGATGGAAGGTTGCGCGTGGTGGAGATGAAGAAGTCGCTGCTTCCCATTTGGTTCCAGATCATCTTGATAGCCTGCCTCCTGGTGCTCTCAGGGATGTTCAGTGGTCTAAACCTGGGGCTCATGGCTTTGGACCCCATGGAGCTGCGGATTGTGCAGAGTTGTGGCACTGATAAAGAGAAGAAGTACGCGCGCAAGATCGAGCCCATACGGAGGAAAGGAAACTACCTGCTGTGCTCTCTTCTCCTTGGGAACGTGCTGGTCAACACCACGCTGACCATCCTGCTTGATGATCTCATCGGCTCAGGTCTTGGGGCTGTGGTGGCGTCCACCATCGGTATAGTCATCTTCGGTGAGATCGTTCCTCAGGCGCTCTGCTCTCGCCATGGCTTGGCGGTGGGTGCCAACACCATCCACATCACCAAGCTCTTCATGCTTCTGACCTTTCCATTGTCCTTCCCCATCAGCAAACTCCTGGATTGCGTGCTAGGCCAGGAGATCGGCACCGTGTACAACCGAGAGAAGCTGGTGGGTATGCTTAAGGTGACCGAACCGTACAATGACCTGGTGAAAGAGGAGATGAACATGATCCAGGGAGCTCTGGAGTTGAGGACTAAGACAGTGGAGGACATCATGACTCCTCTCAGCCACTGCTTCATGATCAACAGCGACGCTGTGCTGGACTTCAACACCATGTCGGAGATCATGGAGAGCGGATACACGCGCATTCCCGTTTATGAGGACGAACGGACCAATATCATGGACATCCTCTTTGTGAAAGACCTGGCGTTTGTGGATCCAGATGACTGCACTACGTTGAAGACCATTACTAAGTTCTACAACCATCCGGTCCATTTTGTGTTTCACGACACCAAGTTGGATTCCATGCTGGAGGAGTTTAAAAAAGGTTGGTCAATTTTTAGTCAGTGACACACACTGCAGTTATTCTCATTGTCACTATCAGGGAGGTTCTCATCAGGTGTAGCAAGGAGGGACGTGTATCAGCAGTGATGTCACTTTCAAATCTCTATTTTTAATTAATTAGTCCCGCTCTTATCAGGTTGGAAAGCATGCATCCTCTCTCCCCATGGGCCTTTCTCTCCTCCACTGACTGTCAAGGTCAGTTGTTGGCGTTCTTTCTTCTCTGTTATTTTCTCTCTTCTCTTTCTTCCACACATTTTTTTGGGAGGTTGCTTCCCTGAAGCTTGTGAAGTCAACATGAAATCATATTTGACCTTTCTTAATAAAGTCATCAGTGCATGATGTCATTCCTTAAAATTATCATGCCCCTCCAAACACTGGTCATAGAGCAGTGTTATTTTAGTGTTTATTTATTTATTTATTTATTTATTTTTAAATATATTATAGGTGTTAACAACTGTGAATTTTCATTAGTTTGAATATTTTTCAGTTTTTATTTTAATAAAAACATTTTTTAGTCATTTTGTATTAATTTTATTTTAATATATTAATTTTTATTTTATTTATGTCGTTGATTCTATCTCTATTTAGCTTTGATTTCTTTTTATTTCATTTAAAGGTTTAGTATTTATCTCAAGTTAGTAATTTTAGTGCTTGAGCTTAAACTTATTTCTGTTACTTGCCAGGGCGACATTTCAAATTTTCGTTTAGTTGAATTTTTGTATTTAATTTCAAAATACAGCTCTGATCCAGCTTTGTTACTTTATTTTACATTATTCATAAGGAATAACAGGTTTTGACTCGTAGGCCTCTTCAGTATGTTAGATAATCTAATCCTCCACCCACTATTTAAACTATTATATTGACGTCATCAAGATTGTATTTTTAACAACAATTATCCATATATAGTATAATCTTTTTAACTATATTAATGAGATCCACCAATAATTTAGATGAAAGACAAGACATATTTTTACACTAAACACAACAACAGATGATCCCACGCTCAAAAATCCTTATAAATCAATCCAAGTAGAACCACATCAAGTACATAACAGGAATCCACCTATAATCAATAGTTGCGATGTCACAAGAGGTTACTGTAATCAATATCTTCGTTGCATAACCGTGATTAATACAGGAACTCTGGGAAAGTATGCTTAAGCTGACATTTCTAGTTTGGTGCTGAAGCCTTGCCTAAAATACTTGTATGTATTTAATGCTGGTATTTATCATTTTGAAACTAGCGTTGGGCCAACTGGATAAACATAGCTGCTAAGTGAAGACATAGTGTGTCATAAAGGATTAGCTCACCCAACAATGAAAATTTGGTCATTATTTACTCCGCCTCATGTCATTCCAAACCCGCAAGGCTTTCGTCCATTTTCGGAACACAAATTAAGATATTTTAGAAGAAATCCGAGAGCTTTTCTGACTTATTATAACCAATATAAAGTCCCAGAAAGGTAGTAAAGACGTCATTAAAATAGTCCATGTGACTCCAGTAGTTCAACCTTGATGTTATGAAGCGACGTGAGCACTTTTTGTGTGCAAAACCCCCCACTTTATTCAACAATCACTTCTCTTCATTCTCAGTCTGCTACTCTGTTCACGTAATAAACACAGTGCAGCGCTTACAGGTTCTACGTCAGAACATTGATCTTATTTTGTGTCCCAAACCCAAGATGAGAGGTTAGTAATTAATGACAGAATTTTATTTTGGGGAGAATTATCTATTAAATTTTCCCTTAAGACAAATCTAAGAATAGGCTAAGCATTTTATGCAACCGGCCCTTGTTTGACTTATGTGTTTGTTGTCATCTCTATAACTATGACTAATAATGGAGAAAAACCTGTTATCTTATCATTGCTTGTGCAAGTTTACTGTCAGCAGGGTTTGATTTAGGACTGTATTTTCTGAACTTGGACTGTTTTATTGCACAAATTTTGAAGAAGTGTGTCTTCCATGTTAACATCCATTTGAACATGGCCAGACCAAAAATGGCATATAAATTACAATTATTTAAGGTCTGTTTGATTCCCTGTAGTCCAGTATAATTCGTAACTCTAGTATTAGTTATTATGTTAGTATTCCTGCCACATTAATTTAACAAGACCGATTTGACACGCATTTGGCCCTATAGCTCAATTGCTTTTACAGTGGAAGTGATTGTCACCATGTGTCCAAATGGTTATGGTAGGCGATAATACCGAAGGAATTTGAACTGTTTACATGTTGACTTCTTAATGTAGAAGTTGAAAAAATCTTTGGATTCACTGTTAATTAAACTTCTCTGTGCAGTGGATCCCTTTGAGATTGGTATGGTAATTAGACTTGTGATTCTGTTGATGTCAGACATGTACCTTATGCCTTTAGCAGTCCTCTAAGATCATCACAAATCAACCTGGATCTACATGGATCTAATAAACTTGGGTAAAACATGTATGTAGACTGTATGATGATGACACCTATTGAATCGTAGGCATCAACGCAAGTTATAGAAGTATAAAACATAATCAGCATGTGCTAGTTGTAAACAAATAGAGCCAGGGAGTTTTAACGCCATGTTGCATTGATCAATCCGTAATTTCACGTAGCAGCAAACGTACTGATATGATCATGTTAAATATTTGACACTGTGAGAGAATTATCGCAGGCGAACTTTGGTCGCAAGACATTGAAAACGGCCATCTTTGAACCTCTCACACTGTACGACGTAGAATACCGTTTTGGAGCCACGACCACAGAAATCACAACACGGTTGGTCATCCTTCATCTGGGACAGCCCAATATCCTACAGTGTGTGCTGGGTATTAACCAGATAGCAGAAAGGCAGTCAAGCCCCATGACACATGCTTTCGTATATCTGTCCTTTTGAATTGGGCTGGCTAGGTAATATATTAGTGACCGGCTGGCTACTAGATTCATTAAATGAAAAACAAGATGTTATTGATATGCACGCTGTTCGCTCAGCTCATGAGTTTGTCCGTTTTGAAGCACTTCCTTTCGTTTAAGCAGAAGTCTTTTCTACGCTTTCTGTCCATGATACAAATCCGAATGTTTGTGCTTCCTTCCTCATCCGCTTAAACACAGCAGTACTCAAAGACAGCATTCTGCCTCTGCCGTCCCGTGTTTGGGTTGCTGTTCTGCCATGTGGTAGATGGCAACCCAAACACGGGGTAAATGGTCTGGTGAATGGTTTTGGTTATGCATTGCATGCATGTATGAATGTGTAAAGGGGAAAAGCAGGGCAAAACCCACAATGAATGGCTGATTCCTGAAAGTGCACTTTTGGTTTGTTTACAGTGAGTTTAGTCATTGGATTTCTTGCAAGACCCGTGTCTTTTCTCCTGGTTGACGCCACTAGAATTTTGGCCCCATATAAGTGCAAGTGCAATCCAAAAAAACAGTCAGAGAAAGAGGAAAAGACACATTTCTGTCAAACAGTGTTGTTTTGGTCAGTGATTAGGGTTGCTAAGTGGATTTGTCCGGCTCTCTGACGGTATTGTCATGTCATAAGCCTCTCTGTATTCTAGTTGGATCACGGTCTCTGTTTCTCTGTGAATGCATTCATGGCTACAGTGTCACAAATACTTCTCTCTTCCTATCCTTCACTTCCTGTCATGTCGTTTGTTGATTAGGAGTGCTGACTGAGCATACACTGTGTGTTTGTGCTTGTGTTTGATCCCAAGGAGGAATGGCTCTGTTGAGGAAAGAGAAGAGGATTTGGATGGTTCTAGGTCTAATGTCAGAGCCTCACTTTCCAGACATTTAATTACACAAATATGCAATTTTCTAGAAAAAAGCACATTTCATTTTTGTCAAACAAAACAAAAAACAAATAATACCATATAAAAAACAAACAAACAATAAACCATATAATATGTACCAAAACACACATCTAGACACAAGTATGCAGACAAAAATATATGTACCATGCCAAAATAGGTTACAATGAGAAAAAAAAAATAAAATAAAAAAAATGATATATATATAATATTTAATATATAAAAATATAAAATAATATATAAATACAATTTAATATATAAAATAATATTTATACAAATATAAATAAAATAAATAGTATTCATATATATAAAAATACAAATGTATTTAAACTACTTTATTGATTTATTTAAAGTCAAGGGGTTCTAGCAAAAAAATATTTTTTTATTTAATGTATATGCATTTTACATTATTATTTAAAGTCAATTGATTTAAAGTTTTAAAGTTGTCAGATAAAAACATTTTATCTTTTGTATTTTTTAGATTTTTTATTTTTTTATAGTATAATAGTTAAATGGTTGATCTAAAGATTCATTGTTGAAATTACATTTGAGAATTGGTGAAAGTTTCTGTGTATATCCATAGCTGTCATCAAATCAATATGGACCATATTTCTCTTTCTCTCAAATCACTTTCTTTTTCAGATGACTGTACGTAATGTTAACAAACGGACAAATAGCCAATTATAAATAGTTTTAGAAAACTCTCCTTTTGGGTCTGGTTCCAATCTGATAAGTAGGCCCTATGTAAGCAGTAGTGTATGTGGCAATTCATGTTCACGTGACAGTATTTGTACTTGTTCCATGAATAATTCTGGAGTTTTCGTAAAGTTGCAGTAGACAACTACTAATAATTTTTGGTTAAAAAATTTCACAAATGTAAACTTGCAGATATTTAACAATCGCACACATCATCCACAGTGCTGGCCGCAGATGTTCAGTTTATGTGTAGTGAAGTAATTGAGATGAGTTTCAGAAACAGAAACCTCAGTGAAACTGCAGATGACAAAAAAAAGCTAAAGATGGCATGTGCAGTTACAAATGCAATTTACGCATCCCCTGAGTAAAGAAACATTGGTGTGTTTCATTGCATGTGACTCAGATTAGCCGAATGATTCATTTGGAGGAGGTCAGTAATGTCCACTTTCTGCAGAACTCAATTTCTGTAGGACACAATGGTGAACATGCTGGTTTAATGCATTATTTTTAAGTCTTCAGTGTAAGAACATTCGGATGCATATGTAGACTTCGAAAGATATTGGAGATCTTTTTTTTTGCAGGTTAAAAATGATTTAATGTCAAGATTATGTCATTCAGGATATTACAAGTCTCATAGAAATCCTCCTCCTAAATGTCTTCTTTCAAATATTGTAACACCTTTTAATCGACCTCTAAATGCTGATTTGATACATTTGGAGGTGTGAGCGACTCAATCAAGTGACCCAAAAGTTTAAATAAACTCATGATTAGGTATGTCCTGTGTTACTATATGAATAAATATGCCAACGTGATGGCTTTCAGGTGATGCTGTTGAGGTAGATCGCAGGATACAGAGTGTGTCAGTGGGTGAGTGTGTTTACTGATGCAGAGAGAGAGAGAGAGGGAGGGAGCGAGCAAGAGAAAGACAAGCATTGTTTTAGCTGCAGGGATTGATGACTCGGCAAGACAAAACTGGCTTGTGAAATGCAGAAAATGCAGAGAATGTGGTTTATTTTGATAGATAGATAGATAGATAGATAGATAGATAGATAGATAGATAGATAGATAGATAGATAGATAGATAGATAGATAGATAGATAGATAGATAGATAGATGTAATAAAATAAGATTTGAACTAAAGTACTTTGGGAAAACCTGTATTTGTGGGCAGCAGCACTTGAATTTTAATTTTCGAGTACTTTGCAACATCACTTCTATTTCTCACTCTATTTCTTTGTACCATTAACACATTCTAATATAGCTTAAAATTTCTTCCTCATTATAAACACAAAATTGATTTAACCAAGCTTTGTTTGGATATTGTGGGATCTGTGAGGTCACATGCCTCCAGGTTTACACCATCGGACAACTGCGTCAGACTCAGGAAGTGGTCGATTTATTTGTATTCAGATTGCATTGGAGAATTATATGTTTTGTTCGGAGTGTTTGATGATTCTGAGCAGGTTCAGAATGAGGGTCATGAAAATATTCTATTTTTATTTCTATTGTGTTGTGTGGAATTGTCAGTAGGTGTTTAGTTTACATTTATCCAATCAAGCTCTTCAGAATGTTCCACTGGTCCATGACGTGAAGAGTTTTTCTCTGTTGTGTCGTCATGATGTTTGGCTCATTTGTTCCTCTGCAGCACAGTGCAGACCCACTGAGAGACGTCTGCTGTCGGAGATCTGTTCCTCAGGCGCACTGACCTGACTTTACACTTATCTCAAGCAAAGACACTTGCTGTAGAATCAGGGATCCAGAATCTTGCATCACTCAAGTATGGGCTGTTTAGTCTGCATGTGCTGCGCAGGCTTTATTAGCTACATCCGGTCACATTACAAACAGTCAGATGGAAGATAAGCCGGCGAGCTTTAACTCTTCATTCCATGTCTGATAACTGAAAAGTAACATGGTATTTCCATGCATTGTTTTTATGCAGTACCATGTTGCTACCACAATATGCACCATGGTAATACCATGCTGTCTTTGATTGACTTTAAAATCTGTTGAAAACACTAAAACAACTATCATTCTACTACATGTTTTTGGACATACCCCAAGTACTATCGTTGTTTTTTTGGGACTTTTATCATATTATTCTTGAAAGTAGGCCTACACTAGTGTTCAGAAGTTGATGAAAAAAAAAATATATATATGTTGGACCGTTCAAAATAGTTGTCATTTTGGGAAATATTATTACAATTTAAAACAACATTCTGTATGTACACACTATGAAGTAAGATTTTTATTTTATTGTATTTGAAGAAGTCTCTTATTATCACCAATGCTGCATTTATTTGATATATATATATATATATTAGGGCTTGGCAACGTGTTTACATAATATGTGTGTGTACTGTGTATAATTATTTTGTATATAAAAATTCACACACATGCATATATATATTTCAGAAAAACGTGCTTTTGATACATAAAATATTAATATTTATATTTAATATAAATTATGTATAAATATATATATATATACAGTATATACATGCAAATATTTCTTAAATATATACATGCATGTTAGTGTTTGTATATACAAAATAATTATACACACTACACACACATATTTCATGTAAACACAAACTTTTATTTTGGATGCGATTAATCGCGATTAATCGTTGCCCAGCCCCAATAATATATATATATATATATATATATATATATATATATATATAAAATAAATAAAATAATATACTATTTTATTTTATTTATTTATTTTTTTTCACTATTTTATTGTATTTTAATTTGTATTTGTTTCTGTAGTGGTGAAGCTGAATTTTCAGCAGTCATTAATCAAGTGTTTAGTATTAAGTGATCCTGAAAAAAAAAAATATTTTGATTGGATGCTCAAGAAACATTCCTTTTATTATTAGTTTAAAATGGTTGTGCAACTTGTGTTGCTTAATGAAGTATGGAAAGTGACTTTTTTCAGGACAATTTGATTAAAACAACATTCTAAAGAATGTTAATGGGAATTATTATTTTTAATATTAAGTCTTTTTTTTGTAATTTTAGATCAATTTGAAGCATTCTGCTGAATTTAGTGATCCCCGGATATTGAACCCTTTAAATACCATGTAGTAAATATCATTTTTTCATTGCAGTGAAATCTTCTTTCTCCTGTGATTGTTCTTTGGTCTAAACATTTGCAGTCAAAACTCCTGTGGTAGAAGATAGGAAGTGTTTTTGTGGTTTTGGCCAAGACGAGTTGAAATGTTTTGTAGATGCTAAATTATGTTTCGCAATTCACTGTTTTGGCTCCTTGACAGTGCAACAGGGTGTTATGTCTACGCATAACTCCTGGATTTTTGTTTTGATGAGCAAACGCTTTAGGATTTCCTGGCTCTTTGTGTGCTGAATGGCAACAATAGACATCTTATAAACTGTGTGAACCCTCAGGCTCCTTCTGTTTGTCCATGACACTATTTACAAAGAAACAAGATATAGTAAGCAGCAGCGTGCTACAGTAGCTGTGATTTGTCACTAAATTGAGCAAAAGCATACAGTAGGATACACTATGTGCATTTACTGTGGGGATGCCAAATAAAAACCTTGTTACATGATTGTAGATGCAGAAGGGTTCCCCCTTAAGTGACTCTTTTGTGTTTGTTTTTACAACGGGATAATTTTATAATAGCATTTAGACAGCACAAGGAAGCTTGATTTCAAACTTTGAGTCAGTAATAAAACAAGAACGAATAAATAACAAACTGTCCACTTCGTGTATACAGACAGGAGCCATCTTTGGAAAGCAGCCTCGACAAGTCAAACCACGAACGCCGTTCATACAGTTCAGCATTTCGTTCGTGGTTTGACTAGTCGAGACTGTTTTCCAAAGATGGCTCCTGTCTGTATACACGAAGTGGACTGTCTTTGTAAAATATCTTCTTATTAAACAGTCTGTACACTTACAAAGTTCTCAATGCTTTGTTTTGTATGTAGGGACCCTCATTATGTTACTGTGTTAGTGTGGGGCTTTTTTGAGCCTTGTTAGTGGTATTAACTAGCGATTTCTTTTTACGTAGTCAATACTAGCGTATATGCTAAACCGTTTTTAGAGATAAAACTCTTTACATTCGATTATCATGAAAACAAATCAGAGAACGGTTGACTAGGTACCGATGTTTTATTAGACCAAAGGTTGATTTTGTGCCGGAGTTGTCCTTTAAGAATCATACCAACTTGTGGACAATGGGCATCCGATGACCCCTTTTAATACAAAAGCTCTTTGATGAGTGTTATTTGGCTGAATATGTTTATTATTTTCTTTATTTGTTGAAAGACTAACTTGTAATTCAATCTTCTGCAGGTAAATCACACTTGGCGATTGTTCAGAAAGTCAATAACGAGGGGGAGGGAGATCCGTTCTATGAGGTGCTGGGATTGGTCACCCTGGAAGATGTCATCGAGGAGATCATCAAATCAGAAATCCTGGACGAGTCTGACCTCTACAGTGAGTGGACAGTGTCTAGTCAATGTGTTTTTAGTGTTTTCTTTAAATAAATTCACACAGCATTTGCACATATCAGTTTTCCAACACACATACATTTGACTTCCTCTTGCTGTGCTGCTTTACACACCATTTCACGTATGCTGAGGAAATGACAGAGACATGCACTCAGCATTTTTTTGAGAAAAGCCCATATCATCATGTTCATGATGTTAGAGTTTTCATGGAACCAAAATGATTTTATGTCTTTGTTGTTGCTGGAGGAATCGAGTCATCTGACTTCTGTTATAAATTCCTCAGTGTTCTGCTCATATCAGTTTTTGTGTGTGTATTTTTTGCAGCTGATAACCGCAACCGAAAGAAAGTGGCACACAATAAGAACAAGCGAGACTTCTCTGCCTTTAAACACGAGAGTGAGTCTAAAGTCAAAATCTCTCCTCAGCTGCTACTGGCCGCTCACCGCTTCCTAGCTACAGGTAAACAATCACCAGACTGAGTTTAACAGTATGTGTACCTTGCCTTGCCTGGATAATTTACTCACCCCCATGTCATCCAAGGTGTCCATGTCTTTCTTTCTTCAGTCGAAAAGAAATGAAGGTTTTTGATGAAAACATTCCCGGATTTTCTCCATATAATTGACCTGGAACCAAACGGTTCAAGGTCCAAATGAGAGTTTCAATGCAGCTTCAATGGGCTTTAAACGATACCAGACGATGAATACAGGTCTTATCAAGTGAAACGATCGGTCATTTAAAAAATAAATAACAAAGTTTAAGTATTATAAGCACAAATGCTCTGTTCCGTGATGCGATTGTTACTCTCCTGTTCGAACTCCTTCATCAAAATGAACGAATCTTTTTTTCTGAGTCATTTCGTTCATTTCGTTTGTCGAATGAACCAAATGACTTTAATGAAAAATTAACGAAATGACTCGTAAAAATATTTGTTTGAAGCAGCTGGAGGAAGGTACAGCAAAGGAGGTTTTTTTTATTACGGTGTTGTGAAAATATAAGCCGCACAGCTGTAACATGCAACAACAAAAGTGAAAATCAGCAAAGAAATGGCTACAGTTGCCAAGTGCCCCTTTAAGAATTTAAAATTTTTAGTTCATGTTAACCAATGTTAAGAAATGAAACCTTTAGTACCACAAACCAGCTTGTTTAATCTTATTGTAAAGTGTTACAGGTCAGGTTTCTCAAAAAGTACTGTATGACAATATGCATCTTAAATTGTGTATACATTTGACATCTCTTGTGTGTTTCTGTCTCTGTCGCCTGTGTCTCCGCAGAGGTTAATTTGTTCAGTCCATCTCTGATATCAGAGAAAATCCTTCTGCGTATCCTTAAACACCCTGATGTGATCCAGGAGATCAAGTTCAACGAGAACGAAAAGAAATCTCCGCATCACTACCTTTACCTGCGCGGCAAACCCGTGGACTACTTCATCCTCATACTGCAGGTAACGGCACACACTGACTCCTAATCACCTGATCCTTACCTGGGTCACGGCTTTCAGCCAATTGGGCAGACGAGGTGTTTTAAGCGGTTTAAGAAAACAGGCTTTGGCTCGCAGCATGAGCGTGTGTGTTTGGCTCGCAGCATAAGCGTGTGTGTTTGGCATTGCCTTTTTGTCACATGCTAAATTTGAAGAATTGATTCAACAGAACTGCTGGCCTATAAAACAGTTTATCAGGGCTATATGATGATGTTTGGGTACAGCCCAGCTGATCATCTATGTTGTGTGCTATGGCCTTATCAGAAATGATTTCAGAGGACCTCAAAAGAAGGTTTTGGTTTTAGACGTAGAAGTTTTGACACTAGCGATCAAAAGTTTAGTCGGTAAGGTTTTTTTTTTCCTATTATTATCATTTGGATGTGCATAATGGATGTGCTGCTTAATATTTTTGTGGGAATGATTTCAGGATTCTTTGAATGTAAAGTAAAAAAAAATATTTTGTAACATTATAATTGCATTTCCTGTTAATTAAATTAAAAATTTAATTGAAAAAATATATTTTTTTTCAATTTAATGCCTCTTAGCTGAATGAAAGTATTAATTTCTTTAAATAACCTTTTACTGACTCCAAACAATAGTGTAGATGAGAAAAACAATTATAACAGTTATCAGAAATAGTAATAATAATTAACTGCTATATGTGCTGATGTGGCCAATTGTGTCCCAATTTAATTTCCCTTCAAGAAAAGAGAGGAAAGTTGCTTTTTGATATATGTATATGTGCTGGTTGCTTAAAGGGATACTTCACCTCTGGAAAGATGAATGTGTATCTAAAAATTGGCCATTTATGTAGTAGAAATGTGAAATTAGTTTTGAATTTGGAGCTTTCTAGACTGAGAAAAGCCAGAAAATGTATTTTTGGCTAATGTGGATGAAAGACAACAACTCCCAGAATACACTTGCTTCGCTGGCCTAGGAGGCCATGCCTACTGGTAACAGAGCGCAGTAGTTAAACAACAAGTCTAGGCTACTAGTGAGTCTCCGTGATGAGTCTGCCCGAAAATGTGTTTCGAGATCGCCTTTTGTGTTCTACAGTCGCCTTTCTTTATGTTTACATTGGCGAGCGGGACGAGTGAGTGCAGCGGTAGAACGGCGAGAGGCCGACGAGCAAAACCTGTGAGACGGTCTCGTATCTCTCACGGAGGAGAGGGAATTTTCTTAGCAATGTTAAAACGCACATCAACCGATCACTTGTTTAGTGTTCATGTAAACACTACATTCAGATTCAGCAATCGCAATGAATTCAGTTAGATTGAAACAAAAGCTGTGCATGTAAACAATGAAAGCAAAAGCTGAATCCTGGACATCGACAGCCGGACATGTCTGGAAATAAGAGGACGGTAACCCCTACTACTCAGCTTTCTCCACAGAACAATAGCCTGCTTGCTTAGCTTCCAAAAAAAGATGGCTGACACTATGTGTTCATGAGTGAGATCGCCCTCTATGGGCGGGTTGAGAACATGCAGGACAGACCCTACTACTGACTGGAGTCTTTAGCCTCTGGACAAAAAAATCCTCTGATAAAGCAAAATGACGATTTTTGCATCATCTGAGGATTTTTTCCAGACAAAAAATACATAAATCTCTCGTCTCAGGGGGATATGAGGGCACGGTAATTGGAAAATGCTACAGGTTTTCTACTAATACAACGCTTAATGCTAAATCCTGAAGTATCCCTTTACGGAAGAATTCAAAACGCAAAAGCTACAGTAAAAAAGAGGCTGTTTCTGTATGTTTTGGTTTTTCGGAGGAAGTACCTTGTCTGGATTTTAGTCTCAAAACTCTCGAGAAAGGCATCCCAAAAATATCCTGCAACTGTTTTGTATAAAGAACTGAGCCAAAATACCTTGTAAGTGTTGTGCAACTGAAGTAATTTAATGAAGGTTATTGCCAATAAAGCAGGTTTAACTATGAAAAAACATGTCTGCACACGCTTTCCCATCCATTAGCTTGCTTATTTTGCACTGTGTTAAATTGTCATCACCTGGATGAAGCCCATCTTAGATTTTTGGAGCTTTTCACAAAATCCAGATGACTTCTTAAGTGCAGAGTTGTACTTTTTCCCACAGTGGAACAATCATCCATCACATATTCCTTCATTCATTCTCTCGGTCTCTTTCTTGGATTTGTTGTTGTTATCATTGGCCTCTAAACAATCATTAGACCATTCAGCTCATGATGGTTAAACATCACATGCTCACCTCAACCTTTCAGTGATTCATTGAATTTCAGACCTCACACATTGTTTCTTCTATAACGAACATTCAAAACTATGATAATCCACAAAATAAATGGGGGAAGCCAAATATTCTTCATGTTAGTTTAAAAGCTCCTGATTTTGTTCTGGAGGTCTCCTACAGTAGATTTACATGCATCCAAGATAAAAAAAAAATTATGTTTTTTATAATATACAATGCAAAAACCATTATCATTATGCAAATTTGGGGTCTACATAGGTTTTGAGCAGGAAGTAAGACAGTTGTTTTTTTGTTTTTAACCGACGACTTTTCAGGCAGTTCAGAACCAGTTCTTTCTTTCGAGAGACACTTTAATCTTTGAAACTTTGACAAACACAAACAGCTATATTACCGCTACATGAAAGGGAATATCTGAAAAAGCATAATTGGGTGCACTTTGAACATTTTTGGCATTTACGCTTCTGAGAGTGTGAACTTTGTTTGCTTGAACTGTCATGGACTTAACTTGTCAAGTTCAAGCTCTCCGGTTAAAATGTCTGAAGTTAGTTCACCCGGTGTAGATTATTCACAGCGGGAAGGAGATTCATTAATAGATCATGAAGAGCACACTAGCAGCAGTCTGAGGCTGTCGGGCATCTGTTTGTGTGCCTTTTTGTTATTTATTATTTAAAGCCGCTCAATGGTGTGTGTGTTGAAAGCAGGATGTGCTGTATTATTATGATTATTATTTAATTCATTGAGTGTGCTTGCAAGTAGACTTCCCAACATGGAGACCTTTCTTTTCTGGCACCAGTTGAAGATGGCCTCCAACTGAGAGCGGGCCGACTGACCTTCATCAAATGTTAATGATGCTTTCTCTGAGGTGTCAAGCTATGTGCTAAAGATCCACTTCTTCTGTTGCGCTCCTGTGTGTGTGTGTGTGTGTGTGTGTGTGTGTGTGTGCTAAAAGGACTTTAAGAAATTATACTATAATTATACAAAATTAACGTTTTGACACAATCCGAAGACCTGACATCAAGAAAAATAACTGGACATAACAGCTAGTAAAACATGATGACAGACAAATGAAGAAATTAAAGACTGGATTTCAAGGAAGGTTTCACATTTTTGCTTTAAATATTTTATATATTCAAAATGTTTTTTTTATAGGTTTATCTTTTAATATCATTTTTCTAATGTAAAGATAAGACAAACCTTTTTGATGTTTATTTTTGTATTGTCTAAAAATTAAAGGTGCATTGCGCAAGTCTCTGAGTTTTTGCAGAACTATGCCCCCTCTGGCGACAAGCGAAACTGCAACCAGAGGTGTGCACGCTCATGGTTCATACACGTGCAAGGTGTTCATAACCAAAGGAGCATTAGCCGCACAAATCTTTTATTACAGTCATAATGTCTTCAGAGGTAATTAAAGTCTTAAATCTGCAATTCATTTTAAATATATGAAAGGAAAGGCGTTTGAGTAAATTAAAACGGGGGTAGTAGAAAACTTTGGTTTTTGTTTCCATCTATCTCCATGTTGAACTGTTTTATGTGCTTACTGTATCCACTTATAATTATATTATTATGTTCATGAACAATATAAGTTATTACTTCCCGTTTGAGTCCTAGAGCAGACCGGAGATCTCTCCATTTGTTGAAAGCCTTCCCGATATTGACTCTCGTCTTATTCCGACGCCTGGCACTAGACAAATGTTTTTATTTTCTTTGTCTTACGTGGAGTTTGCACTGGGGTTTGGAATGAATTACAAGCTGGTCTCTTTGAATCCATATTCTACTTTTGTGGAAAGTTGACTAAAGTTTTGTCGCTCGAGTTGTCTTCGCTGATACGGAGAATGGCGAAGAATACACAAACCTGCCAGACATAGCGTGAATCTCAAATTCCGTCATGAATCCCTCTTATTTATTTTACTGTGCAGGATTATAGAGGCAATCGCAGTGATCAGAGAAGGACTCATTCAGCCCATCAGGCACTTGTTTAAGCATGTATGGGCTCGAAAAACGGCTTTTTTAACATGAAATGTTGCGCAATGCACATTTAAAGAGTAACTAAACCCTAAACCAACTTTTTTTAGTTAACGATCTATAAGAATGGATCTTTATTGATACCAGTCACGAAAGAAGTTGTTTTTTATACTGCCAAGGGCGTGGCTCGTACGTGAAACGTGCGTACGTCACGAAGACCCGTTAACCGCTAAAGTTACTCGATTCGAGTAACTTTTTTGACATTTGTGTATAAAGTGTTTTTTTTCTACAATATATGATGTAAACATGTCTTAGTGCTGCCTTCTTCAGGTTGAACGGTGGCTACTGCAGTTGAATTTTCCTATTGGATGTTAGCGGTTCTTCGTGACGTATGCACGTTTCACGTATGAGCCACGCCCTTGGCAGTATAAAAACCAACTTCTTTCGTCAAAACCACTATAGCGAGTCAGGAGTTGGAATTGCGAGTATTGAAAACGATCAGGGGTGCGTTTCCCGAAAGCATCGTTAGCCAAATATGGTCGCAAGTTGGTCGCAATTTCCATTGAACTCTATTGGTAACGACAGAACTTGTGACCATAGTTGGCGAACGATGATTTCAGGAAACGCACCCCAGGATAGAGTGTTTTAGCATCTATTAACATCTATGTTTTAGGTTTACCCTTTAAGGTTTTAGATGGTCAAAAAAACTGTAAGTTTAGCTTTTAGATGACTTATTTTAAATCTACACAATTAGTTTCTGTCTCCAAATCTAAAAACAAGATTTAGCTCAAGATTCATCTGAAGTTTAGCTAAAGGGCCGTTTACACCACACCGTTTTCAACTAGAAACTAGGTCTGCTCCTAATAGTCAAAATTTTATTAGTCAGTCAGTCGCAGAAATAGGAACCGAAACTCAGCGTATAGGCTTCTCTCCTCAAAGTCATGAGAAATATATAGAAAGCTTGAAATATCATGCGGCGAGCTTTATGTGAAAGGTCAGGAGTCAGTTATTGAGGTCATTTAGCTTTAATATTTTGAAGATGTATCTGCAGATTCTCAGTGAGGGTTTTAGACGATTTACTTTCAGGTTTTGATTCATCCGCTGTGATTTAAAGCTCTTATTTATTGTATATATGTCTTCATTTTTTTGAGAACTGTGATATTTTTATGAAACAAAACCTTGTTTTTTATTAAAAATCTGTTGGTCACTGTACTGAAGGACTCTGCTTGCTTGGTATGTCTGGTGGAGGAACTGTTAGACTGCATAATTATACAGGACATCTTCAAGAGCGTCTAATTGTTCAGACAAACCACTGTCTAATTGATTTTGGATATATATAGTTTTGCACATGCCTATTTTTAACTCCGTGTCGTGATGAAGAGAATTATAGCAGTGTAGGAAGAGAGGCTGTGATTGTCTCTTCTGTACACAAATATTTGAAGATGTTTGCTTGTACTCACTGTTGTTAGTAACTCAAACAATGAGCCGTTAAACATACTCATAGTAATTTTACACTGTGTGCATGGCCACCCACGTTATGTTTGTGAATGATTGACAATACTGACGCTGAGAAGAGGTTACTGAGTGATGCAACTCAACGAGGCCTTCTGCACGTACACACACACACACACACGCACACACATGTATATAAACAAACATTATCTCTTCTCAACACCTCTATTATTCATACAGCCCATCTGCCTGCCAGTAAAGGCTCACTGTGTGTATGAGGTAAAGATATTCAAATGAGTTGGCTAAATCTGACAAAAGCTTGCAATATAAAAGGCTTCATTTAAAAACAAAAAATATTGTTTGTATTATTATTATTATTAGTAATAGTAGTAGTAGTAGAATTTATTATTATTAAAATGCAAGAATTGGCTTCTTTAAACAATAGAAGTCAATGTTTTGTATTTTTTTTTTCATAATCATTTATTAAAATGCAAAAAAATAAGTCAATATTAATTATAAATACGACTATTTTTTAAAAAACAATTGGCTTTATTTTAAAATATTATTATTATTATTATTAATTAAAATTACAAGAATTGGCTGGACTTAAATAACGAAAAGTCTCAATATTTTTGTATTTTTATTTTTTAAATTAGGGCTGTGATTAATCGTGCATCCAAAATAAAAGTTTGTGTATACATAATATTTGTGGGTGCACTGTGTTTAATTATTTTGTGTGTGTATGTATGTATATATATATATATATATATATATATATAAATGTAAATACACACACATGCATGTATATTTAAGAAAAAAAAATTATGTATAAAATATTTATATTTATATATAATATAAATTATATATAAAACTATATACAGTATATACATGAAAATATTTCTTAAATATATACAAGCATGTGTGTGTATTTTTATATATATATATATAGAAATAAAATAATTATACACAGTGCACCCACATATATTATGTAAACATGTAAACAAAATTATGTTTTATTTAAAAACAAAAGATGTTTTATTGTTATTATTTTCACTATTATTTATTAATACAAATATTGGCTTTATTAAAAATAATTGAAGTCTCTGATGGTCCTCATTTCTCAAAGTTGCTGTTTTGTATTTGTAAGAACTGGATATGTGAGATTGTTTGTTGTTGACATCCTAATGCAGGATTTGCTTGTTAAGTGTGTTTATAAAGGACAAATGTGAACTTTTACCTTTATATTTACCTCACCCTTCATACACATGAAGGGTATACACATATATTTACACCTTCTCACAGTCTGGATTTGCCTATTAAGTGGCACAATGACAGTCAGGACGATCTATTTAAAGATCTCTTCTCTGCTTTTCTGATGTTTGTTTGTCTGTGTCTGTACTTTTTGTCCTGGAGGTCTTTCTCTGTAAGGTCAGTTTGCATATTTGTGAAATGTGATTGACCTGATCTTTCTAGAAAAACGGGATTCATGCAGCTGCTGCAGTCCCTCCCTGCAAACAATCTCACTACCTTGATGTTCGCAGCAGGGAATGCGTGTGTGTGTGTGTGTATCACTGCTTTGTGCACCTCATTATGTGGACATCCGTCACTCGTGGTATTCGGCCCCCTCTCTCAGAGCATCATTGTTGTCTCAGTGGATTTACTGTGCTACAGTTCTCACATTCCTCTTGACCAGAGCTCACATTCACACACTCCTATCGTTTTAATCCACTCAGGGCCTTCTCAGTCTAAAGCTACCCGTTCATTTATGTGTCTGTCCACCTATGTGGTGGTGCTTCTGGGAAACTAGTCTTGTGGTATGATCTCATCTCCACTATGTCTCAAATTCATTCAAAGGTTTAGTTCACCTAAAAACGAAAAATCGATCATTTATTCACACAATCAAACCCTTTTTGTTTGTAAAACACGAAGAGAAGATGTTTTGAAAAAAGTTCAAGCCTCTGATTTCAAGCAGACTTTCAATCGAAGACATGATTTTCAATGATTAGTAACTTTAATTTGAGCATGTTTTTTGTACAGTACCTTTTTTGTCCATTTTTTGAGCTTGTCAAAACATTCAAAAGAGTATTGTAGTTGTTTCAGCAATATTTTTTTAATAGTTTTTTTTTTTTTTTTTTTTTTTTTTTTTTAACTGAGCAGATTTTCATCAAAATTTACACACTATTCAGAAGTTTGGGGTCAATAGAAAAAAAAAGTATGCTTTTATTCAAATATATATTTATTTAATCAAAAGTTACAGACATTCTATTAAAAATAAACCCTGCTCTTTTAAACTGTCTTTTCATCAAATAATCCTGATAAAAAGTTTCATGTTTTCCACAAATAATTTCGCAGCACTGCTGTTTTCAACATTGATGATAATAAGAAATGTTTCTTGAGCACAAATCATCATATTAGCATGATTTCTGAAGGGTCATGTGACACCGAAGATTGGTGTAATAATGCTGAAAATTCAGCTTTGCATCACAGGAATAAATTACACTTTCAAATACTTTTAAATAAGAAAACAGTTATTTTAAATTGTAATAAAATTTCAGAATATTTAGAGAATAATTGAAGAATAAGAACAATTTTGAGAATAATTGCGGTTTTTTGCTTTGTTTAAACCTACTATTTATGTACTTTTTGGTATCAAATCAGAATTTCATTATTATTAGTATTATTGTGGTTGTTTATTGTGTACAGGGTCGTGTGGAGGTGGAGGCTGGGAATGAAAACATGAAGTTCGAGACTGGACCTTTTTCTTTCTATGGAGTCATGGCTCTCAGCGCTCCAACATTAGGTAAGTCAAACACACACAATGTCAAACATACATCAGAAATGCATGCAAACCAAGACTCTTTTCATACTTCTTTTCATCAACAACTTCAAAATAGGAATCAATAGGACACTCTAAACCTCTAATATTTGATTTGCAAACATATATACTACTACATGTTGTGTTACTGACCCCTTCAAAGCTATGGGTTCCTCGACGTCAGGATAGTCTGTTTAAAGAACATATCCTTTCGGATTTGTGCATGGATGAACAGTAGGTGGTCTTGTTTGTGCGTCTGTGTGTGCATTATGGTAAAGGCCACCTTATGAAAGGGTTCAACAACAGATGGAAAAATACTTTAAAGCAACAATTGGCTTTGCCCCTAATCACTCATAATTATAATTATCTCACGTGGGTTACTGGGACTTTTCCAGGCCACCCATCTTTACTTGTTGAGCTCTGGAAAAGCTGTAGATCATCGCCCTCTAGTGGCCATATGCTTCCTCTTAGTTCATTGAAAAGTTTAGTTCACCCATAAACAAAAAATTGTCATAATTTACCATCACGTCATTCCAAACCTGTATGATTTCAGTGGTGTACAAAAGGAGATTGTTGGCTGAATGTGAATCCTGCCCTTTGTCAAAGATAGATTTTGAATTTGAATCCATATGATAGGTTTTTGTGAGGAACAGACCAAAATTGGTTTCTTCATATATTCCACTTGTTCAACAACCAGCATTACTGATGTTGAACCCGTAATGCATCTTCATGTGCATAAATATATCTTTGCGAATGAGATTTGAAAGCTGTGATGGAGAGAGGCGGGTTTAATGACTTAAAATGTCAGTGTTTTCCTCACACAAAGAGCAGCGTGAATGTTCTGCCTAACATCTCCTTTTGCATTCCATGAAAGAAAGTTGGATTGTCATCAGGGCGAGTTAATAGATATCAATTTTTGGGTCAATTAACACTTTATTTATAATAGAGATCATGCTGGTGTTTTTCTATCTGTGCTCATGAATGTACACTACCGTTCAAAGGTTTCGGATTCATACAATTTTTGTATGTTTTTGAAAGAAAATTCCCATGCTCACCTAAGGCTGCTTTATGTGATCAAGATTACAGTAAAATGGTTAAAAAAATAATAAAATAAAGCACACATATATAATACGGAAATAAACCATAGGATTAAATGAAAAAATAATTTACTCTTAGAAGAAAGGGTGCTTTATAGAACTTTTTAATTTGGTTTAAATTGTATGAATTAATCATGAAAATATTTCCTTATTTAGAACGTTTTTGGCATAAAGTGTTCTTTAAAATTGAGGCAAGATCCCTTTTTTTTCTAAGAGTGAAATCTTTCTAATCTTTTTTCAGGATTCTTTGATGGATAGAATGTTGAACAGCATTTATTTGAAACAGAAATCTTTTATACCATTATACATGGCTTTACTGTCATTTATGATCTATTTAAAGCGTCCTTGCTATAGTAAAAGCATTAATTACTTAAAGGAGTAGTTCACTTTTGAAAAAAAGTTTGCTGATGATTTACTCACCTCCATGTCATCCAAGATGTCCATGTCATTCTTTCTTCGGTCGAAAAGAAATTAAAATTTTTGATGAAAACATTCCAGGATTTTTCTCCAAATAATGGACTTCATTGGGAACCAAACGGTTCAAGGTCCAAAAGACAGTTTCAGTGCAAACTGCAAACTGTTCAAAGGGCTTTAAACGATTCCAGATGATGAATAGGGGTCTTATCAAGTGAAACTATCGCTCATTTAATAAATAAATAAATAAAATTTTTAGCAGTTTGCAACTGTCTTTTGGACCTTGAACCGTTTGGTTCCCACTGAAGTCCATTATATGGAGAAAAATGCTGGAATGTTTTCATCAAAAACCTTAACTTCTTTTCTTTTTTTTCCCAAAAGTGAACTACTCTTTTAAAAAAACATCTCACTGACGACAATCTTTTGAAAGGTAGTGTGTGTCATCTTGTGTTTTCCCTCTCCCTGTACTTCCCTCTTCCCTCAACCCTGTCTTATATGTCCCATCAATCTCTGTCTTTCTCTCTCTCACTCCCAGTGAGTGTGTCTCGTCCTCGTCACCTGTCTCTTAAGAGATGCTCTCTCTTCTCTCGTTTCCCAGGTAACTGCCGGCATGTCGGGGCTCTAACCACTGACAGGGAAGGGTCAGACTGAATAACAGTGATTGTTTTTGCAGAAGGATAATAAAGTAGATAGGTTTTTTGTTTACAGACACCAATAACGTAACACTTAGATTTATCGTAGATTTGATCTGATCACTTCTCACCCACATGTTCCAAACCTGTATGATTTTATTTCTGTGTGGGACACAACATAAGAAATGCCAAGATATTTAGCAGAAAAGCAGCTCTTTTCTATAAATGTACACTTTCAAGCCACAAAAAGCACCATAAAATGAATATGTGCAAGCATTTTCAGTGAATATCAAATTAAATTTGTGTCTTTTTTAGTACAGTAATGTAAGACTCAAAATGTGGATGCTAATGGTGCTTTAATTTGTCTTTTTGGGGCTTGACATTCCTCAAGATGGTTTATTTTTTGTTTGATAGAAGAAATAATAATTTCACACAGGACAATGAGAGGGAATAAATAATGGCATCATTTTGAAATGATGACATTATGAAATCATTTTTTTTTTCAAATGTAGGCTGCTGTACTTAGACTGTGCCAGTAGGTGGCGATATCTGAGTGGAGCTTGTCTTTATCTGTGTGTTATATCCATCAAATCTGCATACCTTTTCCTTTTGTCTGGTGTTTCTTCACATCATAATGTATTCTTTCTTACACAACCATAAATATGTACACTATAGCGTTCAAAAGTTTGGGGTTTCATAGGATTAGTTTTTGAATGTTATATTTTGAGTTTAAAATGTTATTTTTCCTGTGATGGCAAATCTGAATTTTCTGCATCATTCCTCCTGTCCTCAGTGTCACATGATCCTTCAGAAATCATTCTAATATGATGATTTGCTGCTCAAGACAGTTGTGTGGAAAACATAATTTTTTTTTTCAGGATTCTTTGATGAACAGAAAGTTGAAAAGAACTGCATTTATTTGATATCAAAATCATTTGTAATATTATAAATGCCTTGGATGTTACTTTTGATCTATTAAATGCATCCTTGCTAAATAGATTTCTTTCGCAAAACCCCAAACTTTGAACGACAGTGTATGTTCAATGAGTTCCTGCATTGTCTTATTATTATCTCATTTTTGGATTAACTACTCCTTTAACTCTCTTCTCTGAACCTCTCTAGCACCTTGTAGTGATGATGAATGTGTTTGCATGGCGGTATCTCTTTCTCTCTCTCTCTCTCTCTCTCTCTCTCTCTCTCTCTCTCTCTCTCTCTCTCTCTCTCTCTCTCTCTCTCTGTTAATGCATTGCAGATGTGGAAAATGTGCTGATGCATTGATTTATGGGCTATTTAATACCTTTTGGTAAGATAAGAAGCGGATCTTGAGTCTTGCCAAAATTAAATTTGATATGGTCTTTGACTTAAAAAATGTGTACAGAATGAATCAGCAGAGAAGTTTTTTTCTTACCAAGCATGTGAAAGCATGTAAAAGAACTGTTGACCTTTAAAAAAAAACACACAAGTGCATCCAGAGTGTCAGCGCTTTCCCAAGGACAAAATTGTAAGCAGATGAGAACACTCGTTTTCTACTGTCCATTTTTTGGCTTATTAAAGGGTTAGTTCATCCAAAAATGAAAATTAAGCCATTAATTACTCACCCCCATGCTGTACTAACCCCGTAAGACCTTCGTTCATCTCCGGAACACAAATAAAGATATTTTTTATTTAATCTGAGAGCTGGATCAGCCCTCCATAGACTGCCTAAGGGACTAGCTCTTGACAGCCCATAAAAGTCATTAAAGAAAAGGTTTAAATATCCCATGTGCCTACAGCGGCTCAATTATAAGTTTATCAAGCGTCGAGACTACTTTTTGTGCGAAAAAAACATAAATAACGACTTTATTCGACCATTCCATTACTTCCTTATGGGCGCATGCGCGAGAACTGAGACGAGGACGTTCTCATTCGACCTCGTCTTGTTTTACCGGCTGCTCACTGCTTAGGAGTATTAGCGCCACCTACCGTATGAGATGATGATCCATATATATCGTTTTTTGAGAAGATTAAAGGCTTTTAAGTGCACCTTATAGTGCGGAAAATACGCTAATTGAAAACCTTATGTACAGCGTGCGTCTTCCTCTGCTTGTAAACAGAAAGTTTTGCGCTTCCAGCTATATCAGCACATCATCTCATACGGTATGTGGCGCTAATACTCCTGTGGTGAGCAGCCGGTAAACAAACAGAAGGAGAATGTGCTCGTCTCAGTTCTCGCGCATGCGCCCACAAGGAAGTAATGAAATAGTCGAATAAAGTCGTTATTTATGTTTTTTTTTTCGCACAAAAAGTAGTCTCGACGCTTGATAAACTTATAATTGAGCCGCTGTAGGCACATGGGATATTTAAACCTTTTCTTTAATGACTTTTATGGGCTGTCAAGAGCTAGTCCCTTAGGCAGTCTATGGAGGGCTGATCCAGCTCTCAGATTAAATCAAAAATATCTTTATTTGTGTTCCGGAGATGAACGAAGGTCTTACGGGGTTAGTACAGCATGGGGGTGAGTAATTAATGGCTTAATTTTCATTTTTGGGTGAACTAACGCTTTAACTTGTTGGAAATGGATGTGGCATGTGGTATTCGTCTTCATTTACCATCTCTCTCTGTTGCCTTTTTACTATCTCTTTTTAAAAATGTTCAAATTTGCAATTAAACAGTAGGGTTCTGGTTGTAAAATCCTTTTCATAATCTTGGGAAAAAGAAAAATGTTTGTACTGATATCATATGAACTTTTTTAGTTCTAACTGTTCCTACGTTCATTACCTCAAGGTTAGATAAAAATTGTAACGCTTTACTGGGTGGTTGCCCTGCACACTTAATAAACAAACTCCAGTTGATCAATGAATGCGTCCTTGCTGATAAAAGTATTAATTAGTTTCTTTTTGGTTTATTTTTGGTTTATTATATTTTTTGCACTGTAACTCCGATATATTGTATATCATCATCATCGTGTATCATTTACTTGCCCTCCTCTCTCACTCCTTTTCAACATTCCATGTGTGTGTTCCAGAATTCCGCTCGCCCTCTCACATCAGCGGACTCAACCGATCTGCGTCTCTAAACTACACGGATCACCCCGAACCTCAGTCTGTTGGTGGCAGCAACACGCAGCTCAGCAGCGCTCCATTGCCACAGTACACACCAGACTTCAATGTCCGAGCTCTGGCAGACCTACAGTTTGTGAAGGTAAAGATATGGTGTTGGTGATGCACCAGAAATGGTCAAAACCATTATGGAAACCTGAAATCCGAAACGGTGACATTAAATTAACGCTTCTACAATTGCTAGCGTATATTTCATGAATACAATATTGATAAAACTACAACAGGTAAACATGTCGCCTATATGTGTGTGGGGTGGACACTAGGGCTGAGTTGACAATATTGATTTCTCATTTTAAAGTCACCATGAAATCAAAATTGACAATTTATAATTTATTCTATTCATGTTGTTACTCACAAAGGACCCACCTATAGAAAACCAAAACAATTCAACCATCCAATCAGTTCCCCATTGACAAAGTCAAGCCCCGCCCTAAATTCTTTTCTTGTTCTAGAAGCCGACTTTAATATCTTCATTTATTCTGTTGTTTTCAGTTGATGTGTGAGCAAAACTTCACTAAACATTATTTGTAGCCTACCTACCATATAAAAATCGCAATAAGCTTTGTTGCTTTTGATATGAAGCAAAATCTCATCTTTCAAATTCTTTCATTTTTATAGCAAAATACAAAACGCACTTGAACCGATCATCTTTACCGATCTTGACCATAACTAGTCAACTAGAAAAAATTACTCTCAGAAGGCTAAATATATAAAGCATTTTGCTATATATACTGTATATTGATTACATTTTTGCTTGACCTGTTGTCTTAAGTTGAAAATAAAAACAACTACAGCTACCGTTTAAATGTTTATATTTCAACATACACTCACCTAGAGGATTATTAGGAACACCTGTTCATTTTCTCACCACATGGCAGTTGCTTTAATGGATTTAGGGGTGTGGTCCTGGTCAAGACAATCTCCTGAACTCCAAACTGAATGTCAGAATGGGAAAGAAAGGTGAATTAAGCAATTTTAACGCGGCATGGTTGTTGGAGCCAGACGGGACGGGTATTTCACAATCTGCTCAGTTACTGGGATTTTCACGCACAACCATTTCTAGGGTTTACAAAGAATGGTGTGAAAAGGGAAAAACATCCAGTATACGGCAGTCCTGTGGGCGGAAATGCCTCCTAATTTCCACTACAAATAGGAAAAAGAGGCTAAAATTTGCAAGAGCTCACCAAAATTGGACAGTTGAAGACTGAAAAATTGTTGCCTGGTCTGATGAGTCTCGATTTCTAAGACATTCAGATGTTAGAGTCAGAATTTGGCATAAGCAGAATGAGAACATGGATCCATCATGCCTTGTAACCACTGTGCAGACTGGTGGTGGTGGTGTAATGGTGTGGATGATGTTTTATTGGCACACTTTAGGCCCCTTAGTGACAATTGGGCATCGTTTAAATACCACGGCCTACCTGAGCATTGTTTCTGACCATGTCCAACCCTTTATGGCCACCATGTACCCATCCTATGGCTACTTTCAGCATGCCACAAAGCTCGAATGATTTATAAATTAGTTTCTTGAACATGACAATGAGTTCAATGAGTAGTAAAATGGCCCCCACAGTCATCAGATCTCAACCCAATAGAGCATCTTTGGGATGTGGTGGAACGGGAGCTTCGTGCCATCCCACAAATCTCCATCAACTGCAAGATGCTATCTTATCAATATGGGCCAACATTTGTTGTTGAATCAATGCCACATAGAATTGAAGGTGAAATGGGGTCAAATACAGTATTAGTATGAGGTTCCTAAAAATCCTAGTGCAGTTAAATAATAATAAAAAGGTTGATATAAAAAATGGCCAATGTACAGTTCAGATGTTTATGTATGCTTAATTGAACTTAATTTTTGGTTTCTGTTTTCAGCTCATTGAAAACTTTAATTTTGGTTTTGATGGTTTATTCCTTCATCTATCCAGAAATTCCACATGATATTCCAAAATCCTCTCACAGTACCTTTCCGTCTCTTCCTGTTTTCCAGATCACACGCTCGCAGTATCAAAACGGTCTGATGGCGTCTCGGCTGGACAGCTCGCCCCAGTCTCCAGACAGTGGACACGGCCGTGTGAACAACAGCACGTCATCCATTCCCGATCCCTCGTCGGAAAACATGCTCACGCTCACGGATGCCCCCGACGAGACGACCTCGCTCCTCATCGAACAGAACAGCCAACCCACGTGCCAGGCCAACCACAGCACACACAACGAGAGTGCCATTTGACACGCTCACACACAATTCACCGATATCCCACACACCCATTGGACATTTAGCACTTTTTCCCCAGACCTGTTTTAGCGCTAGCCATTACAGTATATCAGTGTGGGTCTATGAAGAGCAATAGTTGGCTGAGACATATAAAGAAGACTTTGTGTAACACATTGTGCAAGACGAAGGCACAGAGAAGCCAAAGTGTATCTGGACTGAGAAAGGACCCCTGTTTCAGACAGACTCTCTGGGGTGTTTTATAGACTGTGCGAATAGAGCCGTTTCTATATACATGAAGATGTTTATTTTGTCATTTTTCTATTGAGGTTGCTCACAGAAACGCGAATGAGGGAAACTGTGGATGCCTTTTTATTTGGTGTTAGTCCATAGCTCTGTCATATTTGTATCAAATTCTATATGTGTGTGAGAGTGAAAATGAAAGCGAGTTTGTGATGGAGATATACGTGCCAGTGTACGTTTGTATATACGACAACGCATGAGTCCGATTTGGCCGTTGCAGCCCACGTAAGCAACAACTCAGGGAGACGCTGAGCTTCACAGACTAATTGCATGTTCGATAATTCCCTATTGATTTACGTGAACCCATGCGACAAGTGATCAAAAAAAAGTGAAGCATGCTGTCGTCAAATGCACCAAACAGTGAAGTACTAAGATACACTGCATCTCATACACAAGTCATTTCTATGTCCGATATTTCTGCTAGTTGTCTGTGGCGGTTTGTTAATGTGATGCAGTGTTTGTGTAAGTGTAAAATTGTCCTTTTAAAAGTAATGCATCGACTCTTTTTTTTTTTTTAATCCAAAGAGAACAAGCATTTGTCGTTGTAGTACAACTGTAATTTGGAGTCACTTTTCTGCACAAGACGTTTCTGTGTGATTAGAGCTCTCGAACTGTATCTGTTGCTCCCATTGGACCAGAGGTAATCTTAACCAAAAGAATTTGACAATTTGCTGTATTTATTTAGAATTCAGTTGAGGTTGTATATTTTTTAAATGATTTTCTTTTTTTATAATTATTTTTGTGTGTGATTTCTTAAAATTGCTGTGTGTTTTATTTGCTGGTTGACATGGTACAGACTACAAATTGTAGATGCCTAAAACTAGGAGATGGCAGGTTCAGGAAGTGACTTCATAAAATGTACTGTTTCTTTGCCTTTTTTTGCCTCTGTTCAAATCTTTTGCTTTTATACCAAATATGTTTGAAACTGATGAGAACATGGAAGATATCTTACTTGGACACAAAAGCCTCTTCAGTTATGTAGCATCTCTCGATTCTGATAAAAAGGGGTGCAAGAACTGCACTGTGTATTTCTAATTTTGCTGTTGACAGCTGCTCAGTGTTTTTTTTTTTTTTTTTTTTTTAAGAAAACACTCCCTGTTCGTTCAAACTGTTATTCAAGTTATATACTGTCCTTCTCAAATTAGTCATGAAATACATTGTGAGTTAACACAAATTGTTTTTGTTTCTTTAATGAAAACTGAAGGTGTTAATTCTAGGGTATTGATTCTTTTTATACTGTATTTTTCCAAGTTATTTTGTGGTTTGGGAAAGGTCTTCTTTTAGATGATCTGAGTTTGGCAATTAAATTATTTATTTAATCAGTGTAAGATGTTTCATATTCTTGTATTCTTAATCAGTGCTATTTTACAAACCTCAAATGATCTAGAGAATGTGAAAAAGGACTAAAGGGAGGTAGTCCACTCCTTTATGACTTTATATCCACTTTTTCCATTGTAATGTGGGATTTATTCTGTAAATCATCCAGCTTTCCCTCTGAATCCTCCACTCCTACACAGCAAAAGTGCTGTTTAACAATTCAGATGTTCTACAATCTGCATCAAGTCATCAGCAGGTGTACTGACCGGTGTTGGGGAAAGTTATTTTTAAAATTAGGCCTATTGCATTACTCCCAAAAACAAAACAAACAAACAAAAAACTATGCTTTGTTACTTTTAATGGAAAGTGGTGTGTTATGTAACTTTTTGTAATTTTTATTTTCAGCTGAACTAGGCTTACTGGTTTACTTAAAAAAAAAAAAAAAAAAAAAAAGTTAATGAAAAGTCCCTTTTACACCAAGTGTAATAAATTCTGTAAGCCAACATTCTTAAGCAATTAAAAAAAAATGATAATTAAAATAGTGATATTTAGCTAAAGTCATTTTTTCTTATCATGAGTATGGTTGAATTGGATAATTTAATGTCAGCAGCAAATAGCAAATGCATTAGTTAAAGTGAGATGAAGTACATTTTTAACATTGCAAGTTTGTGCAATATTCTAAGTTGGCATTTTAGGCTACTGTTTTTAATCATTTTGAGGAATACTGAATCTGTTTATTGTGCGAGTAAGGGTAAATCCCTGCTTACATTCAGTCTACAGTAACCATCATGTCTGCACTTACTCCTGATTTCTCACATGTGGACAGAAGTGTAAGTCAGTAAAGGGGAAAACAAAGTAACTTGTGTTACTTATTTTTAAAAAAATGCAAATTGATTTGTATGCACAGTCTATATTTCAGCATTTTTATTTATGTATTGCATTTTTGAAGACCATGGTGTTTAAATACTGAAAATGATGGAAGCATAAACCAAGACAGATGCAATAGGATGCACTGGAGAATAAACTGAAAGATCTTGACAAAAATATCTTCTTAAGTAAAATTCATAATTATGTTAAAATTCTATTTTAGTTCTGGTGTACTATTAGCATAGCAAAATATGTATTGAAATACACACATAAGCAGATCCTGCTAATGATGCAGGATGATTTCAAATATCATTTTTTGTGAAAATCTCACCTTTTTAATAAAGGCTTTCACATGGTTATTTATGTCATATAGATAACTAAATGCAATTAGTCACCTCTACGTAGAGGAAAACTTTTTATATTATTGTAAATAGAACAGGCAGCACAGTTAAGTGCCGATTTGACGAATCATCAAATATGAATCATCTAAACTGACGAACCAATAGGCGGTATCCAAATATTTGAACGAACCAATGGGAAATGAGATAGGCGTGTCCCCGTCAAATTCAAGCGACAGTTTGTTTGGTAGAGAATGTGTTGGACGTTGGGTTGGGTTAGCAACACCGTGCCTGTGTGCTAAATATACTCGTTTATAAAGTTAAAAACAAATACGAAATTTATTTTGGATGATCGAATAAAGCAATGGAAACAGTGACGGAGGGAGACGTATCTAAACTATCTAAGATAGGTAAAGCGATCTCCTATAAGCTAACATCATGCTAACGTTAGTCCTAAGCGTCATGTACGCTGTTAGTGCTAGATATTCATTGTTCGTGCCGATTCACATTTGTGTAGTTTTATACCGCTATAGTTAGTGTCATGAATATTGTTTAGAAAATCATTAAATATTGATGTGAAAACCAATGTTCAAAGCACTGCAGTACGACAGGGGTGTGTGTATAAACGTTATGTGTTTGTGTGCGCGTGAGTGAAAGAGACAGCTTTTGCCTTAATAGATGGACTAACTTATCTTAAATGTAATTACTTGTGGTGTCACCTCATCTTTCCCTCAGGAAAACAGCTTAATAAAGTTACAAACTAGTATTAATAATACCCCCTGTATCTATACCATGTTATCGTTTTCCATCATTAGTCCTTCTTGCTTGCCTTGACTAGTTTGTTAGTCATGTAGCTAGATAAACGTCATACAGATCAATCTTAATATGAGCTCATACAAGTGAAAGTAGTTTCTTCATGAACCAGTTGAATATGTTCTAACAAGGAGGTTAGGCGTGGTTGATATTTGTTAATCATGCATGACAAACTATACTCCAAACTACAACTATTTTAAACAGCTTTTTGCTAATCATTTTATAATTAGCAAAATGCTGTTTAAACTAGTGAAATATTGATTTGATTTATGTTATTATTTGGTTAAAATATACAAGACACAAAACTAGCACATCTATAAAGTGTATTAAATGCATGCAGGTATGTTAAATGGATTTCCCTTTGATTTACAGAGCAACGCAAACTGAAATTGGCAGAATATCTGGCGGCAAAAGGAAGACTGAAAGCACCTAATCCAAAGTAGGTGGTCTTAAATGATCTTTCTGTCTGTAACAAGGGGTGAATTTGTAATTCATTGTTTATTTTCACCATTTATAATTACCATAGTATGTTGTGTTTATCTTATGAATAAATTTGTTTTTTATTTTACTCAAAGACCATATCTCAAGGACAAACCTGTTACAAAGAAACCTGCTGAAAGCAATCCAAAGGACAAAATTGTAAGTTAAAATTACATTGAAATTTTGCACTGTTCCATGTTGAAAGTGTAGACTGATGAATTGATGTCTCTTTATTTCTCTCAGAGAGGTGATGCAAAGGAGAATTGTGGCATCAATGGCACAAATGTAAAAGAAGGGAAGAAATTGGCAGAGGTTAATAAAAACACATCCACAAAAAAAGGACTCAGCCTCCATTCACAAGCCAAAGCCCCAGCACAGTCTTCCAGTAATTCCCGTAATACTTGCCAGGCAGGCTTTTGTCTCTTAAAGACATTAAGCAATGGCAATGCTTCTCTTCAAAATCCAAGGAAACCACACAAAGCTGAGGAAACTCCTGCATCAATCCATGCTGCAAATAGGACTCGTTCACAGCGTCTTCAAAATGATCAGCACAAAACCCATCAAGCACAGCCAGCTTCAAATACAACTCAAAAGTCAAGAAAATCAAGTCTTGTTTCAGTCTGTGGCCCTTCAAAGTCTGGATATGGCATCTCGTCTCACAGATGCACAGATCAAACGTCCCGTACCAAGACGGAGCTTCAATCGACAAGGCCTTTGGCTAAGAAATTAGCAGAAACGACCATCAAAACAACCTCAACTGCCAATTTGAAGAGTCAAAGACCAATGAGCACAACTGGAACAAAAATTCAGACAAACATTGTTTCTAAACCCCAGGCAAAACTAACACAGCAACCCAGGAGTCAAAGTGCTGTACCCAAGGTTGGGATTCACAACAGCAGTTCTCAGAGCAGTAAACCCATGAGCCGAAAATCTAATTCGGCGACAAACAGGTTTGACGTGAACCAGAGAAAGGATATTTCATGCATTATCACAAAAGTGGATGCCACAAAAACAAAATCGGATTGCTCTGTCACAAACAGAGTAACAAGAACAAGTGTCTCGACTTTATCTAACCCTGCAAATAGTGAAGGATCGGCTGTCATCAAAAATAAACAGAATATTACTGTTAAACCAAATAGTGCTACTGCTTCGACCAAACTCCTCGGTCGAAACACCAAGAGTTGTGTATTGCCACAGACAAGCACTGCGCCCCAAGAGCTTCAGCGGCCCGACAAGAGATCCAGCCAGGCCAAGCCTGCAGTGCAATTTCAGACCCCTAAATCCAGTTTCTGTCCCACTACTCAAGGTGTCCGAACAGCCCCGGTAGATGGAAGGAAGAAACCGACTGCAGCTCAGGAGCAGAGACTGTAAGTTTACTTAAGTTTAACTTACTGTTGCATTGTTTTCAGAGAAATGAGTATGTGAACTTATGCATATTTTTTGTCCCGTTTTTTTCTTCAATCACTCTGCTTGAGCATGCTTTTATTAATGCTTTTATTTTGTTGTTTTTTTATATGTTTACACATAAGCCTACTGTTTAATATTTTCAACTGAAAGAAAACTTTAATGTATATTTTAAGCTTGTTGCGTATATTGCCTAATCGTAAACTTAAAAAAAAAAAAAAAACGTTAAAAAATTAAACTTGGAAAATATTGTCTTTCGTTAAACTTCATTTAAATAAACGAATATTTGATTTTTATGAGCCCCAATATTCAAATGGAATATTTTTTTTAAATGCCCATTCCTAGAACTAAGTATAGATTTTGTTTGTGTGTGTGTGTGGGTCAAACTCTAACAGAAGTGTTGTCTGTGTACAGATGTAAGCTCCAGGAGTGGCGGGAATCGAGGGGCATCACATATAAACGTCCTCCCATGCCTGTCCGGCTAGTGAGAAGGAAGACGGTCTCTGCTATTCCTCAGCCATACTGGGCTTCTATCGAGAAAGAAGATGAAGTTCATAACATTGTCTTTGCTGTGGACCGGTCACTTGATGACTGCATTCAATTATTACAGCAGGTATTATTATTATAATATGAGTTTCTACTTTTTTGAAACCCATACATGCTTAAACAATTGCCTGATGGGCTGAATGAGTCCTTCTCTGATCACTCCGATTGCCTCTATAATCCTGTACAGTAAAATAAATAAGAGGGATTCGGGATGGAATTTGAGACTCACAATATGTCTGGCAGGTTTGCGTATTCGCCGCCATTCTCTGTATAAGCGAAGACAACTCGAGTGACAAAACATTAGTCAACTTTCCACAAAAGTAGAAGATGGATTCAAAGAGACCGGCTTGTAGTTCATTTCAAACCCCAACGCAAACTCCACGTAAGACAAAGGAAATAAAATGTTTGTCTAGTGCCAGGCGTCGGAATAAGAAGAGAGTCAACATCGGGACAGCACTCAACAAATGGAAAGATCGCCGGTCTGCTCTGGGGCTCAAACGGGATCCTATACAAATCCTATTCAATCCTATACAAATCCTATCCGATCCTATTTCGTCACTGTTGTTCCTGCAAAGAAGCTAGCTAAAGTCAGCGAATAAAACACTGACACAATGTTGAACAAGTAACAATAATATTCGCAATAACATTTAGTTTCACGAAATAATTAAACCTAATTTCTTAATTTATCTTTGTAAAGAAACCTCATTGCTTAAGTAGCTACTCTCTGCTGTCTCATATGACGACATATTTTCCTGTTGGCCACCGTAACTTCTGTTGGTTGCAATTCGCAAAGAGACCACTAGATGCTGCGAAAAATTCCATACTGCACCTTTAATTTGTAAACGTTTGCAAATGAAATAAATACATTTGAATGAAAATGCTAATTTTATTTTTAGATAACCTTTGCTAATAGTTTATATCCAGCTAATAGCTGGATATAGTTGTAATTAATAAACGGTAAACATTTTGATCTTTCAGTTCCACCATTGTCAGATGGACCAACTGTAATGTTTATGTTACCCTGTGAAAAAAAGCACATTAAAACCTTTTAGGTCAAAGGCCCTTTCACACCGCAATCCAGGTAAATTACAGTAAAATTACCTAAATTACTTCCATAAGAACTTCGACTGTCCCAAAGGAGATTTTTTTTTACGTCAGCCATTCTGACTGTACTCTTACCGGTAATCTTCATCATTCTCTTACTGGATTTTTATGCTTGGTAACATAATTAATCGTATCTATTTAAAATCCACCACACTGGTAATGTTAGAACTTCCCATTAAGTTGTTTGTAAATTACCCAAACCGATTTATCAGTATATTTGGAAAAAGACTGTTTAATTTAGTTTACCAGTAAAGATTGTATGTGTGATGAGGTTAAAGCGTATTTTTTTTTAGACAAACCATTCTTATGCCAACATTTGACTGCATACACATTACCTTATAATGTTTCCTTGTCCTGCTTTGGTTGAACAGATCTCATGTGTTTGCCATTTACTGGCATAAATTGACCATGATGTTTACCATTCTTGTCCAACAGTCTCACTGCTCAGAATTTATGGTCTTCTTGAGCTTTTCTTGAGCTATGAAGTACAAGTTGCATTGTACTCCTGTATTTATGTGGAACTGAACATCTTTAATGAATATGACTATGAATCTAATTAGATGATGCTTTCCTTTAAGTACTCACAAGTGTATTGAAAACTGATCCAGTGCTGTTTGTTTTTTCTCTGACAGGGTTTCCCAGTGGAAAAGGTCAAAGATGTGTTGTCTCGGGTGCCAATGGCACAGAAGTTTGCTAAATACTGGATCTGCCGGGCCAGACTAATGGAAAGAGAAGGAAACCTGGACGTTCTACCCATGTTCCAGGAGGCCATCCGTGTTGTGAGAGAGGTCAGTCTCAGACTTTTTTTCTTTTGCTTGTGTTTTTTTTGTTTTGTTTTAGTCTGATAATCTGAGAAGCCCATGAAATGGTAAATGACTGTATTTATATAGCACTTTCACAGATCCATAGTCACCAAAGTGCATTTCATTATTATTGCCTCGCATTCACCCAATCACTCACTCATTCATACACCGACGGCAGCGTCTACCATGCAAGGCGCCATCCAGCTCGTCGAAAGCAGCTGGGGTTAGGTTCCTTGCTCATGGACACATCAACACTTGGTCAGGGGGTAGAACCAACAACCACAAAATAGACATAGTTGGGATGCACATAATGGATTTTGAAGCATTAACCGACTGTAAGAATTTTGGGTGCACATACTGACAATTATGACAACATAATCTCGTCAGATAATGGTGAAAATTATCAGTTAACAGTTGTCGAAATTATTACCAAGTTTTGTTAGCGTTTCGAAATTAGCTAATTCCAGTTACTCCTTCGGCTAGAACTTACAGTAACAGCAAATCAAAGTGCATAAGTAACAGACTTGTTTTCACTTAATGTGTTTTTTCTCCACAGCCAGTGGATGAACTACGATCTGTGGTTTTTGAAATCCTTAAAAAGGGCCAGATTCAAGGTAAAGTAAGAGGATGAGTAATACATATTTCTGCCAGACTGTCATACACAGTACATGCTTTTGTACGCAATTACTTGGGTTTGGATTAGGTGTGGATTATTGGTCTACACTATCAGTTAAAAGTGTAAAATTACTCAATTATATAATTAAATATGGAAATAACTGTTTTCATGTTTTTGAAATAAGCCTCATGCTCACAAAGGCTTTTTTTATTTTGTAAAGAAAGTGTTTTGTGTAATATTAGTGTCTGCTAAATGCGTAAATGTAAATAAATATTTTATATATATATATGTCTGTTTCTTTTCCTGTCATGTTTTAAATCATTCAGGTATGTCTCCGATGCCAAAAGAGCCGGAAATGCTAGAGACTAGGATGCATGACGAACAGGAAGTCGGTAATGTCATGTGCACTCCAAAACCTGTCGGGGCCGTCATATGTGGAATGAGGGGAGACTCGTCTGTCGTCAAATATAAAATTACAGCCACCCCAGGGTACGACACACACGCATACTAAGTTAAATTTGAAAAACCTTTATCTCGTGTGCACTGTTGCCTAAATTTTCTTTGGAATAAGTAGCATAATGTTAGGACTGTTAAAGATGTAAAATTTCATTTCTCTTTTTAATTTAAATAAAATAATGTTAACACTATACAATAAGATTCATTAGTTTAGTTAAAGTTCAACTAATTCAGTTAACAGGAACTAAGAATGAACAATACTACTTCAGCATTTATCAATCTTAGATCAATCTTTTAAAACACAGTATTAAAAAAGTAAGTTTTTAACATTAGTTAATGCACTGAACTAACATTAACAAAGATGAATAACTACTGTAACAAGTTGTAATGCTCATTGTTAATTTGTGTTAGTTACGAGAATACATTGACTAATGTTAGCTAATGAACCTTATTGTTAAGTGTTACCAAAATAATAATAAATAGAGATATTTTGAGATATTCTGTATTTACTTCTTTATAGTACCAGTAAAACTTTGAATACAACTCCTCATTATTTATTAATAAAATTTTCCACATTTAAAAAAATTGTAATGATCAACATAACGGCTTTTAATCTACAAATGTAAATTGTCTGTAAAATACAACGCCGCATCAACACGGTAACAGCATAGACTAAATAATTAATATTGGTTCATCAAAATGAGAACTGATTATACTTGAGAAAATAATATATTGAACCCAGTTCTACTAATAAAAATATCTAATACAGGAAATTACACATTTTCCAAAAGTCTAGCTCCACCAAATATGATTGTTAGGCCATAAGTCATGATGATTCTCTGCTCTTTTTCCAGCAATACATTTAGTAATGTCTGATTACTTGTTTTCTTGCACAATTCAAGGGGGAAAAGGTGTCAGCAGGGAGTGGAACCAGGACAAGTGGACGGTCACGAAATCCGTTTCTTTACCCCAGTGCGGCGTTCGGTGCGGATTGAGAAAACTGCTCTGCACTACCCAACAGCCTTGCAGGAACATGACCCCTGTGTGACCTCTCTTTGTGACCTTGCAGGTGAGAGTAAGGAAGAGGTCGAAGGTAACACACAACCCCAGAACTCTCCTGTGTATGTGTACCGGGAGAATGAAGCACTGATCGACCATGTTCAAGTTAAACTTGTTTATCCAGAGGAGGTTGAAACATTATAATGTTTGTTAAAATGCAGTGACCTTCATTTCCCATCTGGAAGACAATAATTGTTTTTACTGTTTTCATTCTGTTTTTGTACTATGATGCACATTAAGACAAGCTCATATACTTCTAAACATGTTTTTGCTAGGTTTTAGCCAGACTTTGAGCTTTGACTCTCACTTCATAATGGTTAGATGCTACCTAATTGGATCATATCTTTGTTGCTGTGATGCATTTCAACATTAAGCATTGCTGTGTAAGAAAACATTATATTGTCTTTATTCTTTCTGCAAAAGATTCAACAGAAGAGTCAATATTCTGTTAATCAGAGATGTAAGTCAAAACTATCCTTATAACTTCAGTTATAATTTATGGATCAGCCTCAATCTCTTGTGCATGTCTGAGCAATAGCACACATGGATTTTAATGTAAGAAATTGGATTTTACATGATAAATAAACCCTATTTATGTCCCTGATGTTATGATTTTGTTTAAATGAAGCTGAAGCATTATAGATGAGATGGATGGATGGTTATTAGTGTTCTACAATCTGAGCAAACAAAATCTCTAGTGTTTTTCTTTTTCTTTATTAAATCTTGAAATGTAGATGTTTGCTGTTGATTGGCAGAACACTTTGTGAGATTTGTAGGTTAGTAAAACTTTATAGGTATTAAAGTTCATGTGCTACTGAGTATTTGCTTTTTTGGTTCAGTTAAAGGTCAAACAATACAAGTAGTGGTTTAGATTGGAGTAGAATAGATGGGAAACTATTGTGTCTGTTCACAGGACAATGTCTAGTAATCTGAAGGGAATATTTCAACCCCGCCAAAATTAATCTTTCAACGTTTACATATCATTTAAAAAAAATGTTGACTTTTGTGTGCTTTAGAAAATAGCATAAGGCCGTGTGTCCACCAAAGCGTTTTTTGCCAGCTGAAAACGCTAGACGCTCTGCAGAAGACGCCGTGCTTTGGGCGCTTGAGAGCGTTTTGGCAGCGCAGCGTTTTTTCCGTTGAGGCGTTTCGTTGCTATGATACAGAATATCCGCAGCAGTTTAAACGTTGTGACTGTTGGTCGGTGGGGTTTAGTCCCGCCCCTCCTCCACTGTGATTGGACGGCTGGGCAAGAACTGACAGTGATGAGCGCAGCGTTTTTTCCAAAGTTGAACATTTTTCAACTCTTGGCGACCAGTAAAAAACGCCGGGCGCTCGGCGCTTCAGCGTGAAAAAAAACGCTTTTGCATTTTAAAGAAATCCCCTCTCCCCGGACGGTATGGCGGGCCAAATCAAAGGTTACCGCGGGCCCCTTTTGCAAAAGGGAATATGGGCATATCTGGGCTCAATGATCTGGGGACCTTGTGTTAATTAGAAAGAGATAGCATGTGCACGTATACAAGATATCTCTCACTTCATCTACTGTTGCATCATTTGCGTGGGAATTTTTACTTTTAGAATTTCAGACATGACCGATTCGCATGGAATTGAGATCACAGACAAGACAACCTCCGCAATTAAATGACTAAGTCACTATATAGCGTAACACTAATTCTATTACAACTATTCTTTATTACATCTTCCCCTGCTGTTTTGAAATTGTTTGCCTGTTCCTCCTGTCCTGTTTGCTTTAGAGCCCTGCTTGATCTCTCTCACTTTCTCTGTTTGAAATCTTGATCCAAATCCAAAGGCTCATAATTTGTCATCCAAGTTCTTAAGCAACACTTGAAACCCCCACTGAATCCTTAAAACTAAGCAGGTCAAAACGTGTTAGAAATGAAAAGGGGGATTTCATCATCGTGTCACTTTGATGGAGTTTTGGCTCCTTGCCACTGTTGCCTTGCTTTTGGCTTGCTTAGTTGGGGATATTTAATATTCAACAATATTACTGATCTGTGTTGTACTACTTTCATGTTATCACTGTGAAGCTGCTTTGATGCAATCTGTATTGTGAAAAGCGCTATATAAATAAATGTGACTTGACATGACTTGACTTTGGTCAGATACAGTAAAACTTTACAGCTCAACTGCTGAAACAATGAAACGTCCAATACATAGCTACATTTATTATCATAACATCCCACCCCTCTATTGGGCTTTTTCCAAGCTAGTTATCTTGTAACCCAAAGTGACATATTAAACATAAAATATATCCAATTTTAGTCTCTTTAACAAGATGTTATCTTTTGCGTTAAATAAAATAAACAAAATGCAATGCAAATTCCATAAACTAGGGTCAACGGGACGGCGTTTCATTCTTAACATTCTTCCCAGCATATCCAGAGGGAGGCAGAAAACGTTGATAATTCCGGTAAGGGGGCGTCAAACTTGCTGGAGGGACACAGTTCTGCCATAAAAGTGCTCACATCACTGTTATCTGCAGACGCTCATTTGGTCCAGAACCGCGTGGAGGAGACGTTATATTTATCCGAAAACCAGCTGAGGTAAATTCATGCATTAGCATATCATTTGTAAACAGTGCTACAAAATAGATGCAAGAAGCGGGTTGTCGTAAATTGATTAATTTTAAATGTTTACAAAACGTATAGACTATTAAATACAATCGCAGTCAAACACCCTTCAGTCATTACTTTTGCATTTTGATCTGTTGACGGGACTACGACGAAATAGTAGGCTATAGCCTATGTTGCGTTAACTTTAATACACTAATACTATTTCTAGTTTGTTTGTTCAGTTAAGTTTAGTCAACTTTTATTAATCCCACAAGGTGCAATTCATTTTAGAGCAGCATGATTGCAACAATACACAATATTCACAACATACTGTCAGTCAGTTATGTGCACATTTAAAAAAACTCAAAAACCCTAGAGTTTAATAGTTTAATCGCACAAGGAATGAAATATTTAGAGTAGCGGTTCGTCTTACAAGAAGCGCATAACGACGCCCAGAGAGCAACAGAGAAAATTCACCTGCCACAGCGTGTTCCGGAGCGGCTAGGAACACGCTGAGGCAGGTGAATTTTCTCTGTGGCCCTCTGGGCGTCGTTATACGCTTTGTTGTGTACTGTAGGCTACTGTAGCTAAAGTGCAACTGTAACATTACACACTTGATATTTGCAGCTACGTCTTTTTTGTTTTAAATTTTTGTAACTTTCCTTTTGGTATTCAGCAAGTTAGGCTATGTTTGTCTATGATGTGTGTTTATCAGTTTCCAGAAAGAATGGAAATCTGCAAAGTTATACCAGCGGTTCTGTGTAGCGTCGATGGAAAGAGTGTGCGCGTCCAGGTCAAGCGCAAGCGCAAGCCCAGTCCATCTCATCATCAGCTGGTCACGGTGAACACGCAGGCTGACGATGAATGCGTCGGTAAAGACTTCTGAATGCTTCATAGAATTCTTTTCTTATCCAGAACTAGTCTCAGTAATAACTCCGATAGCCTAAGTTAATTTAAATGACTGACTGACTGTTCAGTAGCCTACGTTCAGTCTGTTAGTCCTTTTAGCCCGTTGCATTTCTACTATGGCAACTTTGCTTTCTTAGTGCTCGCAACATCTGACATTCAGCAACTGAGAGACGACGCTCTGACTAATTTAGCATTTTGAGGTGAATTTTTAGAAAATGATATAGGCTACTTTTTAAGAATTGTTTATTATCATTTAATGGAACAAACAGTAAATTAATTATAATCAACACCTGCGAGTGCTACAAATGAATACATTAAAAATGACAGGTTAGGCTAAGTTAATTCAACATATATATATATATATATATATATATATATATATATATATATATATATATATATATATATATATATATATAGGCTACTGTATGCTGCTGTATAGGCCTATACATGCATACATTTTTAAATGTTCAATAATTTTTTTTAAAGTTTAAAGTAATTCTTATATTTTTTAAACATGCCAGTATAGTTTTTTTTTAATTAATTTAGATTTTAGGTTTTCAGTTTTAGTTATTTTAGTACATCAAATAAAAAAATAAAATAAATATGAGAAATGTTGCCTTTATGGGATGGGAAGAAATATACCTTTACATTTCACAATTTTTTATTTTTTTATTTAATTGTAATTTATGTGGAAGTTATCGGTGAAAGTTATAGTGTTTTTTGTCAATGAAAGTGTTTGTGACTTTATATAATGCTGATTTGTCTTTTTCTTCATCAGTCCAGGTGTATGACATTGAGTATGAAAAGAGGCCATGCATGGCGTTTTGTTTTGAGGTTGGAAATAAGGCCATTTTCCCATTTACTGATGGTAAAGACATCAAATGTACGGTAAGATCTCAGATCAATTCTTTTTGGAAAATTGTTTGACATGGTGTCAAAATATATTTCTTGTGCTTTTTATTATCTAATTTTTGATTTGATATGATCTGAAATTTTTAACAAAGTCTGCTGGCTCTCACATACACAGGTATTATCCTCACAACAAGAGGTCACGAAAGATATGTTAAATGAGACGTTCTTATTTCAATGGGGTGAGGAGGGAAGCAGAGACTGGCGGAGCTTGAAATCAGTGGCTGAACCCAGCATGTACCTGTTTTTTGAAGACAATGACAATAAAGTGACCATTAAACCAGTTGAATTGCCGCTTTTTAGAATCGAGAAAAAAGGTATGTTTGTGAAATGTTTGCAAGAGGAATATTGTACTAGCATATGTTAAACAGGAGTGACAATGTTCTGCCTTCTGTCAGATTCAGATTCAACACGAACACCAAACTTAGAGGTTTTGGATCCGAAAAAATCCGACAGGAAAACTCAGAACGAAAGGTTTTCCTTGGTCAGCCGGAACTCGAAACATGGACCTTCTTTCTGTGAGGCAACAGCGATTTCCACTAAATCAACTTGCCGCCAAAAAAGGTACCTTCTTAAATGTGTAGGCTTCACTTTTATATATTCTCTTGCTCACTATATTCCTTTCACCACTGTGTTTAGTTTCAGATATCTCAATATGTTTTTAAAGTTGGTAACATATACTATAAATAATTAATAATTCTCCTATTGACTGACTTTAATTCAACACACTTTTGTTTTGAGCATACTGTACTATGTAAACAAGCGGTATATAGAATCTCCCTAATTGCATTTACTTGCTTTTTATATCCCTGTAAAACCTGACATGTAAGTTAATAGTACAAAAGATCTAAATGAAACAGTTTGTTGAACCTTTAGACAAAGTTTTTTTTTCTTTTTTTTGTTGAGTATCTTACATCAGTCTTTTATGACTCATAGACGAGGAGAAAAAAAAGCATCTACGGTCCAAGCTGAGCAAAAATATGCAATTTGATGTTGTATGGTCAATAAGTAAGATGAAATTCTGATAGCTTTTAACTTAAAACAATGAGATCTCTATTTATAATTAAATGTTAATTTATTTCAAGCGGAATATTGTACTAGTATATGTAATTTAATGTGTATTTAAATGCTTAGTTTTATGATTAAAGCTCTGTAGTTTTATTGTGACGGCCAAACGTGTGGCTTTCCTTAAAAGCCTGCTGTATCTTATTTGATAAGCACATTTTTGATAATCACTCTAAAAAAAAGGGGGGGGTTCTTCAGGGGTTCTTTGCGGTGATCATGGTGCTATATAGCACCACTAAGCCCAGTTTGTTTCTTCAGCAGTTCTTCAGTGGTTCTCTGGGGTGGTTAACGTGCTCTATGGCACCTCTTATGGTTCTACATTGCACCATATGACAAAGATGGCACCTAAAGTGGTTCCCCTATGATTGCAAGCCAATGAACCACTTTTAGTGCTATTTAGCACCATTTTTTAGAGTGTAAGATTATTTCTAACAATATAAAGTGTATTTTACATATGTTTTTATAAAAATCAGTAAAGATTTCACAGCAGAAATAATGTGCTGTGACCTGAAGGTGAATATTTAGAATCAAGCTAAAAGGGCTTTTACTTTCTAAAAAAGTATAAACTATCCATCTGAAGATTTTTTTCTACAAAGTGTTTTGATAATTTGGAGGCCGTAGACATTTCCGTATCAAATATGATACACCTAAAAATAGAGAATGAAAAAAATAACTGAAGGGAATCTCTCATTGTTTTTCAGGAAACCCACGAAGATGAGATGCTCATTAAAAGCTTAATGCTTTCGAGTGTTCACTAACAAAACGACCTTGATCAGTGCGCATCTATACACAGTTCTTTTCTTTGAGAGAAAACCTGGATGTTGAGAAAATCGGAGTGAAAATTATTATGAATTAGTTGTTTTTCGAGGCAGGGGTATTTTGTCCATTTTTTGTGCATGTTTGCCTTTTTGTCGTGTCATAAATGTTACTAACATGCAGTTTTAGGTGTAAAATCAATTGCATTCTTACTATAAAAACACAACAGGCACTCTATAGTTTGGCACAAAAGTATATTTTGTCATTTTTAAAGATAATTACATCCGTTTTAATAACCCATTAACACACAAGACAGGTATTTAACCCCTTAACAACATTTTCTGCATTATATCAAATGCATTCATTACTGAAACACTAATGGAATTGAGACGTTTGACTTCAAAACTCGTCGTATTATTGCGTAATTTGACATGTTAAAGGGTTAGTAGTTCACCCAAAAATGACAATTCTGTCATTAATGACTCACCCCTTTGTCATTCCAAACCCGTAAGAGTTTGTTCATCTTCAGAACACAAATGAAGATGTTTTTGATGAAATCCGAGAGCTTTCATTTCCTCCGTTGACAGTTACGCAACCACTTTGACGCTTAAACTTCTGAAGGGACTCGATCACTTTATATGACGAACAGATTTAATTTATGCTTTTATTCACATATGATCATACTAATATGCTCAAGAAACATATAACAATTAAATACAGTGTTAGTGACTTTTAGAGACTTTCTTCAAAAGCATGTAAGCAGTTTTTAACCTGTAGTGTATATGCACTATAACTATTCTATGCCATTTTATAGTATCAATAGTGTAAATCGTTTGTACACAGAAAACTCTAACAAGAATAAGTTCTTCAGTCACCCAGATGATGTTTTTTTACTTCATCTGCGTATAGTTCCAGCTTTCCTTAAATTGTGGGAGGGGAGGAACAACTGGATGACAAAATAACCTTATAAAAGTTTCACACTAGACATGATAGTTCACAGAATGTAATTCGGTACCCAAAGGGAGAAAGTAAAACTAAGTCAAGAGCGACCTCTTGTGGTGAAGTGGTTAAACTGCAGACTCGGATGACGTGTAATTTTATTTGCTCAATTCCGCTGAACCATGATTTATTAGAAAATCAGCATGTGTAAGATCAGTATTTGAGGACTACATTTATCTGTGCAAGCTTATTATTCTTATTGACCCTGTTGTTTGACTGTGAATTTTATATCTTATGTATTTCTTTTATATTAATATACTGTATTTTTACTTTAAAATTCACATTCTCAGAATTCTCAAGAGAGAGAGAGATGATTATATTTTTATATTGATGAACTCCATGAGGCACAAAGAAAAAAAAGAACCAGAAATCACAAATGGCTGATGATGACCTTGCAGAAAATGAAATCTAAGCACAGCTAAGTTCTGTATTATGCATTTATAATGTTATCATTTATAACGAAAATATAATGCAAAAAATGTATATTTTTAAATTAAGCACATCATCCTGGATACTACAAGCTTCTTGGTGTTCAACTGACATTGCACTCTATGAATGTTGTTTTATACCAAATAAACATATTTTCTAGTGCCTTTGTGTTATGCATGAATGACGATGAGAAAGTGAAAAAGGCTATCTGCACTTTCACAAATTTCAAATATTGGACAAATGAAATGACAAAATTGAAAGTCAAGGATATGTGTTTTAGCTTGTTTCGCCACATATATAAGAACATGGCAACACAAATGCTAAATATAGCCCTGGAAACCCTGCAGTCACATCTCTCTGATGCCCTCCTGCTTAAGCTCCTCCTCATCACTGGTGTATTACTTGCTTCCAAATTTCCATCCCTGCTCGTTGTTCTGATTTTTGAAATATACTTTTATCCTACATAACTTATAGACATTACAAGGACTTGCAGTTAAAGAAATGTTCCATGTCAAGAAGTGACAAGAAAAAAAAATGTCCTTAAAATGTCCTTGAAACATGGTGGTACTGTGAGTGTTGTGATGAATCGCTTATTGAATCGAATGGGTTAGGCTCCAGCCACCAAGAACAATAAACCAGTTTAGATAATTAAATAAATGGAGAATATAGAATAGAATAGAACACCAAGCGTACAAAAATACACATGAATTTGTTGTTGTTTTAAGGAGTTCTTATCATTAACAAAAACTAAAAATATTTTTTTTTATTATTATTACTTGATTATTAAAAAACAAACAAACAAAAAAAAAAAACTTAAGCCTTTATAATTTCCACAAGCTGCCAGGTAACATTTCTCATTTTAAGTTGAAGTACTAAAATAACCAAAACTTAATAAATTAAAACTTGAAATGAACATTGAATATATATTTTTTATAATAAATAATAAAAATGACAAAAGCACACAACAAAAATACTAAATTTCATTGAAATTAAATATAAAAAATTATATAAATGTAAAAATAAATTCTAATTCAAAATAACACCGGCACATAAATTTGTTTAAATATGTACATTTGTGTTTCTATGCATACTACAATTTGTAAGTTGCTTTACGTAAACTCGTCTGCTAAATATAAAATGTAAAATCAAACATTAAAATGTATTAATATAATTTACTGCATGAATCGAGCCATTAGTTCACAACACAATGTGTCCAATTTTTAAGTGCGCACATATTTTAGAGAACATTGTTGATTATTCAGTGGTGAAACTGTGCAGAACTAGTAACCACGTCTGCTCTGCCTGGCATACTAACACGGCAAGGTGAATGGATATCTGCCAGGATTAGAGGATTGAGCGTGACTGTTCATGAAGCTCTCAGCACAATCTGAATGAACGACAGTCTGGCTGACAGCTGTTTGCATCTTATCCTCATCCATCTCAGAATGGCAGAGGATGTGAAATAATCTCCTAAATCAGGAACGCTCTGCCAGGCGTGCCAGTGCATACCCTTGAACTGTCATCAGTGAAGCTTATGTGTGTGTGACTGTGAGTGTGTGTTATGAAAGCTTATGTGTGTGAGTGTGTGAGTTATGAAATCATGTCAGATGAGGGTCACTGGGTTTATCTCAGTATTGATGCAATAGGATGTTGTGGGATTGAAGAGGGATAGCTGTTCGTCGTGGTTTAACTTCATCTTTCCGTGTTTGCCTTTATTTAACAATGGCATGTAAGATTAATAGAGTATTTGAAGAAAAATCTGTGAAGTAGTGCCAAACTTAGTTTCAAAACTTTTGGCTCCGACTTTAACTAAACAAATGCGCATGAACCATTATGAAGGCTTTCAGGATTACTTCAAACGTCATGTCAGGTGTGTTTGGGCAGGACGGTGGCCCATCAGGAGCTAAGTTTCTTGTTCCTAAAAAGGCATTACCACTGTGAAATCTAAATATTGCATTACCACTGTGGCAGTAGTAATGCAGTATTTAGAAAATGTACTCTTGTACACTTTAAGTACTTTTAAAAACAAATACTTCAGTTTTACTCAAGTAGACATCTGACTGTAGTACTTTTACTTGCACTTGATTAAATTTTTGCATGGGGTATCTGTACTTTTACTCAAGTAAAAAGCTGTGTACTCTATCCGCCTCTACACATTAGTTGTGGTAAACGTTTGCCGTTTTTAATTGTCTGATGAACAGCCTGGATGCTCTAAACATGAAAGTCCACTAATTTTTTGGAGCCTTGGTGTGCCAATTTTATTGACAGTTTTGTTTCACTTACTTTTGTTGAGCAACCAACTTGTTTTTGCTTGACTTGCAAGAACCAATGATGTTCATTCTTGTGTGTTGCGCAGCACGTTTGAGTTTCCTCGAGACCCAATGAGGTTTGTTCTTGAGTGTTATGCAGGTTCGGTTGTGTTCGATGACCAATTTTTAAATTTGGATAAAAGCCTAATTTAAATCTGTTCAGGATATAAAGCGACCGAGTCTCTTCAGAATATTTGTAGTAAACTGTTTAATTCATATATGGATTCGTTTTATAAGGGGATTTCATCAAAAAGATCTTCATTTGTGTCCTGAAGATGAACGAAACTCTTACAGGTTTGGAACGACATGAGGGAGAGTAATGACGTTTTTGAACAACCCCTTTAAAGGAGTAGTTCACTTTTAAAAAAAAACTTTTGCTGATAATTTACTCACCCCCATGTCACCCAAGATGTCCATGTCTTTCTTTTTTCAGTCGAAAAGAAATGAAGGTTTTTGATGAAAACATTTCAGGATTTTTCTCCATATAATGGACTTCAATGGGAACCAAACGGTTTAAGGTCCAAAAGACAGTTTCAGTGCAGCTTCAAAGGGCTTTAAACGATTCCAGACGATGAATAAGGGTCTTATCAAGCGAAACGATTGCTTATTTTTTTTTTAAAAAATTACAAAGTTTAAAATTTATAAGCTCAAATGCTCGCCTTGCTCTGTTTCGTTCGTTGAATGAACGCGCATCACAGAATGGAGCAAGGCGACCATTTGAGATTACAAAACTTAAACTTTATTTATTTTTTAAATGAGTGATCGTTTCGCTTGATAAGACCCTTATTCATCATCTGGAATCGTTTAAAGCCCTTTGAACAGTTTGCACTGAAACTGTCTTTTGGACCTTGAACCGTTTGGTTCCCATTGAAGTCCATTATATGGAGAAAAATCCTGGAATGTTTTCATCAAAAACCCTAATTTCTTTTCGACTGAAGAAAGAGTGACATGGATGTCTTGGATGACATGGGGGTGAATAAGTTATCAGCAAAAGTTTTTTTTAAAAGTGAACTACTCTTTAAAGTCAAAAGGTGCCCTTTTATTGTCATAGCACAGCTCTCCTCAACATGATTTAAAGTAACATTCATAAGACAATGCAGGATGTTCAAATCTCTAAGTATGATAAATTGTATGTATTAGTATGCCGTAGCCAACACCACTAAATGAGAGGCGGTTTCAGGGTTGCCTTCAACCATCCTAAGCAACAACCTTTCTGCAGAAATAGCTTGCAATGTCCTTGAAGGCAGACTGAATCTGTGAAGTGGAACAAAGGGAGAGTTTGCAAGATTCTGTTTAACACAGATAAGAGCAAGGCTAGAGCAGTCCTATTAAAACCAGACCTCAGTATGCATGAATTCAGCTTTTTAAGGCACCCTCTCATAAATACATTCATCAGAAATTATAATGTGAAATAGTAAGACTAGTTCAGCTAAAATGCATGACTATAAGCAATACAGGCTAAACATTAAAAAAAAGTATGTTGTAAAGTATAAATATGATTGTTTTGGGAGTTTGCAGACACTTGGATGGATGCTTATGATCTCCTTTTTTATTTTATTTGTATTATAAGCTGAAGTAAAATGGAATATAGCTTTAAAAATAATCATTATTTTTGCAATTCCAGTTGGTGATGTTTGTGGTCCAGAAACATTTGTTAGCAAAATTCAGTTTTCAAGGATTGTGAATGAATGAAACATTAAATCAGAGGACAAACGAACACTTATGTTCTCAGCAAAGATAATTTTTATTGTTCAAAGGAAGTTGTGGAGAATTACAGCAGTACACACTTGACTGAACAGCTGCCTTTATCACATAACACAGTACAGACAAGAATGAGGTCAAAACTTAAATGGATATTGAAATTAGTAAAAATTAAAAAAAAAAAAAAAAAAAAAAATCACTATGGCTCCCAGATGGTGTGTATGGCTAATTTATGTGGTTAAAGAAGGCCTGAAAATTGAACATCACTCCTTTCTTTCTCGTTCAAATTAAAAATGTATAACACCCACACACAGCAGTGAGAAAAAAAAGGATAACAGAGGGAAGTCGCAAACAGGCACACATTTTGACAGGTCTAGAAGAGAAGCTGACAAGTTGCAGTAAGACTCAGAGATGTAACACCTAAAAACAACTTAATACGTGGAGGAAAAAGTGTGTTGTTTTGTCATTTGGGATGTTGAAAAAGGAATACAAACTAAACAGAGAACATCGTCAAGTCTAGTTTGTATACAATTTTATTTATTTTTCTTCCAACCATAAGGACTATGTATGGAAAACCAGTAAGAAAAATCCCCCTATATATAATTGCATCCGAGTTTTATTTGTTTAAATAGCTTGGAAGCATTTATAATTGATTCTATATGTCTATGTATAAATATATTTCTGTATATATATATATATTTCTGTATATTGTTTCTTTTAAAAATAAATCTATTTAAACCCAGATGGGTGTTGTTCAACATTTGATTTCCATTCCAGTTTTGTCACTGAAGCTCTCCACATATTCAATTAAAAAACTTCTAATTTGTCATGACCTGATGTTAAGCCTATACCAGGCTTACAGTATCATTCCCTTTAAAAGAGCCAAATCAAGCCCAGTATCATTAGTAAAATTAGTGGCATCGGCACTAATGCACTTCCAAATTGAATATATACAATCAGAGTGATTTGCTCTACCCTGACAAGAAACAGGAGGAAAACAAAATAAAACTCACCAGCCCGCATTAACCTCAATAGTCAGAGCATTGGCGGAGCATGGATTTATAGCACCATTTGAAATGTTTGTACATTGTTGCTTGAACTGTATTGTGTGCCCACAAGTTGAACTCTTTAGCGGTCTCCAAATTTTACACTGTTTGATCTGAGTCTTATTATATATATATACACACACACACACACACACACACACACTTGCAGAGAACACTTTCCGAATGAGCTAACTAGAAGATTCACACCACCACGTCATTCAGATGATGCTGGTTTGCTCTCCATCATATGGTACAACAGCAAAAACACCTATAGTAGAGATATTTATCATATCTGGATACACTAACACTAAACGTCCCGGTTGACTCTATTGTTAACCCCGTCTCTGGGTGGTGGGGTCTTATTTTAAAAGGGAGAACTTTCAAAATGACAAGACCTATAGAGCAGCCAGCTGAAATACCCATTTATCTAGCCAAACATCGTCTATACTGCTTTAAAAGGGATTCTCTTACATATACATGACAGTGTTTCTCAGTCAAACATCTTTATTCGCCATAGAGCTTTAATGTTCTTCGTTTCATGCACGGTAATTCTCTCCACTCCAGCGCGCGGTTCTCGCTCTGTGTGAGGTGGTTGTTGCCCCCCCAGCAAGGGAACACCCGTCCGGGTCACTGTCAGTCGTCATCGATGTCGTCGCCCTCCGACTCCTCTCCTCCTCTCCGATCGTACACTTTATCTCGGTGTCGCTCCTGGATCTCCTTCATCTCCTCCGCGTAGCGGCTGAAAGCTCCGCCGAACTTGCTCCACGCTTTGAAGGGTATCGTGATAGAGTTTCTGTAACTGGGCTTCACCTCGCTCACCCGCAGAAACACCCCGTACTTGTTGGAGCCCACGTCAAAGAAGAACCGCTTGGAGTCCACCGTGATCGACGTGCCCTCGGGAAGCTCCCCGTAACCTCCGGCGCCGCCGCTGCCGCCGAGCAGCTCCTCATCGTCCCCACCGTAGTCGTCGATCAGCTTGGCCAGGGCGTCGCGGAACTCGATGAGACCCTGAGCAGGAAGGGCAATAGTTTGCCCGGATTGCATGCCACCTCCGGGCACACCTCCTCCGCCGCCAAAACCACCAGGCCCGCGGTTAACGGTCTGACGGATCCGGAGGAACCTCCCCCGCTGGTTCTCCTTCAAATCGAGGTAGTATTTGCGATTCTCTCTCACTAGGAACTCGCTCTTCAAGGCCCGCCTAGGCCCGCCGTCCTCGCCGCTGGAGGACTGGGCGATCTGCTCCGGGGTGCTGGGTCCGAGCTGGGCGTAGTGCTCAATGAAATCCCCCAGGTAGTCCCGAAACTCTGCCGCGACTGACATGGAAAGTGTCAAGCGACTTTTGGAGCCACCAGCGCCGACCTCGGCGATCTTGATGAACCTGCCCTTCGAGTTCTGCTTCACGTCCAGGTAGAAGCGCTTGTTTTGGATGTCAAGGCGTTTGGACGCCAGCTCCTGGGTCTCTTGATCCCTCTGGAAAGGATGGAATCCGCCGCCTCCACCCCCTCCTCCACCACTACCACCGCCACCTCCTCCTCCGCTACCACCGCCGCCGCCGCTGCTTCCACCGCGCTCACTCCCACTATCCCCATCCGCCATCTTCACCATCACCCAGAGCTGCGTTATTTTTTCCCATCCGTATGTCGTCAGGTCCCGCCTTCTGACCCATTCAGAGGCATGGAAACGTCGGGTGAATGGCCCATAGCTCTGGAACGTCACTGTCTTAGGAACATCTTGTGATTGAATGTTTGATATGTCAGTCATAAATTCGCTTCTCCAATTGGACCGCAACCTGTCCGTTATGCGAGTAAATACCACATTCCCATCCTCATTGGCTCACTTGGACTGCCTGTCAAAGTGTAAATCCCACCTTATTGTTTTGACAGTACCATGGGTGATTGGTTTACAGTGGTGTCGATAACGTACACACACAAAAAAAAAAAACAAAAAAAACAAGCAATTTATTGCAGATACTACTCGAACTGTACATACAGAAGCATCAGTCGCTCACTACAGTGGTATTCACAATTTTCTAGCCCTTTAAATATACAAATAAGAACTTCTAAATAAAGTTAACACAAAAAGTAAAAAATGTGTGTGTGTGTATATATATATATATATTAAAACTACATGTTATACATAAATAATAAAACTATAAAATACGTAAAATAGTGTAAAATACTATAATAAGAAAAATAAAAAATAGATTTAATTCAGAGACGATTGATGCAAATAAAAAAAAAACTGGAAATATTTACCTTGAGGTTTACAGTCAGAAAAAAGATTGCCGCACTGCCAACCTGAAGCAAAGTAAATATTTTACTAATACAAATACTGTTTTACTTACTAATATTCATTTGTTTTGGCCTTAATACAACGAGAGTATGAACACAATTAAGTTAATTATTTACAGTACAACGTATTTTTTTTATCATTTCATGCTTATCAGGCTTCTGTCCCCTTTCTCGCATTTTTAAAAGTTATTATCGTCTATGGTTTTAACTTTTTATGCGTACAAATACAACACGTTCCTATATTCTCACGAGGAAGGGTGACTCGGAAAGGGTTTAAACATCGGATTATATATGAGGGTCCTTGTCATCATGATTCATAACCCCTGATTTAATGTATATGAGTGTAAGTAACAATCCACAAGTACAGTACAACAATCTGTATAAAACAATGTTAAATCAAACATCAAAGCCGGAGTCTCATATTGACATTTGACCATAAATTTAAATTTATAAAAAGGACAAACGTATATTATTATCAACAGAAAATGTTTTAATACTTGATTTCGCCTCATGTGACAGTTGCCATTTATATTGAATATGAGATTAATAAGATAATGAAAAATGTAACATTTTGAAGTTTACAAGTTCTATTTGGTTTATGTGGTTTTATAATTGATCTTGCTCTTAAGCCTTGTTATTAACATGAAATCATACGTTTTCTGTAAAATCGGGTAAATTTCTGGCACTGTGTCACTATCTGGCACTAAAGTCCCGCCTACGTTTCATCCTGTACGAACATCATTCATCGATGGGGGATGGTAGGAGTAGATACAAGGTGAAATCTCATTGGCCTTCCCGAAATTCGAATGAACAACGGATGATCTGATTGGCTGGTTCCACTTCTCGGTATGCCTCGAGCGTTCTCTGCTGAACGGAGAGTTTATTGTTCCTCTGAGTCAAGAGGCGAAATAGATTTTAGCCAAACCTCACTGGATCCCATTCAAAGAAATACTTCGCTGAAATGGTATGAAATTCTTCTACCTTGGTCTGTATAAGCATTTGCCTAAACTCGAAATGTCCATTTGCTTGTTATATTGCTCATTTGTCGTCTGTTTGAATATTCTACGGTTAGCTCTGAGCTAACGCAGGTTGGATTCAGCGCTCATAGCCCGCGAGAGTAGCGCGTGCTAACAGTCTTTGTACTTTTTATTTCATTTATCACGACGTTTCTTGACCCAGTGCAAATGATTTGCATCTTGAACATAACTATCTTATATGTTTTTTAAGGTTTTGTTGATATACGTCGCAGCTGTTTTGGAAATTTATCCAAGCAGCAAAGCTAAGCTAATCCGTAAGCGGCAGTGGAGAGCTCGCTCTGATGAGTTTATAAACTGTTCATTTATTGTGTAACGTAGTGTAGTTCTTCAAAGACCATATAAAATCCAAGGAATTTCGTTATGCATTTTTTTGTATGTGCAGGTTTATGTCCGAAACACGGGAACCTGTATCGTCAGTTTATGGTGTCAATCATATGAGCGGGAGATCTACCTATAGTAGGACTCATTGGGATTTAGTAAAGTGGCAGGTGGCATTGCTTTAAGTTTTGAGGTAAACTTTAATTCATGTTAAGGAAGAATAGGATCCAATTCCTAATGGATATGTTTTACTCATACCCTCTGAATGGGAAACGGTGCTAATGGCCAAGAAAAGTGAAGTATTTCTCCAAACCTGCCTTCTGTTTATACTATAACGTTACTTGTAAGTATTTATTTGAAAAAGTAATGCATTAATAATACATGCCTTGTTGATTTGTACAATAAGTGAGACGCATGACAAGTTTTATATTAAAAAAACCTTTAGTGGTCAATTAGATATTACTTTTCAGTTGATTGCACATAATTCTTGCGTATAAAAATAACGTGTATTTTCTGGCATGTAAAAGTTTTTCATATTAAAATTAAGTGTAATTTAATTTTTTATGTTAAACTTAATGCTGTACAAAATGAAATATTATTTGATATGTATTGATTTCATATGTCAAATTGTTTTTATTACATATTAACTTGTTTAATTGTTTCAGATAAAAATAATTTCTTAATTTAATATTATTTAATTCGCACAGCTCATATAGTGGAGTACATTTACCCCAAACCCCCAATAATTGTTTTCATACTTTTATTAATTATGCTGCTAGTTTGTTTTGTTCAAACTTAAATATGTTTGTGCGCGCTGGATCTGAGTCTATATATTTTTTTGTAGGCCGGAGGAAAGGCAGGTAAAGACAGTGGCAAAGCCAAGGCAAAAGCAGTGTCTCGCTCACAAAGGGCTGGACTTCAGGTAAGCTAATAGTTTTCTTTTTCGCTCTGCTGGCTATGCTGGTTTTCTGTTCCCAAAATAAACAATCCATTTGGTAGCCCTCAAACCGTATTCCCTTTATAGCCCTTAATCCTGTAGTTGTGGACAAATGTGGTCACAGAGGACTCAGGTGTGATCCTAATTTTTATTTTCTATGTAAATTATGCTTATTTTTATGTTTTATTTTTTACATTTTTTAAAACTACATTAAAATATCGTTCCAATAAGTTCTTAGAGCTAAAACCTAAAGATGAAGTGACTTTGCTGTCACCTGGTGTCTTATTTTGGCTTATTTTAGAATGCTCTACATTACTGTTTTCCCATTCATTTCTATGGGTGCCCATTTTTGACCCAAATACAAGATACAAGTTTTTTTCTTCACCCACTTAACATTGTAGAATTGAGTCATAAAAAATTGTGTGTGCGCAGGAGGCAAACTTAGGAAAAGTAGCCAAGTCTTGTACTGCTCAGATCAAGGGAAGTATTTTTTAAAAATAAATCAAAACTCTTTTGCCCACATTTGTCCGAATACAGTTTTAGGGTTAAGTGAAATGCCTTCAGTGAAGTAAGTGTATATGTGGAATTTATTGGGTCACAATATTTTGAGTCGAATAAAAGTCAAATACAACTTTCTAAGAATGCATATCTGAAATTTGTAGTTCCCAGTGGGTCGTATCCACAGGCACTTGAAGACCCGCACTACAAGCCACGGTCGTGTGGGAGCAACAGCAGCCGTGTACAGCGCAGCCATCCTTGAATATCTCACAGCTGAAGTAAGACTGTGCCATTGACCTGCAGATTGCAACTCAAATATGTGGCAAGCTATTAATCAGCTTTAATTCTTGTTCTAGGTTTTGGAGTTGGCAGGAAATGCTTCAAAGGATCTGAAGGTGAAGCGTATCACTCCTCGCCATCTACAGCTGGCCATTCGTGGAGATGAGGAGTTGGATTCCCTCATCAAGGCAACTATTGCTGGTGGTGGTAAGTTGGAGTTTGTTTATGTTGCATACATACTGGTGTGTTTGACGGATGAGGATGTGAATCACTTGTGTGTTTGGTGTCTTCTCGCAGGTGTGATTCCACACATCCATAAGTCTCTGATCGGTAAGAAGGGCCAGCAGAAGACTGCGTAGTTCCCTTTGGGGTCGCTATGCTGACATGGACTCGAGGACTTGCATTTGGGATGTGACCAGATCAGCTTGTTCATCCATTCATCCGTTCTATTTTCTTTTCTTTTTTTTAAGTTAATATTAATGTTATACTAGCTAACCACAAGTGATTTGTTAGAGTTTTTGTGTTAATGTTATATCGCCAAAACTAGAATGGCAAATAAGCCCCTCCTCCACCCCAACCCAGATGTCAGGTATTTTAGAGAGACAAACAGGAAGTGTCCGATCTTTCCTGTTATGACTGTGGAATTGTTTGTTGAATTGGCCAGAGCTATGGAGCTGTTTTATACTGAAAAATGGAAGTGATAAAAACATTTTATACAAAACCAAAATGTTTGTTTTTATTTGATCTTGCCATGTTCTTTCCGTGGTAGTTTGTCTACAAACCAGAAGGTTGGTGGTTCAATCCCCGGTTCCACCTGACCAAGTGTCGAGGTCTCCATGAGTAACACACCTAACCTCAGCTGCTCCCGATGAGCTGTATGGCGCCTTGCATGGCTGACACCACTGTCGGTGTGTGTGTAAATGAGTGAGTGAATGTGAGACAAAATGTAAAGAGTTTTGGTGGCCATTGCGTCTGTGAAAGCGCTATATAAATACAGTCCATTTACCATGAGAAAGTAAACTTTAGCATAATTTTAAAAATAAGGAATAATTTACTAAAATAATATTCTTAGGTGCAAATTGATTGTAATGTTTTTGGACACTTAATTGCATGTTATTGACAAAATTTGTTAAATGCAATTAGTTTAACTTCAGAGTGCCTCTTGACCAACTTAAGTACAACTTTTTACGAAATTTAATTTTATTTTAATTTAGTTAAAAGTATGAATTTTAAACCCCATTTTATAATAGTAATTTGATTTCACAGATTATCAAATCAAAGAGCCCATCATTTAATTTTCAGAAAATTGTACAAAACAATTGTACAAAACAATTTTCTGTCATTGCGTAGTAAAATGTCGTCGCAAAGGGTGTACATCAGGTGGCGGCAAAGACCACATTTTAACTAATAGCCTGTTCCTGAGATTAACCTTTTCAGACCCTGTGTCCATTATGTGGAGGTTTGAAAGCCTGTTACTGAAGTCCCATTTTCAGTAATGCTGATTGAAATTTCTTTTATAAATATATATATATATATATATATATATATATATGTGATGTATATATATATCACATTGATACATTTTTGAAACTTTTTCATGTATAGAATATACAGTTCTGAAGTGCTTGAACATATAGCTGATGAAAATATCTCAGATGTTGACTTTATGTGGAGTAATGAGAAAGATGGAGAAAAATATCCATATTTAAAACTTTATAAAGTAAAATAACTTCCGGCCAAAAGAACATATGGATTTTACTTCGAATCTAAAGCGCAACTTAAATATGAATATTTTACATATTGTATACTATATTGTATTGCTACGTGAGATCCTAATATCTCAGCTATGGAAGGGTCTAGAGCCTCCATTTTTGCACTCAGGTCTAAGTCTCATGGCCCTTTATCAGAATCCAGAGAATCCAAGAAAGTATACTTTTCTTTAAAATCTACTCAAGTACTGTAACGAGTACTGTAACGAGTCAAGTACTGTATTTGTAGTTACTTTCCACCTCTGCATTTAAGTGAAAAATGTTGTAGCAGACATGGTTGATTTGTTATACATTTACAAAGTTTTGAAGCAACCTGGCATGGGACCTGAACTCAGCAAAGTTTAGTGATTCATTAAGCATTGGAAGGATTTTGTCAAAAGAAAGAAAACACAGGAAAACTGTGGCCAGGAGACTGGCTGGGGATGCCGTAAGTAGACTCACACTGAGACCACTTCTGGGGGACCCACAGGGATTTCTCGGCGTCAGACTCTGTCTTGGTGGACTGACCCTGGTTACCAAATTTTCAATTTGGAAGCAGAAACTTTGACTTTAAAGAACATTTCAATACCTCTAAACGAGGGGGAAAAAAACTCACATAAATACTCAGAACCATGGGTGCTGCTCCGCCTCCCAGTGACATGGGTGCTGCTTCCCCTGCAGGATCCATTTGACCAGCTACTCTGGGACCTGCTTTGCCACCCGGAAACTTGAGGGCTGCGACTTCCCCTCTGGGACACACGAGGGCTGCTGAGTTCTCTCTATCCTAAGAGAAAGAAATAGAGAGCCTAAGTCCCTCCCCTTCCGGTCGACCACCATGGGACCTTACTTCGGAAAAATATTGAATGGTAGTCAATGGCGAGAGACAACAAATATTTTGATCTGGTTTGAATTGTGTCCTGAATTACACATATGATGGTTGTCAATTTAAAAGATACATTTTAAAGTAAAGAAAGTCGCAGTTTGATGTAAAACCGTTGAGGTATAAGACTGTGAAAATACGTAATTACAAAGACTACAAACCCCACAGGCGCACATTTTCTCTCAATGACTGAAGCTAACTTTACTGAGGCTGTCTGTCATTGTTTCTACAGCCTTACGTTATAATCGTAACGTTACGCCGTCCTACCTGAGTGTTTTGTACCAGACTGCACACACACGAGCAGCGGATCTCGTTTCGCTTCCCGGGAGATGTAGTTCACAGAGCGATTTTCACATAAAACTAAACGTTACTCTTCTGTTGTATGACAAACTGCAACGTTTTTGACTTTGAGAATCATCTTTTAAATTGACAAACATCATATGTGTAATTGAGGGCACAGTTCAGACGGAATAAAAAGATAAGTTGTCTCTCGCCATTGACTACCATTCATATTTTTTCCGAAATAAGGTCCCATAACCCGGAAGCGAAGGGGCGGGACTTAGGCTCTCTATACTGGTAACACTGCAGCAAATTAAAAACACAACACTACCATTAAAAAGTTATATATATATATATATATATATATATTTTGCAATGTTTCGTTCTCCCGTGTGTGTGTGTGTGTGGCAAGCTGTATCGTGAGGAACGTGCAAAAAAATAAAATAAATAAAGAAGTGTCGACGCAAAAAATATGATGTTCAACATTATCATTGACGCACCGCTACAGCACTAATATATATATATATTAGTGCTGTAGCGGTGCGTCAATGATAATGTTGAACATCATATTTTTTGCGTCGACACTTCTTTATTTATTTTATTTTTTTGCACGTTCCTCACGATACAGCTTGCCACACACACACACACACACACACGGGAGAACGAAACATTGCAAAATAGAGGATGAAGACAAACTAGAAATGAATGTGCTTTCCATTAAATGAATCACAAACATTAAACAAACCCTTTCATTTAATTTTGATCTTTGCAACTGATCGCACCTCCATGATATATTTGCTACACGCACCTCCTGTGCACATTGGCACACCTGCAGATATCTGCATCTTTCCACAACATGGAGGAGAAATTAGTTTTAATTAGTGTATTAGTATTAGTATCTAGATTTAGGCGACTAAAATCTTATTGTATGTCATCGACTAAAGCTAGAATAAAACTATAACAGTCCAGATGACTAAAATATAATGAGTTTAGTTCAATATGCATTAATTTAGAATTCCTCTCAAATTTACAAACCCATAATTAGACCTTATGTTGCCCGCTGACTTTAAATTTTTTTTAATTAAATAAAACCACTTTTCCTAAAGTAGAATAGTCTTCTTTTCAATGAATGATACATGCATTCTTGATAACTACTTGCATACATCATGCTTTATTCTTTCAAGCAGCAGACATTTTTTTGTATGAATTAATTATAATGAATCCTTATTAAAGGTATTAACGAGCAGTGAATTTTAATCTCTTTCTTTTGTTGCTTGATAAAACAGACTGCATCGCGGTTTATTACACAACGTAAACATCGGATCATGCAATGACATGCGGATCCAATTGCAATGATGCACATTCAATGCAATCACAACTGTTCAAGACAATAACGTCCTGTAGTCCCATGCCACTAACGCTGGACCACCAAAAAAAGAAAACTTTATGTTTCTTTCTGTGGTATATGTCATCACACACATAGCCACATCATGGCCGTGCACGACCCGATTATTGCTAATATTCCTGTTTTGAACGGGTTATTGGCTGGAAGTAAATGTATGTGTTGCAGCTGTTATCTGCTCGGATGAATGAACGCCAGTCTGTGAAACGCTACTCATCATCGAAATATCGGAAATGTGTTTAAAGCTCATATCACCGGCATTATTAAAAGTATATCGTGATTCGTGATATATATTGTCCAACCTCTAGCTGTTTTCCCTTTGGTTAGATTCTAATCTACATCAGATTAAACAGCACAAAACAAAAATTACAGACCACTGTTGACTACAACCTGCAGTGTTATTTTTCTGGCATCATAAATTTAAACTTACCTCAATTTGTGAATGTCTGTTCTCCTCGAAGTGACGGCTAGCTGCGGTGCTTTCCGAATGGTGGACCGTTAACGTTTGAGCGCGAAACGTGAGGCTTTTGCATACAGGCCCCTTTAGATGTCCTAAGAACTGGCTGACTGAATAACAATTAAATACTGTCAAATTCGTAAATATGTGAGAGAATTAACAAACGTTAATTGCTTTGCTGGCTTCATATGAATCAGCCTAATTAGGCTTTGTGTGCATAATAGGCAGTGGTGGAAAAAGTACTGAAAATCTGTACTCAAGTGCAAGTAGCCTACTGCTGTATTGCTATTACTCTATTACAAGTAAAAGTAATGGTGTTAGAGAAATATTCAAGTAAAAAATTACAATTTGTAAAAAAAAAAAAATATTATAATTATAAAAAATTACAATTTGTTAAAAATAAAAAAATAATCTAAAAAAAGCAAAAAAAAAAAAAAAATGACAGTGTTACCCCTTATGTTTTTTTTTCGGGTCCAAATTTTGACCTTCAATATCTCGGCTCTGGAAGGGTCTAGAGCCTCCATTTTTGCGCGCTGGTCGAAGTCTCGTGGCCCTCTGTCAGAATCCAGAGTTTCAAGAAGATCGGAGGGGGTCAAAATTTCGGCCAAAAAAAAAAATGACGGTGTTACCCCTTATGTTTTTTTTTCGGGTCCAAATTTTGACCTTCAATATCTCGGCTCTGGAAGGGTCTAGAGCCTCCATTTTTGCGCGCTGGTCGAAGTCTCGTGGCCTTCTGTCAGAATCCAGAGTTTCAAGAAGATCGGAGGGGGTCAAAATTTCGGCCAAAAAAAAACCCGACAGTGTTACCCCTTATGTTTTTTTTTTCGGGTCCAAATTTTGACCTTCGATATCTCGGCTCTGGAAGGGTCTAGAGCCTCCATTTTTGCGCGCCGGTCGAAGTCTCGTGGCCCTCTGTCAGAATCCAGAGTTTCAAGAAGATCGGAGGGGGTCAAAATTTCGGCAAAAAAAAAAAAAACCACAGTGTTACCCCTTATGTTTTTTTTTCGGGTCCAAATTTTGACCTTCAATATCTCGGCTCTGGAAGGGTCTAGAGCCTCCATTTTTGCGCGCTGGTCGAAGTCTCGTGGCCCTCTGTCAGAATCCAGAGTTTCAAGAAGATCGGAGGTGGTCAAAATTTCGGCCAAAAAAAAAAAATGACAGTGTTACCCCTTATGTTTTTTTTTCAGGTCCAAATTTTGACCTTCGATATCTCGGCTCTGGAAGGGTCTAGAGCCTCCATTTTTGCGCGCTGGTCGAAGTCTCGTGGCCCTCTGTCAGAATCCAGAGTTTCAAGAAGATCGGAGGGGGTCAAAATTTCGGCCAAAAAAAAAAAAATGACAGTGTTACCCCTTATGTTTTTTTTTCAAGTCCAAATTTTGACCTTCGATATCTCGGCTCTAGAAGGGTCTAGAGCCTCCATTTTTGCGCGCTGGTCAAAGTCTCGTGGCCCTCTGTCAGAATCCAGAGTTTCAAGAAGATCGGAGGGAGTCAAAATTTCGGCCAAAAAAAAAATGACAGTGTTACCCCTTATGTTTTTTTTTCAGGTCCAAATTTTGACCTTCGATATCTCGGCTCTGGAAGGGTCTAGAGCCTCAATTTTTGCGCGTTGGTCGAAGTCTCGTGGCCCTCTGTCAGAATCCAGAGTTTCAAGAAGATCGGAGGGGGTCAAAATTTCGGCCCAAAAAAAAATGACAGTGTGACCCCTTATGTTTTTTTTTCAGGTCCAAATTTTGACCTTCGATATCTCGGCTCTGGAAGGGTCTAGAGCCTCCATTTTTGCGCGCTGGTCGAAGTCTCGTGGCCCTCTGTCAGAATCCAGAGTTTCAAGAAGATCGGAGGGGGTCAAAATTTCGGCCAAAAAAAAATGACAGTGTTACCCCTTATGTTTTTTTTTCAGGTCCAAATTTTGACCTTCGATATCTCGGCTCTGGAAGGGTCTAGAGCCTCCATTTTTGCGCGCTGGTCGAAGTCTCGTGGTCCGCTGTCAGAATCCAGAGTTTCAAGAAGATTGGAGGGGGTCAAAATTTCGGCCAAAAAAAAAAATGACAGTGTTACCCCTTATGTTTTTTTTCAGGTCCAAATTTTGACCTTCGATATCTCGGCTCTGGAAGGGTCTAGAGCCTCCATTTTTGCGCGCTGGTCGAAGTCTCGTGGCCCTCTGTCAGAATCCAGAGTTTCAAGAAGATCGGAGGGGGTCAAAATTTCGGCCAAAAAAAAAAAAATGACAGTGTTACCCCTTATGTTTTTTTTTCAGGTCCAAATTTTGACCTTCGATATCTCGGCTCTGGAAGGGTCTAGAGCCTCCATTTTTGCGCGCTGGTCGAAGTCTCGTGGCCCTCTGTCAGAATCCAGAGTTTCAAGAAGATCGGAGGGGGTCAAAATTTCGGCCAAAAAAAAAAATGACAGTGTTAGCCCTTATGTTTTTTTTTCAGGTCCAAATTTTGACCTTCGATATCTCGGCTCTGGAAGGGTCTAGAGCCTCCATTTTTGCGCGCTGGTCGAAGTCTCGTGGCCCTCTGTCAGAATCCAGAGTTTCAAGAAGAATGGAGGGGGTCAAAATTTCTGCCAAAAACGACAGTGTTACCCCTTATGTTTTTTTTTCAGGTCAAAACTTTGACATCCGATATCTCGGCTCTGGAAGGGTCTAGAGCCTCCATTTTTGCGCGCTGGTCGAAGTCTCGTGGCCCTCTGTCAGAATCCAGAGTTTCAAGAAGATCGGAGGGGGTCAAAATTTCGGCCAAAAACGACAGTGTTACCCCTTATGTTTTTTTTTCAGGTCAAAACTTTGACATCCGATATCTCGGCTCTGGAAGGGTCTAGAGCCTCCATTTTTGCGCGCTGGTCGAAGTCTCGTGGCCCTCTGTCAGAATCCAGAGTTTCAAGAAGATCGGAGGGGGTAAAAATTTCGGCCAAAAACGACAGTGTTACCCCTTATGTTTTTTTTTTCAGGTCAAAACTTTGACATCCGATATCTCGGCTCTGGAAATGTCTAGAGCCTCCATTTTTGCGCGCTGGTCGAAGTCTCGTGGCCCTCTGTCAGAATCCAGAGTTTCAAGAAGATCGGAGGGGGTCAAAATTTCGGCCAAAAACAACAGTGTTACCCCTTATGTTTTTTTTTTTCGGGTCAAAACTTTGACGTCCGATATCTCGGCTCTGGAAGGGTCTAGAGCCTCCATTTTTGCGCGCTGGTCGAAGTCTCGTGGCCCTCTGTCAGAATCCAGAGTTTCAAGAAGATCGGAGGGGGTCAAAATTTCGGCCAAAAACGACAGTGTTACCCCTTATGTTTTTTTTCAGGTCAAAACTTTGACATCCGATATCTCGGCTCTGGAAGGGTCTAGAGCCTCAATTTTTGCGCGTTGGTCGAAGTCTCGTGGCCCTCTGTCAGAATCCAGAGTTTCAAGAAGATTGGAGGGGGTCAAAATTTCGGCCAAAAAAAAAACGACAGTGTTACCCCTTATGTTTTTTTTTTCAGGTCAAAACTTTGACATCCGATATCTCGGCTCTGGAAGGGTCTAGAGCCTCCATTTTTGCGCGCTGGTCGAAGTCTCGTGGCCCTCTGTCAGAATCCAGAGTTTCAAGAAGATCGGAGGGGGTCAAAATTTCGGCCAAAAACGACAGTGTTACCCCTTATGTTTTTTTTTCAGGTCAAAACTTTGACATCCGATATCTCGGCTCTGGAAGGGTCTAGAGCCTCCATTTTTGCGCGCTGGTCGAAGTCTCGTGGCCCTCTTTCAGAATCCAGAGTTTCAAGAAGATCGGAGGGGGTCAAAATTTCGGCCAAAAACGACAGTGTTACCCCTTATGTTTTTTTTTTCAGGTCAAAACTTTGACATCCGATATCTCGGCTCTGGAAGGGTCTAGAGCCTCCATTTTTGCGCGCTGGTCGAAGTCTCGTGGCCCTCTGTCAGAATCCAGAGTTTCAAGAAGATCGGAGGGGGTCAAAATTTCGGCCAAAAACGACAGTGTTACCCCTTATGTTTTTTTTTCAGTTCAAAACTTTGACATCCGATATCTCGGCTCTGGAAGGGTCTAGAGCCTCCATTTTTGCGCGCTGGTCGAAGTCTCGTGGCCCTCTGTCAGAATCCAGAGTTTCAAGAAGATCGGAGGGGGTCAAAATTTCGGCCAAAAACGACAGTGTTACCCCTTATGTTTTTTTTTCAGGTCAAAATTTTGACATCCGATATCTCGGCTCTGGAAGGGTCTAGAGCCTCCATTTTTGCGCGCTGGTCGAAGTCTCGTGGCCCTCTGTCAGAATCCAGAGTTTCAAGAAGATCGGAGGGGGTCAAAATTTCGGCCAAAAACGACAGTGTTACCCCTTATGTTTTTTTTTCAGGTCAAAACTTTGACATCCGATATCTCGGCTCTGGAAGGGTCTAGAGCCTCCATTTTTGCGCGCTGGTCGAAGTCTCGTGGCCCTCTGTCAGAATCCAGAGTTTCAAGAAGATCGGAGGGGGTCAAAATTTCGGCCAAAAACGACAGTGTTACCCCTTATGTTTTTTTTTTCTGGTCAAAACTTTGACATCCGATATCTCGGCTCTGGAAGGGTCTAGAGCCTCCATTTTTGCGCGCTGGTCGAAGTCTCGTAGCCCTCTGTCAGAATCCAGAGTTTCAAGAAGATCGGAGGGGGTCAAAATTTCGGCCAAAAACGACAGTGTTACCCCTTATGTTTTTTTTTTCAGGTCAAAACTTTGACATCCGATATCTCGGCTCTGGAAGGGTCTAGAGCCTCCATTTTTGCGCGCTTGTCGAAGTCTCGTGGCCCTCTGTCAGAATCCAGAGTTTCAAGAAGATCGGAGGAGGTCAAAATTTCGGCCAAAAACGACAGTGTTACCCCTTATGTTTTTTTTTCAGGTCAAAACTTTGACATCCGATATCTCGGCTCTGGAAGGGTCTAGAGCCTCCATTTTTGCGCGCTGGTCGAAGTCTCGTTGTCCTCTGTCAGAATCCAGAGTTTCAAGAAGATCGGAGGGGGTCAAAATTTCGGCCAAAAACGACAGTGTTACCCCTTATGTTTTTTTTTTCGGGTCAAAACTTTGACATCCGATATCTCGGCTCTGGAAGGGTCTAGAGCCTCCATTTTTGCACGCTGGTCGAAGTCTCGTGGCCCTCTGTCAGAATCCAGAGTTTCAAGAAGATCGGAGGGGGTCAAAATTTCGGCCAAAAACGACAGTGTTACCCCTTATGTATTTTTTTTCAGGTCAAAACTTTGACATCCGATATCTTGGCTCTGGAAGGGTCTAGAGCCTCCATTTTTGCGCGCTGGTCGAAGTCTCGTAGCCCTCTGTCAGAATCCAGAGTTTCAAGAAGATCGGAGGGGGTCAAAATTTCGGCCAAAAACGACAGTGTTACCCCTTATGTTTTTTTTTTCAGGTCAAAACTTTGACATCCGATATCTCGGCTCTGGAAGGGTCTAGAGCCTCCATTTTTGCGCGCTGGTCGAAGTCTCGTGGCCCTCTGTCAGAATCCAGAGTTTCAAGAAGATCGGAGGGGGTCAAAATTTCGGCCAAAAACGACAGTGTTACCCCTTATGTTTTTTTTTTCAGGTCAAAACTTTGACATCCGATATCTCGGCTCTGGAAATGTCTAGAGCCTCCATTTTTGCGCGCTGGTCGAAGTCTCGTGGCCCTCTGTCAGAATCCAGAGTTTCAAGAAGATCGGAGGGGGTCAAAATTTCGGCCAAAAACGACAGTGTTACCCCTTATGTTTTTTTTTCAGGTCAAAACTTTGACATCCGATATCTCGGCTCTGGAAGGGTCTAGAGCCTCCATTTTTGCGCGCTGGTCGAAGTCTCGTGGCCCTCTGTCAGAATCCAGAGTTTCAAGAAGATCGGAGGGGGTCAAAATTTCGGCCAAAAACGACAGTGTTACCCCTTATGTTTTTTTTTTCAGGTCAAAACTTTGACATCCGATATCTCGGCTCTGGAAGGGTCTAGAGCCTCCATTTTTGCGCGCTGGTCGAAGTCTCGTGGCCCTCTGTCAGAATCCAGAGTTTCAAGAAGATCGGAGGGGGTCAAAATTTCGGCCAAAAACGACAGTGTTACCCCTTATGTTTTTTTTTCAGGTCAAAACTTTGACATCCGATATCTCGGCTCTGGAAGGGTCTAGAGCCTCCATTTTTGCGCGCTGGTCGAAGTCTCGTGGCCCTCTGTCAGAATCCAGAGTTTCAAGAAGATCGGAGGGGGTCAAAATTTCGGCCAAAAACGACAGTGTTACCCCTTATGTTTTTTTTTTCAGGTCAAAACTTTGACATCCGATATCTCGGCTCTGGAAGGGTCTAGAGCCTCCATTTTTGCGCGCTGGTCGAAGTCTCGTGGCCCTCTGTCAGAATCCAGAGTTTCAAGAAGATCGGAGGGGGTCAAAATTTCGGCCAAAAACGACAGTGTTACCCCTTATGTTTTTTTTTCTGGTCAAAACTTTGACATCCGATATCTCGGCTCTGGAAGGGTCTAGAGCCTCCATTTTTGCGCGCTGGTCGAAGTCTCGTGGCCCTCTGTCAGAATCCAGAGTTTCAAGAAGATCGGAGGGGGTCAAAATTTCGGCCAAAAACGACAGTGTTACCCCTTATGTTTTTTTTTCAGGTCAAAACTTTGTCATCCGATATCTCGGCTCTGGAAGGGTCTAGAGCCTCCATTTTTGCGCGCTGGTCGAAGTCTCCTGGCCCTCTGTCAGAATCCAGAGTTTCAAGAAGATCGGAGGGGGTCAAAATTTCGGCCAAAAACGACAGTGTTACCCCTTATGTTTTTTTTTTCAGGTCAAAACTTTGACATCCGATATCTCGGCTCTGGAAGGGTCTAGAGCCTCCATTTTTGCGCGCTGGTCGAAGTCTCGTGGCCCTCTGTCAGAATCCAGAGTTTCAAGAAGATCGGAGGGGGTCAAAATTTCGGCCAAAAACGACAGTGTTACCCCTTATGTTTTTTTTTCAGGTCAAAACTTTGACATCCGATATCTCGGCTCTGGAAGGGTCTAGAGCCTCCATTTTTGCGCGCTGGTCGAAGTCTCGTGGCCCTCTGTCAGAATCCAGAGTTTCAAGAAGATCGGAGGGGGTCAAAATTTCGGCCAAAAACGACAGTGTTACCCCTTATGTTTTTTTTTCTGGTCAAAACTTTGACATCCGATATCTCGGCTCTGGAAGGGTCTAGAGCCTCCATTTTTGCGCGCTGGTCGAAGTCTCGTGGCCCTCTGTCAGAATCCAGAGTTTCAAGAAGATCGGAGGGGGTCAAAATTTCGGCCAAAAACGACAGTGTTACCCCTTATGTTTTTTTTTCAGGTCAAAACTTTGTCATCCGATATCTCGGCTCTGGAAGGGTCTAGAGCCTCCATTTTTGCGCGCTGGTCGAAGTCTCCTGGCCCTCTGTCAGAATCCAGAGTTTCAAGAAGATCGGAGGGGGTCAAAATTTCGGCCAAAAACGACAGTGTTACCCCTTATGTTTTTTTTTTTCAGGTCAAAACTTTGACATCCGATATCTCGGCTCTGGAAGGGTCTAGAGCCTCCATTTTTGCGCGCTGGTCGAAGTCTCGTGGCCCTCTGTCAGAATCCAGAGTTTCAAGAGGATCGGAGGGGGTCAAAATTTCGGCCAAAAACGACAGTGTTACCCCTTATGTATTTTTTTTCAGGTCAAAACTTTGACATCCGATATCTTGGCTCTGGAAGGGTCTAGAGCCTCCATTTTTGCGCGCTGGTCGAAGTCTCCTGGCCCTCTGTCAGAATCCAGAGTTTCAAGAAGATCGGAGGGGGTCAAAATTTCGGCCAAAAACGACAGTGTTACCCCTTATGTTTTTTTTTTCAGGTCAAAACTTTGACATCCGATATCTCGGCTCTGGAAGGGTCTAGAGCCTCCATTTTTGCGCGCTGGTCGAAGTCTCGTGGCCCTCTGTCAGAATCCAGAGTTTCAAGAGGATCGGAGGGGGTCAAAATTTCGGCCAAAAACGACAGTGTTACCCCTTATGTATTTTTTTTCAGGTCAAAACTTTGACATCCGATATCTTGGCTCTGGAAGGGTCTAGAGCCTCCATTTTTGCGCGCTGGTCGAAGTCTCGTAGCCCTCTGTCAGAATCCAGAGTTTCAAGAAGATCGGAGGGGGTCAAAATTTCGGCCAAAAACGACAGTGTTACCCCTTATGTTTTTTTTTTTCAGGTCAAAACTTTGACATCCGATATCTCGGCTCTGGAAGGGTCTAGAGCCTCCATTTTTGCGCGCTGGTCGAAGTCTCGTGGCCCTCTGTCAGAATCCAGAGTTTCAAGAAGATCGGAGGGGGTCAAAATTTCGGCCAAAAACGACAGTGTTACCCCTTATGTTTTTTTTTCAGGTCAAAACTTTGACATCCGATATCTCGGCTCTGGAAATGTCTAGAGCCTCCATTTTTGCGCGCTGGTCGAAGTCTCGTGGCCCTCTGTCAGAATCCAGAGTTTCAAGAAGATCGGAGGGGGTCAAAATTTCGGCCAAAAACGACAGTGTTACCCCTTATGTTTTTTTTTCAGGTCAAAACTTTGACATCCGATATCTCGGCTCTGGAAGGGTCTAGAGCCTCCATTTTTGCGCGCTGGTCGAAGTCTCGTGGCCCTCTGTCAGAATCCAGAGTTTCAAGAAGATCGGAGGGGGTCAAAATTTCGGCCAAAAACGACAGTGTTACCCCTTATGTTTTTTTTTTCAGGTCAAAACTTTGACATCCGATATCTCGGCTCTGGAAGGGTCTAGAGCCTCCATTTTTGCGCGCTGGTCGAAGTCTCGTGGCCCTCTGTCAGAATCCAGAGTTTCAAGAAGATCGGAGGGGGTCAAAATTTCGGCCAAAAACGACAGTGTTACCCCTTATGTTTTTTTTTCAGGTCAAAACTTTGACATCCGATATCTCGGCTCTGGAAGGGTCTAGAGCCTCCATTTTTGCGCGCTGGTCGAAGTCTCGTGGCCCTCTGTCAGAATCCAGAGTTTCAAGAAGATCGGAGGGGGTCAAAATTTCGGCCAAAAACGACAGTGTTACCCCTTATGTTTTTTTTTCTGGTCAAAACTTTGACATCCGATATTTCGGCTCTGGAAGGGTCTAGAGCCTCCATTTTTGCGCGCTGGTCGAAGTCTCGTGGCCCTCTGTCAGAATCCAGAGTTTCAAAAAGATCGGAGGGGGTCAAAATTTCGGCCAAAAACGACAGTGTTACCCCTTATGTTTTTTTTTCAGGTCAAAACTTTGTCATCCGATATCTCGGCTCTGGAAGGGTCTAGAGCCTCCATTTTTGCGCGCTGGTCGAAGTCTCGTGGCCCTCTGTCAGAATCCAGAGTTTCAAGAAGATCGGAGGGGGTCAAAATTTCGGCCAAAAACGACAGTGTTACCCCTTATGTTTTTTTTTCAGGTCAAAACTTTGACATCCGATATCTCGGCTCTGGAAGGGTCTAGAGCCTCCATTTTTGCGCGCTGGTCGAAGTCTCGTGGCCCTCTGTCAGAATCCAGAGTTTCAAGAAGATCGGAGGGGGTCAAAATTTCGGCCAAAAACGACAGTGTTACCCCTTATGTTTTTTTTTCTGGTCAAAACTTTGACATCCGATATCTCGGCTCTGGAAGGGTCTAGAGCCTCCATTTTTGCGCGCTGGTCGAAGTCTCGTGGCCCTCTGTCAGAATCCAGAGTTTCAAGAAGATCGGAGGGGGTCAAAATTTCGGCCAAAAACGACAGTGTTACCCCTTATGTTTTTTTTTCAGGTCAAAACTTTGACATCCGATATCTCGGCTCTGGAAGGGTCTAGAGCCTCCATTTTTGCGTGCTGGTCGAAGTCTCGTGGCCCTCTGTCAGAATCCAGAGTTTCAAGAAGATCGGAGGGGGTCAAAATTTCGGCCAAAAACGACAGTGTTACCCCTTATGTTTTTTTTTCAGGTCAAAACTTTGACATCCGATATCTCGGCTCTGGAAGGGTCTAGAGCCTCCATTTTTGCGCGCTGGTCGAAGTCTCATGGCCCTCTGTCAGAATCCAGAGTTTCAAGAAGATCGGAGGGGGTCAAAATTTCGGCCAAAAACGACAGTTATACCCCTTATGTTTTTTTTTTCAGGTCAAAACTTTGACATCCGATATCTCGGCTCTGGAAGGGTCTAGAGCCTCCATTTTTGCGCGCTGGTCGAAGTCTCGTGGCCCTCTGTCAGAATCCAGAGTTTCAAGAAGATCGGAGGGGGTCAAAATTTCGGCCAAAAACGACAGTGTTACCCCTTATGTTTTTTTTTTCAGGTCAAAACTTTGACATCCGATATCTCGGCTCTGGAAGGGTCTAGAGCCTCCATTTTTGCGCGCTGGTCGAAGTCTCGTGGCCCTCTGTCAGAATCCAGAGTTTCAAGAAGATCGGAGGGGGTCAAAATTTCGGCCAAAAACGACAGTGTTACCCCTTATGTTTTTTTTTCAGGTCAAAACTTTGACATCCGATATCTCGGCTCTGGAAGGGTCTAGAGCCTCCATTTTTGCGTGCTGGTCGAAGTCTCGTGGCCCTCTGTCAGAATCCAGAGTTTCAAGAAGATCGGAGGGGGTCAAAATTTCGGCCAAAAACGACAGTGTTACCCCTTATGTTTTTTTTTCAGGTCAAAACTTTGACATCCGATATCTCGGCTCTGGAAGGGTCTAGAGCCTCCATTTTTGCGCGCTGGTCGAAGTCTCATGGCCCTCTGTCAGAATCCAGAGTTTCAAGAAGATCGGAGGGGGTCAAAATTTCGGCCAAAAACGACAGTGTTACCCCTTATGTTTTTTTTTCAGGTCAAAACTTTGACATCCGATATCTCGGCTCTGGAAGGGTCTAGAGCCTCCATTTTTGCGCGCTGGTCGAAGTCTCGTGGCCCTCTGTCAGAATCCAGAGTTTCAAGAAGATCGGAGGGGGTAAAAATTTCGGCCAAAAACGACAGTGTTACCCCTTATGTTTTTTTTTTCAGGTCAAAACTTTGACATCCGATATCTCGGCTCTGGAAATGTCTAGAGCCTCCATTTTTGCGCGCTGGTCGAAGTCTCGTGGCCCTCTGTCAGAATCCAGAGTTTCAAGAAGATCGGAGGGGGTCAAAATTTCGGCCAAAAACGACAGTGTTACCCCTTATGTTTTTTTTTCTGGTCAAAACTTTGACATCCGATATCTCGGCTCTGGAAGGGTCTAGAGCCTCCATTTTTGCGCGCTGGTCGAAGTCTCGTGGCCCTCTGTCAGAATCCAGAGTTTCAAGAAGATCGGAGGGGGTCAAAATTTCGGCCAAAAACGACAGTGTTACCCCTTATGTTTTTTTTTCAGGTCAAAACTTTGACATCCGATATCTCGGCTCTGGAAGGGTCTAGAGCCTCCATTTTTGCGTGCTGGTCGAAGTCTCGTGGCCCTCTGTCAGAATCCAGAGTTTCAAGAAGATCGGAGGGGGTCAAAATTTCGGCCAAAAACGACAGTGTTACCCCTTATGTTTTTTTTTCAGGTCAAAACTTTGACATCCGATATCTCGGCTCTGGAAGGGTCTAGAGCCTCCATTTTTGCGCGCTGGTCGAAGTCTCATGGCCCTCTGTCAGAATCCAGAGTTTCAAGAAGATCGGAGGGGGTCAAAATTTCGGCCAAAAACGACAGTGTTACCCCTTATGTTTTTTTTTCAGGTCAAAACTTTGACATCCGATATCTCGGCTCTGGAAGGGTCTAGAGCCTCCATTTTTGCGCGCTGGTCGAAGTCTCGTGGCCCTCTGTCAGAATCCAGAGTTTCAAGAAGATCGGAGGGGGTAAAAATTTCGGCCAAAAACGACAGTGTTACCCCTTATGTTTTTTTTTTCAGGTCAAAACTTTGACATCCGATATCTCGGCTCTGGAAATGTCTAGAGCCTCCATTTTTGCGCGCTGGTCGAAGTCTCGTGGCCCTCTGTCAGAATCCAGAGTTTCAAGAAGATCGGAGGGGGTCAAAATTTCGGCCAAAAACGACAGTGTTACCCCTTATGTTTTTTTTTCAGGTCAAAACTTTGACATCCGATATCTCGGCTCTGGAAGGGTCTAGAGCCTCCATTTTTGCGCGCTGGTCGAAGTCTCGTGGCCCTCTTTCAGAATCCAGAGTTTCAAGAAGATCGGAGGGGGTCAAAATTTCGGCCAAAAACGACAGTGTTACCCCTTATGTTTTTTTTTTCAGGTCAAAACTTTGACATCCGATATCTCGGCTCTGGAAGGGTCTAGAGCCTCCATTTTTGCGCGCTGGTCGAAGTCTCGTGGCCCTCTGTCAGAATCCAGAGTTTCAAGAAGATCGGAGGGGGTCAAAATTTCGGCCAAAAACGACAGTGTTACCCCTTATGTTTTTTTTTCAGTTCAAAACTTTGACATCCGATATCTCGGCTCTGGAAGGGTCTAGAGCCTCCATTTTTGCGCGCTGGTCGAAGTCTCGTGGCCCTCTGTCAGAATCCAGAGTTTCAAGAAGATCGGAGGGGGTCAAAATTTCGGCCAAAAACGACAGTGTTACCCCTTATGGTTTTTTTTCAGGTCAAAACTTTGACATCCGATATCTCGGCTCTGGAAGGGTCTAGAGCCTCCATTTTTGCGCGCTGGTCGAAGTCTCGTGGCCCTCTGTCAGAATCCAGAGTTTCAAGAAGATCGGAGGGGGTCAAAATTTCGGCCAAAAACGACAGTGTTACCCCTTATGTTTTTTTTTCAGGTCAAAACTTTGACATCCGATATCTCGGCTCTGGAAGGGTCTAGAGCCTCCATTTTTGCGCGCTGGTCGAAGTCTCGTGGCCCTCTGTCAGAATCCAGAGTTTCAAGAAGATCGGAGGGGGTCAAAATTTCGGCCAAAAACGACAGTGTTACCCCTTATGTTTTTTTTTTCTGGTCAAAACTTTGACATCCGATATCTCGGCTCTGGAAGGGTCTAGAGCCTCCATTTTTGCGCGCTGGTCGAAGTCTCGTAGCCCTCTGTCAGAATCCAGAGTTTCAAGAAGATCGGAGGGGGTCAAAATTTCGGCCAAAAACGACAGTGTTACCCCTTATGTTTTTTTTTCAGGTCAAAACTTTGTCATCCGATATCTCGGCTCTGGAAGGGTCTAGAGCCTCCATTTTTGCGCGCTTGTCGAAGTCTCGTGGCCCTCTGTCAGAATCCAGAGTTTCAAGAAGATCGGAGGAGGTCAAAATTTCGGCCAAAAACGACAGTGTTACCCCTTATGTTTTTTTTTCAGGTCAAAACTTTGACATCCGATATCTCGGCTCTGGAAGGGTCTAGAGCCTCCATTTTTGCGCGCTGGTCGAAGTCTCGTTGTCCTCTGTCAGAATCCAGAGTTTCAAGAAGATCGGAGGGGGTCAAAATTTCGGCCAAAAACGACAGTGTTACCCCTTATGTTTTTTTTTTCGGGTCAAAACTTTGACATCCGATATCTCGGCTCTGGAAGGGTCTAGAGCCTCCATTTTTGCGCGCTGGTCGAAGTCTCGTGGCCCTCTGTCAGAATCCAGAGTTTCAAGAAGATCGGAGGGGGTCAAAATTTCGGCCAAAAACGACAGTGTTACCCCTTATGTATTTTTTTTCAGGTCAAAACTTTGACATCCGATATCTTGGCTCTGGAAGGGTCTAGAGCCTCCATTTTTGCGCGCTGGTCGAAGTCTCGTGGCCCTCTGTCAGAATCCAGAGTTTCAAGAAGATCGGAGGGGGTCAAAATTTCGGCCAAAAACGACAGTGTTACCCCTTATGTTTTTTTTTCAGGTCAAAACTTTGTCATCCGATATCTCGGCTCTGGAAGGGTCTAGAGCCTCCATTTTTGCGCGCTGGTCGAAGTCTCCTGGCCCTCTGTCAGAATCCAGAGTTTCAAGAAGATCGGAGGGGGTCAAAATTTCGGCCAAAAACGACAGTGTTACCCCTTATGTTTTTTTTTTTCAGGTCAAAACTTTGACATCCGATATCTCGGCTCTGGAAGGGTCTAGAGCCTCCATTTTTGCGCGCTGGTCGAAGTCTCGTGGCCCTCTGTCAGAATCCAGAGTTTCAAGAGGATCGGAGGGGGTCAAAATTTCGGCCAAAAACGACAGTGTTACCCCTTATGTATTTTTTTTCAGGTCAAAACTTTGACATCCGATATCTTGGCTCTGGAAGGGTCTAGAGCCTCCATTTTTGCGCGCTGGTCGAAGTCTCGTAGCCCTCTGTCAGAATCCAGAGTTTCAAGAAGATCGGAGGGGGTCAAAATTTCGGCCAAAAACGACAGTGTTACCCCTTATGTTTTTTTTTTTCAGGTCAAAACTTTGACATCCGATATCTCGGCTCTGGAAGGGTCTAGAGCCTCCATTTTTGCGCGCTGGTCGAAGTCTCGTGGCCCTCTGTCAGAATCCAGAGTTTCAAGAAGATCGGAGGGGGTCAAAATTTCGGCCAAAAACGACAGTGTTACCCCTTATGTTTTTTTTTCAGGTCAAAACTTTGTCATCCGATATCTCGGCTCTGGAAGGGTCTAGAGCCTCCATTTTTGCGCGCTGGTCGAAGTCTCCTGGCCCTCTGTCAGAATCCAGAGTTTCAAGAAGATCGGAGGGGGTCAAAATTTCGGCCAAAAACGACAGTGTTACCCCTTATGTTTTTTTTTTCAGGTCAAAACTTTGACATCCGATATCTCGGCTCTGGAAGGGTCTAGAGCCTCCATTTTTGCGCGCTGGTCGAAGTCTCGTGGCCCTCTGTCAGAATCCAGAGTTTCAAGAAGATCGGAGGGGGTCAAAATTTCGGCCAAAAACGACAGTGTTACCCCTTATGTTTTTTTTTCAGGTCAAAACTTTGTCATCCGATATCTCGGCTCTGGAAGGGTCTAGAGCCTCCATTTTTGCGCGCTGGTCGAAGTCTCCTGGCCCTCTGTCAGAATCCAGAGTTTCAAGAAGATCGGAGGGGGTCAAAATTTCGGCCAAAAACGACAGTGTTACCCCTTATGTTTTTTTTTTCAGGTCAAAACTTTGACATCCGATATCTCGGCTCTGGAAGGGTCTAGAGCCTCCATTTTTGCGCGCTGGTCGAAGTCTCGTGGCCCTCTGTCAGAATCCAGAGTTTCAAGAGGATCGGAGGGGGTCAAAATTTCGGCCAAAAACGACAGTGTTACCCCTTATGTATTTTTTTTCAGGTCAAAACTTTGACATCCGATATCTTGGCTCTGGAAGGGTCTAGAGCCTCCATTTTTGCGCGCTGGTCGAAGTCTCGTAGCCCTCTGTCAGAATCCAGAGTTTCAAGAAGATCGGAGGGGGTCAAAATTTCGGCCAAAAACGACAGTGTTACCCCTTATGTTTTTTTTTTTCAGGTCAAAACTTTGACATCCGATATCTCGGCTCTGGAAGGGTCTAGAGCCTCCATTTTTGCGCGCTGGTCGAAGTCTCGTGGCCCTCTGTCAGAATCCAGAGTTTCAAGAAGATCGGAGGGGGTCAAAATTTCGGCCAAAAACGACAGTGTTACCCCTTATGTTTTTTTTTCAGGTCAAAACTTTGACATCCGATATCTCGGCTCTGGAAATGTCTAGAGCCTCCATTTTTGCGCGCTGGTCGAAGTCTCGTGGCCCTCTGTCAGAATCCAGAGTTTCAAGAAGATCGGAGGGGGTCAAAATTTCGGCCAAAAACGACAGTGTTACCCCTTATGTTTTTTTTTCAGGTCAAAACTTTGACATCCGATATCTCGGCTCTGGAAGGGTCTAGAGCCTCCATTTTTGCGCGCTGGTCGAAGTCTCGTGGCCCTCTGTCAGAATCCAGAGTTTCAAGAAGATCGGAGGGGGTCAAAATTTCGGCCAAAAACGACAGTGTTACCCCTTATGTTTTTTTTTTCAGGTCAAAACTTTGACATCCGATATCTCGGCTCTGGAAGGGTCTAGAGCCTCCATTTTTGCGCGCTGGTCGAAGTCTCGTGGCCCTCTGTCAGAATCCAGAGTTTCAAAAGATCGGAGGGGGTCAAAATTTCGGCCAAAAACGACAGTGTTACCCCTTATGTTTTTTTTTCAGGTCAAAACTTTGACATCCGATATCTCGGCTCTGGAAGGGTCTAGAGCCTCCATTTTTGCGCGCTGGTCGAAGTCTCGTGGCCCTCTGTCAGAATCCAGAGTTTCAAGAAGATCGGAGGGGGTCAAAATTTCGGCCAAAAACGACAGTGTTACCCCTTATGTTTTTTTTTCTGGTCAAAACTTTGACATCCGATATCTCGGCTCTGGAAGGGTCTAGAGCCTCCATTTTTGCGCGCTGGTCGAAGTCTCGTGGCCCTCTGTCAGAATCCAGAGTTTCAAAAAGATCGGAGGGGGTCAAAATTTCGGCCAAAACGACAGTGTTACCCCTTATGTTTTTTTTTCAGGTCAAAACTTTGTCATCCGATATCTCGGCTCTGGAAGGGTCTAGAGCCTCCATTTTTGCGCGCTGGTCGAAGTCTCGTGGCCCTCTGTCAGAATCCAGAGTTTCAAGAAGATCGGAGGGGGTCAAAATTTCGGCCAAAAACGACAGTGTTACCCCTTATGTTTTTTTTTCAGGTCAAAACTTTGACATCCGATATCTCGGCTCTGGAAGGGTCTAGAGCCTCCATTTTTGCGCGCTGGTCGAAGTCTCGTGGCCCTCTGTCAGAATCCAGAGTTTCAAGAAGATCGGAGGGGGTCAAAATTTCGGCCAAAAACGACAGTGTTACCCCTTATGTTTTTTTTTCTGGTCAAAACTTTGACATCCGATATCTCGGCTCTGGAAGGGTCTAGAGCCTCCATTTTTGCGCGCTGGTCGAAGTCTCGTGGCCCTCTGTCAGAATCCAGAGTTTCAAGAAGATCGGAGGGGGTCAAAATTTCGGCCAAAAACGACAGTGTTACCCCTTATGTTTTTTTTTCAGGTCAAAACTTTGACATCCGATATCTCGGCTCTGGAAGGGTCTAGAGCCTCCATTTTTGCGCGCTGGTCGAAGTCTCATGGCCCTCTGTCAGAATCCAGAGTTTCAAGAAGATCGGAGGGGTCAAAATTTCGGCCAAAAACGACAGTTATACCCCTTATGTTTTTTTTTTCAGGTCAAAACTTTGACATCCGATATCTCGGCTCTGGAAGGGTCTAGAGCCTCCATTTTTGCGCGCTGGTCGAAGTCTCGTGGCCCTCTGTCAGAATCCAGAGTTTCAAGAAGATCGGAGGGGGTCAAAATTTCGGCCAAAAACGACAGTGTTACCCCTTATGTTTTTTTTTTCAGGTCAAAACTTTGACATCCGATATCTCGGCTCTGGAAGGGTCTAGAGCCTCCATTTTTGCGCGCTGGTCGAAGTCTCGTGGCCCTCTGTCAGAATCCAGAGTTTCAAGAAGATCGGAGGGGGTCAAAATTTCGGCCAAAAACGACAGTGTTACCCCTTATGTTTTTTTTTCTGGTCAAAACTTTGACATCCGATATCTCGGCTCTGGAAGGGTCTAGAGCCTCCATTTTTGCGCGCTGGTCGAAGTCTCGTGGCCCTCTGTCAGAATCCAGAGTTTCAAGAAGATCGGAGGGGGTCAAAATTTCGGCCAAAAACGACAGTGTTACCCCTTATGTTTTTTTTTCAGGTCAAAACTTTGACATCCGATATCTCGGCTCTGGAAGGGTCTAGAGCCTCCATTTTTGCGTGCTGGTCGAAGTCTCGTGGCCCTCTGTCAGAATCCAGAGTTTCAAGAAGATCGGAGGGGGTCAAAATTTCGGCCAAAAACGACAGTGTTACCCCTTATGTTTTTTTTTTCAGGTCAAAACTTTGACATCCGATATCTCGGCTCTGGAAGGGTCTAGAGCCTCCATTTTTGCGCGCTGGTCGAAGTCTCGTGGCCCTCTGTCAGAATCCAGAGTTTCAAGAAGATCGGAGGGGGTCAAAATTTCGGCCAAAAACGACAGTGTTACCCCTTATGTTTTTTTTTTCAGGTCAAAACTTTGACATCCGATATCTCGGCTCTGGAAGGGTCTAGAGCCTCCATTTTTGCGCGCTGGTCGAAGTCTCGTGGCCCTCTGTCAGAATCCAGAGTTTCAAGAAGATCGGAGGGGGTCAAAATTTCGGCCAAAAACGACAGTGTTACCCCTTATGTTTTTTTTTTCAGGTCAAAACTTTGACATCCGATATCTCGGCTCTGGAAGGGTCTAGAGCCTCCATTTTTGCGCGCTGGTCGAAGTCTCGTGGCCCTCTGTCAGAATCCAGAGTTTCAAGAAGATCGGAAGGGGGTCAAAATTTCGGCCAAAAACGACAGTGTTACCCCTTATGTTTTTTTTTCAGGTCAAAACTTTGATATCCGATATCTCGGCTCTGGAAGGGTCTAGAGCCTCCATTTTTGCGCGCTGGTCGAAGTCTCGTGGCCCTCTGTCAGAATCCAGAGTTTCAAGAAGATCGGAGGGGGTCAAAATGTCGGCCAAAAACGACAGTGTTACCCCTTATGTTTTTTTTTTCAGGTCA